>JASCQY010000022.1:7965053-7975498 GCA_030264315.1 Sardinella tawilis
TCTCTTCTCTTCTCTTCTCTTCTCTTCTCTTCTCTTCTCTTCTCTTCTCTTCTCTTCTCTTCTCTTCTCTTCTCTGGGGTGGCTTTCCAAATTCTACCGAGTGCAGAGTCCTTCTTTCGAAGGTTTTTCAAGGCTGCACTGATGGATCCTCTGCGTTCGAGGATTTCGAATGTTACAATGTTTCGAATGTTGGTGAGGTTTGAACGCTCGTCTTCCTAGTGCGTGGCTTCCAAGGCCAGTGTGCTACCAAGGAAGCATCCTCGACTTTTGAGTTCGCGAATTTGGTCTACTTTGTACCTACTGCTGTCGTTCTGATACTCATCAACAGCACTCAGCAGCCTCAGACAACAGGGCTTCGGTTTGACTCACTCCGGATAACTCCGTTAAGTGCTGATATCTAAAAGAAAGTTTTACTGTGTTGTGTCTGAAGTGACATGTAGCTTTGCGGTCAGTGGCTACTCTAGAAGTTACCTAGGCACAGACAGTGTTCATGTTATAAATATTATAATGTCACTGAAAATCGCTCGGCCTGGGTTTGATCCCCCAAGTCCATGTAGCTTTGGATAAAAGTGTGTGCTAAATACCAGTCAGCTTTGACTTTATTAATTTTGTTTCTTTAATCAAATATTTTGCAAATTGATTTTGAAGACAAAAGACAAAACTACTACGTAACCCGGTGACAAATATGATGTTTCTTTGCCAAAAGCATATTGACTAGTTGAGTAATTGGTTAATTTGTGTGTTGATCTGTTTGACTGTTTTTGCGTTTGCAGCTGATGGGAAGCAGCGCTCTTCCAGCCGCTCCAGACGTTCCAGAAGGTCCCACTCTCGGTCCCGATCCAGGTCCCGGTCTCGGTCCCGGTCCCGTTCCAGAAGGAAGCGCTCACGTTCCCGGCACAGGTACGAGGGGATGGATCGGATAACATTAGGATGAATTTAAACAAACACATCTGAGAAAGCTGGTTTGTTTAAACAAACATAGGTAAAGTCATTTTGGTAGCTTTGGGATCTGAATCTGAAGTCATGGCTTGATGGTATTGTTCTTTTGCAAATACAGATGTTTGCATATAGTAAAATCAGATGTTTACATATGTTTATAGGTCATTCTGATTTTTTTGTTTTGTTTTGGGTTTTTTTCTTCCTCAGGAGTCGGACATCCCAGAAATCGCGCCATGGGGACAGCTCTCGTGGTTCCCATAAGAAGCGTTCTCGCTCTCGAGACAGGAAACACAGCCGTAGTCGGTCCAGGTCCGCCATGTTGCTCAGCGTCATTGTAGTTAAATTGTAGTTATGTAGTATTATGTAGTATTGTAGTAAATGCGGTACTGTTGTCATCACAGAGTTTTTCCGTTGATCTGCATCATAATCAGGTCAAATGCCATTGAGGCCCAAGAGGAAGAGAGGTAGTCAAGAGCAGGCTTGTCAGTTACAAACACACTCGCAGCCTATCTCAGATATTGCCAAGAGAGGAAAAGAAGAAATATTCTCAATCAGAAAATAAACTATTATTCATTTCATGAATGCTGATATGCACTGTAGTCATAATGGGTTATCATTATGAATGTTTCAGTGGTGTTGGATAACCTTTGAAGTGTGGTCATTCATTTTATTGTATCATTCATTCATAATTCTCTCTTGTCGTACCTAGGGACCGGCGGAAAGACAGAGATGGGAGAGGGCGCAATAAAGATGACGACTGGGACAGGGATGACCGGCGCAAGGAGAAACGTGCGCGAACACCCCCCAAAAGCTACAGCGGGTCCCGGAGGTCACGCAGCACAAGCAGGTAAGCACAACTGACGGAAGAGGCAAGACCCCACTGTCTTTTGTTTGTTTGTTTGTTTGTTTGTTTGTTTGGATGAATGCTTTTTGGTCAAAATGGGTATGATTTCATAAATCTTGCTCTCTAAATGTTGTTTCAGAGGACACAGAAAACGAAGCAGAACTCGTTCCAGGTCCCCAAGAAGGAAAGCAAAGTCTCCTACACCAAAGAGGTAACCCCTAGCACTGGAACACTGTTAGATGTCTGAATATGTCAGTAATATGTTTAATGTTTGTGAGGAATGCACACGCAAAATATTTTAAGACTCACCCATTTCCACTCACCCACAACTTAACTCCCAACTTAACTAAGTTTTACCTCCTCTGACTAACCTCCTTTAGTCATCACAAGTAGCTGTAATGTGTGAGCATGTCGTTAATCGTGCTTTGCTATAACATTTTTCTGTCTCCTTTACCCGTTCACTGTAGAGGAAAGAAGGACAAGAAGCGGGAGAAGACCAGAGACAGCAGCCGGGACCGGAGAGAGTGCTCCACCTCCCAGAAGACGAGCACTCGAGACAAAGACAGACGTGACGGCAAGGCCAAGCCTGCTCAGGTGAGGAAAGCTGTGCTCTACAGCGGGAGTTTGAAGTAGGTCTCAGGAACCACAGACCAGCATAGTTTCAGAGGGATGCTGTCTGAGTTAGCCACAATGCAGGAGTTTAATCAAAGTGACTGTGATTGAATCACCGCATCATTAGTTGCTCCCATTCCTTCAGTCAGTCTCTCTGTTTCTGGAGCGACGCTTAGTAACTCAGTTTGGCCGAGTCTCATTTCTTCTCCCTAAACACTAGCACTTGGTTTCACTTTGATGCTAGAAGCTATAAGTACATCTCAATGATGAAGGGATTGAAGTGAGAAGTGTAGAAATAAATGTAAAAGATTTTCTATATAATGGGATGCAAATTATGTATAATCAGTATATCCACCTCAGCTATGCAAAGCGATGATTTGGACTAATTACGGAAAATAGATTTCACTCTTTAAAAATCATGGCTCATATACAGCAAACTTAAAATCTGTCTCAGTTCACGTAGACTTCATATCCTGAAAATGGCATAAATTGGGGTAGGCCTTCTAACTGGAATAGTTTTATTTATTTCAATGCAGTTATATTATTGGAAAAAAAGTAGCCTACCCATTTGGTGGCGTCTCAAAGCACTTTCAGTTAGGGGTGTATCGTTATTCAAATTTTGGTTGTGATGCATGAATACAATATTGTTCCCAAGGATCACAACAGTAACATAATTGGAAACGAGCATTATTTTGTCATAATCCATTTTGTGCATTTTTTGTTTAGCCGGTTTAGCTTTAGCACCGCGGAAATGGCTCAGCTTGTGAGGTTTTGCCAGGCTGATTCTTTGTTTTGGTTTCGTATCTCACAAAGGATTTGTTAAATTTGTCTTTTGTTGTTGAGTGACCTAGTTGTGAAAGATACGAGAAAAAGGAAAAAAACAAAAACCTTTACCACAATCACTTTTTAAAGGTCGATCTGTCACATTGTCTGTCAGAGCACAGATGGTTATCTTGAATGTTCTCTTTGCCCGCTTCCCCTTCCGCTCCATTGATAAGTTATTGTCACGTAACACCTAAAGATATTCATGACTGAACTCACGTCAACTCCTAAATGTCGATAGTGCTGCACATTTAATCCTGTTTACACAATTTGACTGTTTCACAATTTCAGATAGTAGGCTATGCGGTTTATCGTAATTTTATTGCTGTGTCCTAACAGTTAATCTTGTCACATCTGCGATTGCTATATTCATGATGTCATCCCCCTTATGTGGCGGACAGTGAAGGCGTAGTTGGCATACTTACTTAGAAGTGACCCAACTCTGTTGCTGTAGCCCTCCCTGTCTTGGCCTTTGTGGAAGACCAGGGAGGTCCTCTGAACAGAGCCATACAGCAAAAGATAAAATATTGTGTGATGTGATTTTTTTTTTTTTTTTTTTTTTTTTTTTTAACCTCAGTGGTCCTAACAGGTGTAAGATTTGCAATGCATCTGGTGTTTGTTTCAGGTTGAGCGTGATTTTGACAATGAGGAAAGGGCGTATGAGAGCGATGCGTCTGGGTCAGCTAGCGAGGATGTGTCGCCGCCAGCACAGCACAACGGCAGCTACGGAAGTCGGAACGGTGATGACGACGACGAGCTCTCCATGGCAGAGGCCACAGCGTGAAATATTAACAAACACATACACTTTCTCTCACACACACACACACACAGGCACAAAGTCAAACAGAAGTTTCCTGCAACTCCTCGTGAAGTGCTCAGTCCCCGGCTTCATCCCTTAGAAGTGTACTGATGACGACCCCGTAAGAATCAATCAAAGCAGCCTCCTCTCCCTTCCTCCTTCCCAAAGCTTCTTGCTGCTGTGAAAATCCTCTCCTTGTCATATGATATTCATATGGGGACAATGGACCTGAAAATGTACAGATTTTTTTTTTGGTTTAGAAGTAGGACTTTACTGTATGAACTCTGAAGTGTTTTTTTTTATTTTTTTTTTTATAATTATTGTTTTTTCCACTTGCATTCTAAGAGTGTATGTACATGTACGTGTGTGTGTGTGTGTGTGTGTGTGTGTGTTTCTGAGGAGTTTTTATTCCACTCATTTGGCTGTACCCCTAGTTGTTTTTCATCCTTCTTTCTTACTGTAACCCAGTCTGTGTGGTTTTCTGCTAGACAGATATTTAGCCTGTGTTGAAACCAGAGTTTCTTCTGTGTTTTGAAGCAGAATTGTGTTCTCACAACTTCAGACAAAACCTTTAAATTTCACTGGTATGCCAGGTCAACATGAAGAGGCTTATTCTTTATTTAAAAATATGCTGACAAAATGGTGTAGATGTATGAAAGAAAAAGTGCCTAGACCAAGATTGTATAAGATAATATACTACTATACAAAATTATGAAAATTAACACTAGTTTTTAAAATGCATATACTCTGGCCTAAATAAAGGTAGGGCCACAGTTTAAGGTTTTTGTTCTGTGTTCGTCCCAAATTTTAGGGACTCTGAATATGACAGACTGTCAAGGTCCCCTGATCTTCACAAGTTTTTTTCTAAATGCTTTTTTTCCCCTTTACTAATCAGTTAATTTGTTTTTACCCAGTATTGTGTCGAGTCGGTCAGTTTGTCAGCTTTGTTGCTATTTTACCATTGCACTCCTGCTATGTGTTGTACCTGAAGTATTGATATGAGAAGCTGAACAGTTTGTTTCACTCCATTTGTGATTTCAGGCAGGCACACCAAGATATGGCAGATGGCAAGTCAAAACACAATGGGCTTATTTAAAAGGCATTTACAATAAATGAACTGCATTCAAACAGCGTGAAATGAAAGTCCCTCATTCAGATTACATTCACTTACACAAGTTTGGCAAAGAACACAATTTTTAGATTTTTTATGATGTAGGAACATCTAACGGTGTTTGTCAGAGCATTTCTCACGGTTGCTGCCATTTGTATTTGATGTTTGAGGTCATGGTCATTGGCTTCTTAAAGGGATTTTCCCAGAGGTACACATTGTTAAGTGCAGTTGGTGGCATCTTGGGCTTTGCTGGCTTGTGGTCCTCCTTAACCCTGTCATTTTGAGATCTGTGAAGAAATAATGTCTATCTACAAAAAGGATGTTCATTAAAAAATAATAAAAAGGCTTTGCTTAATCCAATGCTTCTTAGCTGCACTTTTTTCACTTAACTTTTTTTGTCGTCTTCTGACTTTGTTGACACTGTAGATAAGATGAAAGACGTTTTACTCATTTGGGGTGTGTGGGTGAAAATGTCAGCTTTGAAGAGTCTTTTGAACTGGCCTGCAAGCTGATTTATTGCTTCCGTTGAGACAGTGGGAGGCTCGGGTGGAGATTGACCACCGATTCTGACTGAGTACTTCTTTGAGCAATACAAACAATTTCTACAACATCCTAACCAGTTGCCACAGTAGGCTGTCCTGACTAGGTCTAACTAGGTCAATATTATGTTACTAAGTACATTATTTTATCAGTACTTTACCCTGTAAGGGTCAGTACTCATTCAGGAACATGTTGCACTGGTCAGGTAGCCTGGGAGTTCCCATGCTGCCTTGCACGCTCGTTCCGAACTGCACGTCAGTCTGGAGACCATGGCTGAAATTTTCACATGGATTTGGGAACCAATCACAAAATGGGGAGAGACGGCAAGACGATGCACAAACTTCTGGACAAACGGAACTGAAGACCCCTATGAGAAAATGTATAGGTGGTCCCCAGACTAAATCTCACTTGAGATTTAGGCTGGTGTTAGCCAGGCTACTGGTCAGGTGCAGCATTATCATATTAACATTCACTGACATTTAATGAAATTTTATTTAAAAAAATACAGTATGTATAGATATGGTATAGACACACAAACAGGCATACACATACATACATGTACTGTATATTGAGACAGAATGAAGCTATATCTTACAAAACTTGCAAAAATGTTTGGTAAACTTTCCTACATTGGCATAATGTGAGTGTAGCTTTGTACTGTATTTGTAGGTCAGTGGGCTTTCATGACTAGTGTAAGTCACAGTATCAGTATTTTCTAGAAAGAGCTAAAGTCAAATAACAGAGGTCATTTATTTACAGTTTGCTGTGTCCCATCTACAGTATGCTTGATTATGGCGTGTAAAAGTGAGACTGGTCAACGTAGTCCAGCCCTGTTGGTACAGGGCACTTTGGCATCAAGCTCACAGGCGGGCAAGGGTGACACTCGGCCTGCACAGACATGGTGGCCTGTTGAAACAGCTCCATTGTGGTGTAGTCACTCATGAAAGTCACCGTTGGCCTGGGATCACAACTAGCCAAAGCCGTGGCAGCAGCCGCGGCCACCTCTGTCCTATCAAGGGGTGTGTTTAAGATGTCTGGCGAGTCAAACTCTGTGGTGGCACACTCCAAAGGGCTGGAGCCAACCTCAGTGACTGTCATCTCTGTAGAGTGGAGACATTCTGGTTTCTCTATCCCATTAGATGCTCTTGCCATGCTTTCGTTGCAGAAGCTCAGGCTTGACGCGTCACCGTTCTGCTTGGCAATGAGATGGCTCACTTCAGCATTCCTCTGATTCTCCTTCCTGGACTCTGTCAGGTAAAGAGGTCCAGAATCCACATGTTCCTGGAGTTTTTGACCATTTGTTACCATCATTGGCTCCTGTGGGCAGAATGATGCAAAGTTTAGCCCTCTTTTTAATGAAATAATTTTTTTTTAAATTGATATCTTGCTTTGTTTTGAAAAAAATTGTTGAATTCTTTTTTTTCAACTGACAGCCTGCTACTCACCAGTTCATACCCTGGACTGATTTTCTGAATGGCGCTGCTGTTACTAGGGTTTGGTATGCTTGGCCACAAGACTTCCTTAACCCTAAAGGGAACGGAAAGACAATGACTTGTGGCACCAAAACGACATGTAAAAAACACACCTCACTTCTAAGACAAGTACCAGGCTTAAAGTTTTCTAGCACTGTGCCAGAATTCAGTTGTGCACCTGACCATTTGAAATTTGAAAGTTTCTAATTACATCAGGCACACAATATTTCTTTCTTTAATCCCTGCAAATACCAGACAGAAATGTAGAACCTTGAGGCAGACAAAAGAAAGTACAATCATTTAGATGTGGTGGGGTTTACCTATTGAGTAAACGAAAGCAGAGGTGCACTGCAACCAGAAGCACGGCACTTCCTATGACTCCTCCTAAGATCCAACCACTGTGGTCTGTCCCCACAGACCCCAGGGGGCATTGGGTAAAAAAATTAAGGTCACACAACAAAAGGCAGTGATTAAGAAGGAATAAGTCAAATGCGACTGTGTAGGTGTTAATGTCATTGAACAAAGCATAGAGAAAACATCATCTAAGAGATGACCCACAAACTTGGCCTACATGCAACTGTGAGGTTCCCCTGTCTTTGTTTTGTGAGAATTTTGTATTTCTGCGCTAAAGCATGCATAATGATTCCTTAATTACAAGAACTTGGTGGTGTTTGAACTGGGCAAATTTTCACACATCCACAGGTATGTCCTTACAGTATTTTTTAATTACCTGATAAATTTGTTCCAAAGTATAATGTGGGGCTACGCTTCCCCTCTCCTTTGGATGTCAAGGCCGCCACCTCAACCTGATAGTCGCTTCCGCTCTTCAGACCAAATAATCTATAGCTGCTGATCCCAGGAGACAAGGTGATGTCTGTGAGATGACAGATGGCACAACCAGCGACGGTGTATGAGTTAATCTAACTTCACACTGACCCGACACACACCAACAAAGCCCCCTACGTACTTACTGTAAGTTGTACGACCTTCTAGCTCCACGCTGCCCACAGCATAATTAAAAAAAAAAAAAAACCTGTCAAACTCAAACCACTCCATTTTTAAAATAACTCAAATCAAAGACTGATGGCCTACACTGACCCAACTTGTTCGTTGGTGTTTGTTGGGAGTTTGCTTGTAGTGTGCAGGCACCTTTACACCACAGGTGTACCCCATAGGAGCACAGTCTGTAGGTGCCTTTTTTTCCTCCTCTCCTCTCCTCGTGTTATGCTGAAATGTCCTTTTACATCCCCTCAATTTGGAACAGGTGGGGCGTCTCCTGATGCAGCGACCTCTTAATCCCCCCACCACAGGGGGAGTGAGGAACTTTCGGTTCTGTACCTTTTGAGGAAATTTCGATTCTTTGTATGTCTTGTACATGTGAAGTAATTGACAATAAAGCTTACTACGACTACAGGTGGAACATCTGTAAGCATCACATCCGAAAACACCAACATTTATCATTAGCATACTCTTGAGGTTTTTCTTGAGTCATTCATGTAGGAAGCTAAAACAGAAACCACTACTACTTACATTTCTATAGCGCTTTTCAAGATACCCAAAGTGCTTTATACATTGGAAGGGGGACCTCACTAACCACCACCAATGTGTGGCATTAACCTGGATGATGCATGGCAGCCATTACTGTATGTGTCAGAATGCTCACCACACACCAGCTTGAGGTGGAGAATGAGAGAATGGATGAATAAGCCAATCACAGTGGGGGATGATAAGGGAGCCAGATTGAATGGGCCAGGTTGGGACTTAAGCCAGGACAGTGGGGAACCCCCTACTGTTTGCGACAAGTGCCGTGGGATCTTTTATGACCACTATGAGACCTTGATTTAACATCTCATCCGAAAGACAGACCAGACACGGCTTTGTGTTTATGAATGACAAGATGCAATTATTAAGTCATGAGAAAATGTGTTAATGGGTGTTAATACAGCGTGTTAATGGGTTAATAAAGTCAATAATATTAAGTCATTCACTACAGAGTTTATTTGAACTGTGACTAGAATCACAGGGATTTACCTTGGTAACCTCAAGAGTACTGATTTCTACAGTAGCGCCACAGAAAAAAAATGATTGTTTCTGAAAGTATGTGTTGTTGAGATCAGCAGCCACTCCTGAAGCTAACCTACAGTATGTAACCTTGCTTTGTGACATAAAACTGGTAGCAAGAATTTATTCTCACTTGACTTGGTGTTTCCATTGACATAATAGATGATGTAGCCCCGCAGAAACCCCTGCAGCTCCTCTTCAGGCACCGGAAGCCAGCTGATGGTCACAGATCTGTCTGTGATATTGGAGTGGCTCACATTCTGTGGATAACTGACAGGTGCTGCAAAGAAGCAGCGCAAGCAGGAGTCATGGAGATGATGAGACACAACCACCTGAGGCTCTCACTCATAGGAAAGAGCAGGTTATAAGAATAGCAAACCAATCTACAGTGTATGAGATATTATCACAATCAATCTGTCAGGAAACTACTCACAGATCCCAAGAAATACATATGAAACAGATACATCTGAAAACTAACAAACAGCCATATGCGGTAACAAATGGTATCAAGAAAGTTTCATAAAAGTTTCATAACAAACTCATGATATCTATGTACTACTGTGAATGACTGACTCGGAAAGCTGTATCACTGATTAATTAAATAACTGTACTGATAGTTGGCCTGCTTGTTGGCCAAGACTGCACATTCACCAAGACCTATTTAACTGCAGCAGTCTGTTTTTTACAGATAAAATGTTACCGTTAATCTTCAAATCTTACGTTATAGTACACACTGTGTCTCTTCACCATTGCTGCCTTACTCACTTCCTTCCAGTAAGTATGCTTCTGTCCATCCACGTGTGATATCACTGTTGTTAAGTTGTTTCAGGTTGCAAGCCTTCTGTTTGTATGACTTAACATGCAGGAGAAATACATATCTCTTGTAGGGAAGAAAATGTGCTTCTAATGGGACATAAAATCATTGATATACATTAGCTATGACTATGTGTAAACAACTGCGGTTAAGTTTTATTTGAAGAAAATACTGATGCACTACAGTACATAATAGTATAACAGTACACTAAATGGCTACAGTCAGTTTCTAAATTGTGAGCAAATTAGCTTTCACTTCATTTTACAAAGTAAATTTAGTATATACAGTGATTTACAGTGATGTACAATTGTTTACACACAATTTTGAAAACAGGGCTCTTTTTTTCTAAACACTTCACACAATTAACCAAACTACACACCCAATTAGCAGAACACACAGCAAAATGGAATATTTCAGTCAAAACTATAAAC
>JASCQY010000022.1:7975598-8000665 GCA_030264315.1 Sardinella tawilis
ACACACACACACACACACACACACACACACACACACACACACACACACACACACACACACACACACACACACAAAACGAAGATTTCACTATACCTTCCAGGGGCCCCTTTTTCTGAAAGGGAGGAAGTACTGTATAGTAGAGAAGTGCATATTATGCTGCAGTACATACCAATATCTTTCAAGGCTGGCTCTATGGTGCAGGTCGCTGATGGGGACTGAGAGACATTATTGCTCGAGTAGAGGTGGACGTAATAGGCTGAGTGGGAGAGAGAGAGACTGATGGAAGAACCCCTGCTCTCCATGGTGTACGTGTCGACGAACTCCTCAGACGCTTTCTGGACTCTCACACTGTGTTGAGTCACAAACTGAGGTGATGGAGACTACACCCAATTTTGGCCCGCAGAGAAAAAAACACACACATGAGAGCCTGCTCTGTTGTATTTTAAACATGCTGGGGTGAAGTGTGCTATTGAGAAACTATGTGTGATTTGATATATTCATGATATATTAACTATGATATAAAATGTTAAAAAAATATATATTACTCTCGGTAGTATGCTGGGGTCAATTACAGCACACAACACAAGATTCTGTTCTGGCTTGTCTTACATCATCATTCTGATAAATGCTAAATGAGATAGCATCCTCGACAGTTTTTCCACTATACACAAAACTCCCTCATCATTGTGACGGTTTAATCTGTTCCAGTTTTTCCAGTAACAGTCCTACCTCCCATGATATGATTACTTTTCTTCTCTCCAGATGAAAACCATCCAAAGTGCATTTCATTACAGGTGCTCTGGTAAGTTCTGTTGACAAGACAATCTGAGTCTAAATGTGGATGTGTTTATTGCACTACTATAACATGCAAACAGGAAAGTAAACAACCAAACAAAAACATACCAAGTACATACACATACCAAGCCCATTCCAATAAGATAACAAATAAAACATTCTGTATTGTTATGTATTTTTCTCTCTTTTCTCTTTCTCTCCTTTTTCCTTTCTTTCTTTCTCAGATTCATCTGGTAGGCTACTTACCCCGAGGCACAGTGAAGACTTCACTTGGAGTACACTGGGTACATTTGCTTGAGTTGATACACTGCACTTGCACGTCATATGACACAGACGAATTGAGATTCTCTGTGGTGTGGTATTGCTTATGTTGGGACAACTCCTAGAAATATGAAAAAGCACACAGTATTAGTTTGCTGTCAAGAAGAATGGAAGCAATCAGTCAAGAACAGGTGACTAGTGACTACCATAAACATACATTAGTGGAGCTATTGGTATGAATGCTAAACTGAACATAGTCAACAAAGTCAAATAGCTTAGCAAGACAATGTGAAATAAATAGCAAGGCCTGTGGCATGGTTAGCCATCTGAAAGAATTAAACACTATTGCAAAACACCTGTGTTTTACATATCATGTTATATAATGTATGCAGAACTTGATAAGTCATTACACCAATGAAGACTAATAAACAAGAATGGTGTGTAGGGCGGTAGCAGTTGGACTGGTTGACCAGACTCCTTGACTGTATGATAGGTGGGCCTTTTGTTCAAACTTTAAAACTATTGATTCTGCCATGAAGGGTGATGTGCCATTTTAGGTCGTTTGTAAACCAGATGCACTCTGCACCATTTGTAGGAGTTTCACCACTCAGGTTTGGAGGCAAATTAGGAGGACATTGCAGTAGTCAAGGTGTGAGATGATCATTGTGTGTACAAGAAGCTGTGTTAAGTGTCAGGGGTAAGAGACTGCAGAAAAAGGCAACGTGAAAAGTGAAGGCCAGCTAAAACAAAAACCCTGTACAGTTTCCAACAAGTTTTTGACCATCCATTTTTCAATTGTGGACCTGTTTTTTAAACTCCGCACACATCCGTGTCCTACCGTCTTAAGCTTTGCTGCACAGTGCTTCATGATCATGAATTCACCTTAAGATTGGTGTTGATCTGTTTCATAGATTGAAATTGATCGTCGGTTCATTAGCTAATTTACCTGATAAACGTCTAGAGAAGACATTGTGTAACCTGACTCTCACCAGATCCTTGTAGTTCTGCCATGCTCCACCAGAGGCGTTTCGCTCCACACAAGGATCTGGGAATCCTCAATAGGAGATGTATTTCAGTTTTCAAAAATCCTTTCATATGATTGGATAAACCTATTGTCTGTTTTTTCACATTGCAACCGCTAATGAGAGCATCACTAGTCCACTACGTCACATCAATTCAAATCCTGCTCGGCGATCCTGATTGGTTCATTATTTCTTGCTACCTTGAAGGAGTTTACATTGCCCTCGATCCCAGATCCTTGTGTGGAGCTCAGCAAAGCACCTCTGGTGGAGCATGGCGGAACTACAAGGATCTGGCGAGAGTCAGGTTAGACATTATGCTGGGTTGTGGAGGAAACCAAGGCCACTCGAGAGGAAGAGTAGGTGGGAGACAGGTTGGGGGAAATGTACTGTAGTGGAAGAAAACCCTGGGGGTAGGCGTTCCTCAAATTGTCCCTCATTGGGCGGAATTGAGTGCAGAAAAAAGGCTTGAATGACCATCATAAGTTGGTCAAACCACATACTTATATGCTATGAAGCTCAGTCTGATTAGCCTACTTTTCTTGCATCTCACATTTTCTTTAGGCAGAATCAAGTAGATGCTCTATAGGTCTGCTTATTGGACAGACCTACAAACATGTTGCAGGCCTAATTGCAAAAAAAGTCACACGCACCTCAACGCAAACACACATCAAAGTCGATAGGATCACTGCACGATTATGGTCATCCTATGAGTTGCATTTCTTTACGACAATAGAGCGCTTCTTGGAGAGGTGTGCTTGATGTTTATTTATTGGTACTACTGGTAACACCTTATTATTATAATTTTTTAAAAAGTGAGAAATACATAAATGATCTGACTCACTACACCCTTGCCTACAATCAATCAGACCAATAATGATGATGTGAGCAGAAACAAGACAGAAAGGGGAGCGTTTGAAACAAAACATGACATTTTTGACTGGTTCGCTATCTCAGGCAAACAGAAAGAAGTGGAAATAGGCCTGGTGGCCAGACTTAGATGCATAGCAGATTTGCATGTGAGAAGCCGGCTGGTAAAATACCAACTACACAAACTCAGAGAGAAATGAGGAAACATGCTACAGGAAATGAATGTATGCATGCAATGTATCCCTAAAGTAGAAGCACAACTGTGAGAACATTTCAGAGTTTGAGTGTTGGGCTATCTTTTGATGACCACCTTTTACAACAGCATTCGTTGCTGAGTGAATCTGAAGGAATTACTGTATAGACTAATATAATTTGTAATTATGGTGGTGTAGGAAAAGCCAAGATAACACATGAGATGTCATGGTGTTCCTGACAACCTAGAAGCTTAACTATAAGAGTGGGAGTGATGACTCAAATATTACATAATATGTCTAGCGAAGCGAGAAGCTCTGTTTTGAATTAGGGTGGTACACAAGTAAAGAGAAGAGCTAAGAATGAAACCAAGTTTCGGAGAATTACTGCGATTACAACACAAATGCTGGTATTACTTAATCAAAATCTCTATATGAAAAACAGTGGCATGCTAAATGAATAGGGCATGTGGTGTATATTCAGTTGTGGTGATAATTGATTCAATAGTATACTGTTCTGAAATTAATTTCAATATCAGTGAATGACTCACCGTTGAGAAATTGGAGTTGTTTGCGGAGTACTCTCGATACTTAACCAAATATCTCTGTACATCATGTCCCTTATTCCAAGATGTGTTAACAAATAGTTTTCCTGACCTCCACTGCAATTCAACATTAGCAGCAGCACAGCGAACTGCAAGATCACCAAGAAACATTCATTCAATCAAACATTCAACTAATTGATGAAATTATTGAAGGATAATTAAACTGTTTTAATTCAAATTATCTATAGAATATAACCGTTATAACTGCAAATAGACACCTATTCTAATATCTCTGTATGATCAATTCAACAACACCAAATAATAGGTCAATCAATAATCCTGATACTTCTACCACTAAATATGCCACTGAACACAATGTGAAATCGTATTGTATTGTCACATTCATAATCCAGACCACGTAAAAGATCTGACATTTACAGTAATATAATCTTGTCACTGCGATATTAATAACTTTACTGGTAAACTTACAGAAGTGTGCAAGGGAACCACTGAAAGTTGCCATAGTGCAATTCAATCCTTTTTCAACAACATAGGCTACCATGTTGCCAGTTTTCCTAGTTAATTTTAGCTCCACAGATATTCCTGTTATCTTGTACTCTGTACATGTTTTTTTAACAACATGTGGTGCTCTGGTAAACAAAACAACAACACATCATGTTTGCAATACATTTCAGACAATACATTGTTGCACAACAATTGCATGTTTTTTTACGTATTTTAAAGGACTGTTTCATTTTTGATCATCTGTCAATTTCATCAGTGATACGGATGAAACAGCTTTTCATTTTGTTGATAGTATAATGATTACGTTGATTACTTGGATTGGTTCTAAAAAGATAGGCAAGGCATAGTTGTGGAAAAAAACAGAATGACAACAACCAGCTCACTTGTCAGATTAAGTGGCAGCCAGTGGCCTTTTTGTCATTGCAGCAAATTTGTACTATCTAAACTAGAAAAGCACTCAGAGAGCGCAGACCTCCACCAAGGCAATATGGGTCATTGACCCAATATAAATTCCAGACAGTGTGACAGATCACCACCAAAATGTAAGGTGTCTCTTACCAAGTTTGCATTAAATTCCATCTCTCAGAGGGCAGTTAGTACATGAGATTGGCCAGACTAAGCTCGTATGAGCTTTTGTCGTGAAAGCCAGGCTAGTATTAGGCAGTAGTGGCAAGAACTTACTCAACCAACAGTTTGAATCTGGAAATATTTGTGGATGACCCAGGCTCCCACACACACTGAGGCTTGCGTTCACCAAGCCACTGGAAGCAGTCCAGTTTACTTGCTCTTCCTGCAGTGATGTCAACACAGGGTTAAGCAAGGAATTTCATAACTCACGCTATTCTGCATAAGCTATGAACTGCTGTGCTTTTAAAAACGAATCAGCCAATGTCTCATAATTTGTTGTTGGTTACACTCTGCCAAAAGATGAGAGGCAGTTAGAGCAAAAGATATGCAAATGTTGCTCATTTTGGTTAACACATTATGTAAAACACAAGCATTCAACCATCCGGTGTCATAAAAAGAGATGGGGTACAGTTTGTTCTTGAATATTATTAGCAATATGACAGCAAATGCACACAGTTTTGCTGTAAACATATGTGTGGCAACTCTATTCTGTAGTCTATAAATATAACCAACAAATCCAGGAAAGCAAGAATATAAAATATTCTCAAGGATATATAGGCTATAGCTTTGAAAGACAAAATGGGGGCACTGGATATTTCACTGGATTTTGCCATAAAGATAATGTGTTAAGGTAATAGGGAGCGACAATAGTGATGGCGAAAATGACAATACCCACGGATGATGAGCAAAGGGGCAGATGGCTCAAATTGCAGTTATTAATTGCTGAGGGGAAAAAAAGAGTGCAAAATAAAGACACACTGACATGACAATTCTAAAATATTTTTCCAGGAAGAGAAACTATAGCCTACATCATTCATTTATTATCAAATCTTACCGCTATTTCTGTATTAAACTGAATGACTGTACCCATACATGTGTAGGCCTACGCAATTGAATAACTGGGCTATGAGCAGTTTTTGCCAACCATTCGATTTCATGTAGGCTAATGCAATTACTGAATGCAAACCTACAAATCAGAACTGTGTGAAAATAGAGTAGGCTACGCCTAATTTTTAAACTCCTACCATGCACGCTGCTCATATGGGGTAACCACTCAAATACTACACCTAAAACAGAGAGAGAAAGATGACACAGAATTCATTCAATCATTCATTTATTATTGTGTGTAGAGCAGTGGAGTTAATGCTTTTCTTGCCCATCAGGTAGGCTAGATCATTCAATTCAATGACTATGATAAAATGATGCCTATATTTATACAGTGGCAATTTACAATACTTTCGTGGCGCTTTACAGATAGCCTACTGATAAGCATGACAAGTGACAACTATTAAGTCTCGAAAAATAGGCGCTGTTTTGCAGACCACACCTTTGAGTATAAAACTTGTATAAAACACATGAACTCACTTACAGATGACATGACAAGCCATAAAACTGTATCGGAGACCCATCTTCACAGCATTCACATGCTGCCAGGTCAACGTCCTTACACCTCGCTTGACTGATAGAGCACTCCCTCTAAGTTCAGTCAGCTTCATGTGCAACCTACGTGACGTCTACAACACGTCCCTCCCACTTGTTTGATGATCTGACGTTCCAAGCATAGGTATGATGATAAAAAAAAAACAGTTTAGCAATTTCAGAAACAGCGTAGCTGCACAAAATCCATAATAAATCATCAATCGTCAGATTGCTGTCAGCAAGGGGAGAAGATTTAGCTTTAGCTCCGCCATTTGATTTACTGGTAGACTATCCGGGTATTGTAGATTATAGTGTCATTTCTTGAATCATGAATCATGATGATTCAAATGTGGATAATTCCTTTACGTAGCAGAGGGCATAGAGTAGGCCTATCGGTATTGCTGTTGAACAAAAAGTACTTCGAACAAGAGCTGTGTTGCTATGACCATGTGAGGTAGGCTATAGTTTATAGCCTATCCCGTCAATAGAAGAAAAGTTTCAGTTCTTGAAACTAAAAATAGGCCAGCGGCAGTCTTCAACTCAGGCCAAAGTTGTCATCGCTATTAGGCTATAAATTAGTTCGCGATGATAATATGCTCTGCAATAGATGGCTGATGCACATTTTATATTTGATTGGTTAGCCTAATTATTCGGGGTATTCAATGGCTTCAGGGTCCGAGATGAATTCTGGCCAATTTTAGGTAAGGATACGTGGATACACTGGAATATGACTAGAACTAATAATAATCATTGTCTAGCCTAACCTACTCAAGGAACTTGACATTTTGTCTGCAGCTGGTGTGTGAATAGCCTATGATGAGCATGATGCCCCTTATTCTATTTACCTCATATGTCAATAAATTTGTGCTCAAGACATATTTGATGGAGTGCTGCTTGTGTCCCTCACTCAGTTGAGTGCCCGGATTTGGATTTTTCCTTAAAAAAAAAAAAAAAAAAAAAAAAAAAGTGATCAATTTTGACTGTTTATTTGGCAGTCCTTGACAGAGAAAATAAAATGATGAAACAAAAAAACTAGCAACCGAGTGCACTCTCAGCTGTGTAATTCTTAGAAAGTTTGGTAGCCTACTTCTGAGATGAGTGTTGTGTGACACATTTCAAAAAACAAAGTTTAGAGACACCTGCTGCCTGAGCAACTGTCATTTAGCTAGTCTTTCAAGGAAGCGAGTCTCCATCTGCACTCAAATACTCCTTGTTTGTTTCCAAAATAGGAAAATGGACAGTAAAGGAACACTAGCCTATGTAAGAAATAAATGTAAATTATATGTAAATTAATCATAAAATGCCCGTGATATATCACCAGACATGAATGAATCATGACCATTTCAAATAGGCCTACTTTTATCACTGACAACAATAATCCAGCCTGAATATTCCCATTACAAAAGTGAAGTTGCAGCCCTCATGTTGATGTTGTCATTATGTGTGTTGTGTGTTTTGACCTGTTGTGCCATCCTTCACCTGTCTGATTTCAGCAACCTACAGTAGCTGGCAACTTCTTGTCTGGAGGGAATGCTCAGTTTTGGCTACAAACTTACATACTTTTCCTTTAATGCTTTAAGAAATCTATATTTATCCCATCATGTCAAGGTTTTACATTAAAAAAAACACTAGGCCTAATTGCTCAATAGGCTACACAGCAGCCCTGCTTTTAGGTTTTTGTCTTTAAAGGAGAAGTTTGGTGTGAATCAATCCATAGCCCAGTTGTTAGAGGAGACTGAATGCTGTCTATTAGCCTAGAAATCTAGACCATAGCGGCAGAATATATTCTTGCCTAGCTACTTGGTCTAGTCTCGCACGGTAAAGGCAAATACTGGCCTGTCTCGACCTAGGACTGACCAATGAGAACGCTCTATCTGTGTAGCAAGTCATTGGGGCGGGTTTAGCACAATGACGAAAGGGCTGTCTGTTGGATGAAACGGCTGCCTGATAGCTCTGATTGGTCAGTAGCGCTGGCCTATTAGTAGTTTGAACGACAACTGTTGATCTCATCCACAGGCTTCAGCGCTGTGAACGGTTCGATTCCAGACTATACAATTCATGTGTATAGTTTGGCTTGCCAGGCTGGCTGTCTATAGGAAAAAGAACCACAACATTCGATGCAACCTAGCCCAGGTAACAAACCAATAACTATTGTTAAGTGAATGGGACATAGAGAAATGAAACTGAAAGTCACTGTGCCCCATTTACTCAGTGTAAGTTACTGGTTCACTACTCAGCTTATGTTGCATCAAATTTTTCGTTCTTTTTCCGAAAGACAGCATTCAGTGACCTTGAACAACAGGGCTTTGGATTGATTCACACCGAACTTCTCCTTTAGCCTTGGGTTTTACATTTTTTTTGGAGGAGTTGCAAAATTATTGACTGTCTGAAAACTGACAGGTTTAAAAAAGGCGCCACTGCCTTTCCTCACTAGCCTGGGAGCTAAACCCTGTAGCAAGTTCAATTTGCGGCCACAAGGGGCATCTAGATTTCTAGGCTATTTCCTCACCACAGCACGCAAGTGCAATGGTTATCATTTGGAAGATAGCATAACATACCAGTTGACTGTGTGAGATTTTTTTCGTCCAACCTGGTTATCCTCAAAGCTCATTTTATGCTGAAATTCTCAATTCTCAAGACCCCTTTTATTATGGGTCAGGGGTTGACTTGCCCCCTGCGTGTATCCTTAATAGCAGGACATTTCTGTTTAAAAAGGTCATCTCTCTCTCTCTCTCTCTCTCTTTCCCTCTCTCTCTCTCTCCCTCTCGCTCAGAGACTCACAGTCTGTTTTTGGTTCTTCTTTATTGAAACCGGAACACTTAGAAGACCCGTATGGAAAAATGAAAAAATGCTTTCATTTTCTCAATACAACTTGGTGTCTTCTGTATGTGTATTTGCAGATGACACTTACTTGCAGCTTGAGATGAGAGACTCAGATAAGGTTTGAGGAAGCCACAGAAAACATGTTCTCCTTCCCTAGTTGGTGCAGATTCAGGTTTTTGTTTGCACAAAACTAATATACACTTACAATAGATACACACAGAACTGTATATAATCTTTTGATCATGTGTGGCTGTACCAGTAGCCTCCTTTGCACAAAAGAACTCATATGAAAATCAATGCAGCCTCATAGTGCATGTCTTCAGATTCTTGCCAGGAAGGCAGACCTTTTGGGTAAGTCAGCAATAGGAAATTACTAAGACAGAAACATGTAAAGTGCTGGCAGGGCCTAAGACTTGAAAAAACCCCCACCCTATTTTTGTTAATCAACAGCATCATCAATGAGCTTTTTTTGAAAGCCGAATGTGTGGGGGTGAGGCTGCATTCACCATTAGGCATCTAAGCTCTGAATTAGTGGCTTTGATCACTTTCTGGTGTGAGATGTGTTGCATGCTACTGTGCCACAGATCTCTGCTGAAGGAAATGACTTAACCTCACAGAGTGCAGTTAGGCTTGGCTAGGTGGTAAGGGTGACATAACATGATACCAGAATGATGTTGTTGTCAATGGTGTCAGATCACCCTGAGGTCAAGTGCACTGAAAGACACCTTGAAAGGGTCAGTCTGTGTTTGTGTGTGATTAATATAGGCCCAGAATACACAAATATTGTCCCAGAGGAAAAACATGCTTACAACAGTCTTGTAAGTAAGCAATAAGCCACAAGAGGCCAGGGGTTATGCTGTTTTTTCAGTGGCTAAAGCAGACATCCCAAGTCTCCCGGAAGTTCCGGGAGTCTCCCGCATTTTGATAGTGCCTCCCTGATGCCCGTGAATTAGATGAAATATCCCGGAATCCCGACCAAGCGAGCAAGAGCGCGCATGCAAGACGTTCTCATTCTCATACGTATTCATTTTGCGCGCACAGTATGGGAGAAAGGGAGAGAGTGAGGGAGACAATGCGTGCGCGTGTGTGTGTGTGTGGCTGTAGCGCGGGCTAGACAGAGAGTTTCCCTGAAATGTTGCGCATCACCTCCCTGAAATGAGTCTTTGCAGCTTGAGAAGCCTGCTAAAGGGAAGTTGTTATGATGCGTATAGAGGAATGCTGTTAAACCCCCCTAAGCAGTCGTAAAACCATGCAGCATAACATGCATGGCTTACTGCTTTTCTAAAAAGGTTATCAAATTAACCAGGAATGGTTTAGGTAAACAAAGACACAACAATGAGAAATGTCACAATTTAGTCAGAGACACTATTAGACACAACAATGAGAAATGTCGCAATTTATCAAGAGATAACAATTCCTCTGTCAAAAAATACATTTCCTCTAGATGAATGGTTGCCTAGTAACAGCACAAATGCAGCCATTGTCACTTTTGTATGGCACAGCAATTTAGAACGAAATGCAGTCTGAGGCTAGCCTGGGAATACCCATGCTGCCTTGCACCCTCATTCCGAACTGCACGGCAGCCTGGAAACCATGGCCGAAATTTTCGCATGAATTTGGGAACCAATCACACAACGGGAAGAGATGGCAAGACAACGCGTGAACTTTAGGACGAACGAAACCTGAAATCCTGTACGAGAAAATGTATAGGTGGTCCCCAGACTAAATCGGTATATTGTGATTTTATTGTGATTTTACAATGGTAACACAATTCAATTCAAATCAATTTCAATTTATTTTTTATTATTCATAGTGCAATCACCTTTGACCATGGCCTCAAGACACAAAAGACAAAGATTTTATTTTTTTACTAAGGCCCTAAAAACAAGCAGGGAGATGCAGAAAAATGAATAATAATAAAAACCATGAGTTTGAAATAAAATAAAACCATACATTGAAGATACGAAAAAGCACACCAAAAAAAATACGATCACTTAAATATCATAGGCAAACGGTAAGATCCCTGGAATCAGGAGGACACATAATTTATACCCAATCATAGTGTATACAGAACAAAAATACTTCTAGTCCAGATTTAAAAGTGTCGACAGAGCTTGCCTCTGTTAGCCTAGCCATGCTATACGCCCCTAACGGCAACAAATGTTATTCTCTGCCGGGGACGTCTAGTGACTCTTCATAAGGCTACTCCTACGACTGGCCGACGAATCACTGTGAAGTGCAGAGTCTAATGAATGATTTGATTTGATGAATGCTTTCAATGACAACCTTTTAGCCCACCTTCCCTCTCAATGAAGACTCCAACATCAATTTGATTTGGAGGCTAGCGCGACTAGGCTATGCCTCTGTGACTTGAGATGGAAGACCATTCCATAATGAGGGTGCATTGAAGGCGAATGGTCTACAGTATGCCCTGCCCTGCTGATTTTTTCTTCACCTCTGGGATTGTCTGGAGACCAGTGTCCATCAAATGGGCATCCTGGTATAAGATGTGAGAGGCTCAATCCATGTGAGGCTTTGTATGTGAGCAGAAGGATTTTAAAATCTGCCCTGGCTAGTACAGGCAGCCAGTGTAGGGAAGCTGAGATAGGTACGTGATCAAACTTCTTGGTCCTTGGCCCTAGCTGCAGCATTCAGAACAACAAGGGAATTTTTTGTTGTGCTACAGGCCGGGGAACAGGGCATTAACAGTAATCAAGTCTAGTGCATGAGTTGTATGAGTGAATGTTTCAGCATCGCATACTGTAGGGACAGCATGGCTTTGACTTGAGCAATATTTCAAAAATGCTAAAAGCAGACTGTATTACAGCTTTTAGGTTGAAAGGTTAGGTTAGAGTCAAACAGGACAACAAGGTTTTTGACTGTTGGATCCTCATGTGTGAGTACAGTTATCATAAGAGACAGATTCTCAGGCAAGTTATTGCATTTAGGTGATCTCACTATTAGTAACTCAGTTTTATCAGCATTTAGCAATAGAACATTCTTGCACATCCATATCTTAATTTCTACCAGACACAGTCAATCACCAAGGACCAGAGTACACATTTTAAAGTAAAATCTGATCTGTTTCTCTGCATTTCGTCTGGATTGCAATATAGGACAGTGTAGGAGGTGTAAGGGTTTAAGAAGAGGTCAAGAAGAAAGGAGGAGAGGCACATGGACCAACAAGTGAAGTAGTGGAGACAAATTCAGTAGGTATTAAATGAAACATCAATAATTTACTAATGATTTAATCATTTGAATATTGGTGTGCAAAATATAGGCTCATATATTACAAAGTTGTAGGCCCTGCTCACAGGGAGAGCAAATGCAAAAATCCATTTTCCTAAGAGTGCAGTCGGTGCTGTGCTAAATCACATCATGGTTGTGCACTGTTTGGCATTAAAATACCGTTCTTGAAAACTTCATCCTTTTTTCAAAGCTGTAAGCACAACTCCTGGTTTTGAATCTACATTCACAGAACCCCTTTTTCATATCAAACACATGTACAATACCAAACAAAAACACTAAATAGCAGTCATTAGACACTGCATTAAAAATGGAAAACAGAAAACTCACATGTGTACAGTAAGCAGCTTCAGAAAGGAAATAAGCAGGAAAAAGGAAAAAGCATACTTAAAGAAAAACATTCAAAAACTCTAGATCAAGATAAACATCTGCACAGAAAGTAATGCATGCAATAACCTGCATCAACCAGAATGGCCCAGCCCTGGTAACGCCCAGGCTCCAACCAGCAACTTTCCATAAATGCAACAACACAGCCTGGGAGGGAAGTGCTCTATGTCAGGGTGCTAGCTTCACTTAGAGCCATAGAGAGAGGTGTTTTCTCTACCGCTCTGGCCTCACTTGCTAGCACTCCACTGTCTACCAATATTTCACACTTTTGTATTTGTTTGCTCACCATTTCTGAATCAAAGAATTCTTTTCATGAAGGCTAGTGATGGAATGTTTATGGGTGACAGTTAATTTGCGAATACAATAAATGTATTGAGGCATGCTGAGACATTGAGGTGGAGACAACCCCCACACCACCTCAATAAAACATTTTCCAACATTTTTTATAATGTTCCTGTTTTATTTTCCATTTCCAAGCATTTCATTTTTGTTTACAGGACAGTAGGCCTACAATTACATAGAGTACTGTATTCAAGTGTATTGCTCGTGATGACTGTTCATTACAGCTGCTGTGATTACTGATGAAATTGTGCTCATTTTTTATATACACACATAAATAATGCTGTAATTATAATAATTACCTTAAAAGAAGAAAAGCAGTGTTTTGCATGAAGCACTTGTGTTGGTGATTTGCATGTGTATTGCTTTGGTGCCATTTTGAAAAAGGATTGTAAATTTTTGATTGATTGATTTCACCTAAATGTGAATGTGTTAGCTGTTAGCTGTCTTATTGACTTGTGTGTAGAGTTTTCACTCACTGACCAAATTTGAGAAATAGATGTTTTTCCCTTGAGAGATCTCCTATGTTCGATGCACTGAAAACATATACTTCTCATGCAAATAATAACAAAAAAATGTATTCATAGTAAATAATTTTTATTTTATTCTGCCACAGTCCTGTTACTTACCCTTCTATCTTTACTGCAAATAGCAGACTATAGTTGGGGTCAAAGAGTGAAGCATTTTGGTACTGCTTTTGATCTCCATCTAGTGGAGAATAAAAAAACAACATCCTTGTCCTTTGTGGTCATTCACCCATTCTGAAGCTTACAGAAAATTAGAATTTCTTTATTATCACTGTTTATTGACAATAGTTGTGGTTATGAATGTGAAAATTCTATTAGTTTAAGTTTAAGGATAATTTAGTATGAGATTATATTTGTAATGTTCTGTGTTACACTGATATTACAACTTTTCTGGAGGCTACTGTTCTGTCTGGCACAGCTTGGTAACAGTAATGTGAATCCAGCAATAGTTTGAACAGCAAAAGCAGTCTAAATCATATGGATGTGGGACCTGGTCTGGTCCAGGCTGTATTTGGGTCTTTTCGGGTCCTGATTTTGGACTTGACCTGGGGATTTAGACTTGAGGGACGGTCTGGTCCAGTTTGTACAGAATCAGGTTATCTCTGGGAATCCTTGAGCAGAGAGTTCCTTCATGGCCCTGTAGTGACTCCCAAATGAAGTCACTCACGTGTGAATGTATGCTGTGTGAGGGTCATAAAGTAGGCTATTGGTGTTTTTTTTTTTGCCCTCAATGGCGCCTTCTAGGCAGCGCTGCCTGAATGGCACCCTCCTCCCAAATCTAAGGTTAAGGTGAGGGTTAAAGTTAAGGTCAGGGTTAGGTTAGTGCCATGCAACAAACCCAGCCTGGAAGGTTCTGTTGAAGGCAAAAAATAGGCCTACCATTGAGCAAGAAAGGACTTTACCAATTATGCATTTGGCTGATGCTTTTATCCAAAGCAACTTACAGCTGCCAACCTACCACCGGGAGCAATTTTGGGGTTAAGTGCTTGCTCAAGGACACTTTGATGAGGTCAGGCAGAGCAGGGCTCAAACCTGCAACCCTCCGGTTGCCGAACGGCACCTCTACCACCTGTGCCACCATCGCCCCATGAAAATAATAAT
Source organism: Sardinella tawilis (assembly GCA_030264315.1). Classification (NCBI taxonomy): domain Eukaryota; kingdom Metazoa; phylum Chordata; class Actinopteri; order Clupeiformes; family Clupeidae; genus Sardinella; species Sardinella tawilis. The sequence continues at coordinate 7,990,274 of JASCQY010000022.1, forward strand.
AAACAAAAAAGTTTGGGTTCGATCCCATGGAATCTGGAGAGCAGAGATAATAGTGGCACTGTCTTTGTTTATCCTAGACATGAAGAGCCTGTTGTGCAACATATTCTACCAATTGTTAACAAAACATGTTTGCCAGCCCTTTAATAGTCCTGAACCTCTGACTCAGTCAACTAGATACACCCAAACTGAGTAAAAATTTGTTTACTAATTAGTATATTGAGGTACTGGAACAAATTGTTAAAGGAGAAGTTCGGTGTGAATCAATCCAAAGCCCTGTTGTTCAAGGTCACTGAATGCTGTCTATAGGAAAAGAACGAAAAAAATTGATGCAACATAGGCCGAATACTGAACTGACAACTTACACTAGGTAAATGGGGCATGTTACATCTTACATGTACTTTCAGTTTAATTTCGCTATGCAAATATGCAATGCAAATAGTTATTGGTTTGTTACTCGGTCTAGCTTGCATCAAATGTTCTTTTTGCTATAGACAGCATTCAGTCACCTCTAACAACAGGGCTATGGATTGATTCACACCGAACTTCTCCTTTAAGACTGGAGAGAGAGCATGCAATTCTACAAATTAAGTGCAGAATATTCAATGTTGAGCATTCTCTATCAATTCAGTGGTTAATAAAATCTATAAAATGTTATTTTCTGCAAATGTCTAACTCCAACAACTGCTAAAACTTCTCCAATGTTTGTGGTTTATGGTAGCTCAAAAAATAATGGTCATTTCATGCTTTCAGGGACGATAGTTTGGTTTGTCAAGGCTCTGCTGATAATACGCGACCTTTGGACCAGAGCAGGTGGTCACCAGTTTGTACACAAACCAAAAAGTAGCACACAATGGTTAAAAGGGCATTTAAGATAATAATAATTTAAGGAATAATATTGCATCTGGCTTTTTTATGCTAAATGTGAAGAGACTTATGCAAATGAAATGAAGACATCAGAAATAACTGTTTTTAAATGCAATGAGGGTAAGCACTAGCAATGACATCATCAGGATAGGACACACAAGGTGCAGGAGAGCTGCCAAATGCAATGACCTCAGTGGAAATGAATAGAACTGGTGAACTTGCTTCTGGGCAGATTGAAAAATAACGCTACCTGGGAATTAGTGAAAGCACAGAGAAGAAAACACAATGTGAGTATTATTATACAAAATATTTGCATACATTTAAATGACTTTTGAGGATATAGCTACAGAAAAACTTTTGGGAAAAGAATTTGCTAGTCACTACCGTTAACTTGTGTGCAATGATGAGGCAAGAAAAAACAAACTTCAGGAATGGGTAAAGTAACATTGATTTCAACTGCTCCAGTAAGGACCAAGTTCTTGCCAACTAGGCTGGTGTTTGTTTTTTTTGTGTTTAATCTGACTGACTCTGGAGAAGGACTCACCAACATACTGCATTACGGTTACAAAATGTTAACAGTCCTTCCACATTCAACTGAGCCTACAGTACATTAGCTAACCATTCACTTGTTTTGTTTCATTGTTTTTTAGCTTCACAAAATGTTTATTTACACATGCTTGGTCATAGTGTCAAACCACAAGATTATAGACATTAATATCACTACCGTTCAAGTTTAATTTGACTGGGAAAAATTACTTTGTTGTGTACAGGCCTATGTATAGCCTACATAAGCAGACATGTGCTTCATAAAAGCAACTCAGTTTTTTTCTGTAGTGGTCTAAGAGGTGTTGCTGAGTAGCATTATTTTCAGCTGTAGCAGTGCTTTTAAAGTTGTGTTCACTGACTGAAAGAGGAAGGGGAACAGACCGGAAACCACAGTCAGAAGATGGGAACACATTTAAGTTTAGCTTTTGGTATCATGGTGGTATCGGGGGTGAGAGTGAGCATGATGTTGATGGCATGAGATTATGGGCATATCCTTTGTTTTACACCCATATGCATTTATAAATGAATAGAATGAACTAAATGAAAAGGCGAGTAATAAAGTGTTGATACATAGATAGACAGATAGATAGATAGATAGAGTGGATAGTCAATTTGATTATCTAAACTAAATGCAATGCAGTCTGTGCTTGGGGACACTGCTTCATGGATGCTGTAGTTCATCTGGCCATTTCCACCAGCAGTCATTACACAACAGAGCTCCAGGTGTAGCTGTTCACACACTGATATCATACTATTCAAATTGTCAATCTAAGAGCAGCCAGCGTAACTGAAGAACTGGACAAGGTCCTGACTGATAATCTGAGTAGATGTAGTTGAATCAAAATTAAACAAAACAAAACACTACCAAAAGTAGATTTAATTGAATTTAATGTCATTCAATTGCTATATTTTCGGAATAAGGTATTTTGCCAAGAATATGACATACAGTAGGCCTACACGTTTCACATTTTTTCTTCTGCAGTAGCTGTTGCACCTGCCCCTTGTAGTGTAACATGGCAAAAATTGCTTAAGTTAGTATTGCCATTCCACATGACATCACACAACTAGTCTTCTTCAGAGTAGACATAATGTATGCTCAGCTGTGAGAGGGAGCACGCACAGAGAGCACTAAATGTTTACAGCTAAAATGTTGAATACCATGACATACTATTCGCTTCCATGACCTCTTTCGTGCAAAGGTCAGTGGTATATTTACGGTGATTGGCGCAGGCATTCGGGTCAAGGTGGGTGGAGTTCTCCTCACGCTGGAGCCATAGGCACCCGGCCGCAACTTCAGTATCAGTATCAAAGTTGGAAGGAGCAGGGATGAGACGTACCCACGCCACCTCGCTTCTTTTCAGTGGGAACTCACTGAGCATTCGCTAGCAAACTCTTGCTGAAAAGATGATTTCAATGATCAGCCTGAATGACCGATGTTTTTCTGAGGAGTAATGCACATACAAGTTCAATAAGCGCGCGTATTTTTACCATATAAGTTCTCAGCAACGCTAATTAAAACGCAATGGAAGAGGAACATTTTGACCCATATGGCATTGGTGAAAGGAGGTCTTCACTCAGCTCCGAAACAGTATCTGACAACGAGATAACACCAGAGGATATTGAGTGTGAAAATGTCAATTTTGGCGAATTTCAACGAAAAGATTCAATAGACTATGAAATCCATCTGGGAAAGGGGAAGGAAGATGTAACGACCGAGGAAGCTAAGGGCGATTTCCACGAGCGCTCTCTACAATTAATAGAGGTTATAAAAGAAGACGAACCAGAAGAAGACGAAGATGAAGACGAACAAGAAATGGTAAGTTGCAGTTGTTGTCTACTGTACGTCAAAACCGACAGTATAACCGACAATATAACGTTAAGCGCCAGGTGTGTTTTCTCGCGGGCTGTCTGTTTGTGTGGTCAACTCAAGGGGAGAAAGTTCTGGGTGAAAGTGATCTGCTTGGTCTCAGATTCAAAGCATTAAATCTTCTCATCATTTAACTCTCACTATTCATGCTCGTTACTGCAGTAAGTACTTGCAGAGGCACGTTTTAGTCAGTCTTAACATAGGCTAATCACCAACCATGCCATATCTTGTTAGGAAATTTCAACACTCCCTTCAGTGAGTAACACTTGGTGAAAGAACATTTCATAACACAGCCCTGCATTTGGTTGTTTTTCTTATTCTGTTTAGTTTTTAGAACGCCTTCCAAAGCAATTGAAATTACAAGCTGACAAGCCCAATCATCTGGCCCTCTGCTCAGTTGCAATGGAAGTCTCTCTGTTTGATGACTCCATGACAGAGTTTGAATCCAAACACTTTCCAAATTAATAACCTCTCACAGAGCAGCAAGCTGAGGGCTCTGAATGAATTAAAACTGCCTAGGTACTTGAGAGGGCAATGCACTGCGTGTCCAGTAGGCCTATTGCTTTGCCATGTTAACTGCGCATGATTGTGTCACTGAATTGTGCATAATTAAACATCAATCTTGACAGGAGTGCAAGTTATGACACAAGCTGAAGTAAGTTGGTTGCTTGCCAGACCGGGTCTGGACTGGTTTTGCCAGCCTCTTATAAATCTCCATATCCTTTTTAAATGAATTCGGCTTACATGATGGCTATCCTGGAGTGCAAGTGAAAGTTGACTGGCTGATCTATTGGCTGTTACAGTCATGATATTCAAACTTTCCTAACGCATTAGTCTCTTTTAAAGATAAACTCCAGGCTAGGCCAAACATTGTAGCCTAAGTTGCTTGAGCTTTCTTGATGTGTAGGCCTACAGTAGGCCTACATCATGCCAGTGGCTGATGAGGTGCATCTTAGTTGAGCTCTCGAACTGAAGGCTTTGGCAAGAGGCAGACTTTGATGGGACCTGAACCTCATGTCAGGCAATTATCAGCACACCATAAACACTTGCCAACGTGTGTGGAAGGTGGCTTATCCCTAGGATCTCGCCCCTGATTTGTTTACAAGATGTTGGGCATTCAGACTCCAGTTACATGCCAAAACTGGACCCTGTCAGTTTATATGTATATCTGTGATATAAACCATGTAACTAGAGGAGAAACCGATCTCTAGACCGTATTTGTGTTTGACCAGCAAATGAGATTCTTCAGTGCTAAGGAGCAGTATTTGGCACTATAGAAAAAAATACATTTCTTACAATTAAATTGAATTTGTTTTGGAGAACCCATAGCTTTAGGTTTGGCATATGGCCAGAATGGGGACAGAGAGTCACCACAGCTGTTTATGTTTTGGTTGTGAGTAGGAAAAGGAGGGGGTGATGTTATACTTACCAGGAGGATTCTCTTAGTCATATATTATGTGCCCTCAAGTGCTGGAATTGATAAGAAGAATTAATGAGGTCAGAGGCATACGATTTGAGTAGATTGAAACATTAGATTCTCGGTTCTACTTGACCTAGTTCTAGATTCCAAACCCAAGCAATGATGCAATACCTCACAAGGTGGTGTGTGTTATGGCCTTTTGAGTATAGACTAATTACTGGTATTTTCAGGAGATGTGGATGTTTCTCTTGTATTCTAACAACTTTTTCTGTTATTTCATATTTTCACACACACACGGTAGAGGAGTGGATCATCATTCACTTTACATGAGTTACGTTAAGAGTTGACAGATAGTATTTTGAGAGTACCTTTGGCAAACCGTCGAAAACTTCTCAACTTTTGCAGCATAAGCGCATAACAAGCTTAGGGCGATTAAATTGCATGTAGCGCAGGCAGCAATCAATCAAATCACAGCATCCAAGATGGTAGACTTACGCAGTGACTGGTTGTTGACAAGTGCAGGAAAACACACTGGTGTTAAAACCTGGGCCCTGTCTGAACGTTCTGTGAGGCTGATTAGGCCTAGGCTATTGCCTCTGATTAGGCTATACTGTAGGATGGGTGGTGTTAAAAGAACATTGCAAGAAATAAAAGCTGCCAGGCCTTTGCCAAATTTCCTTCATTTTCAGTATTGTATTTTTGAGTCAAATTATGTGGCTGAAGTATGATTTATCCTTGAATAACTTGTCCCACCAAATTTATCCTATCACTTTGTAAGAGGGGCTGTTGCTCTGAAGTGGTCAAAATGATGAGCTGTCTGGATGTAGGCCTACATCATGTATGCTGTGTGTGGTGCAAAGACAAAATGTACAACCAGCTTTAATTACACTGCACTGTGTGTGTTTTGTTCATTACATCTAATGAGATGTATTCTCAGCAATATCTATAGTAACTTCTGATGGTTACCTGGGAGAAAATGCAGATGCTTTCTCTGTCTTGCTCCCCCGCTGTCCGTTTCTATGTTGGTCTCTCCCATTGCCCCTGACCCAAGCTCCTTCATGGTCCTTTCATTTGTTCTATCCCCATTTTGTTGCTTTTTTTTACATGAAGTGTGGATGGGTCATGATCCTATTAATCCATTGGCTTTATGTAGTGAAAGACATCTGAAGTGTTTGTGTTCTGTATAATTTCACAAACTCTTTTGTTGTCATCCTTTGTTGTCCTAGCCAATATACTAGGCCATAATGTGCTGCACTTTTTAGCCTACATATAGGCCTTGAGAATGTCACCAGTAGGCCTAATTAGTTCAGTGTAACAGTAATGGCGTATCTCCTCCTACCTGACCCCCCCCCCCCCCCCAAAAGCAATACTTTTCTAAATGCAAAATATCAAAGGTGAAATCGCCTGTAAATAGGCAGACATCTATTTTCACAAGGTTGTAGGCTTCCAATGGGGATGTTCAGTGTCACTGAATGGCTTAGGGAGTAAGAGGATTCAGCTTTAATCTGTTTAAGGCTCATCTTCCATCTATGGTGGCTGCTGATGTCATCACAGGAAGTGGCTTTGATTTTCGCTCCCGGTTAGTTCATTCATGGGGTTGTAAGAGTGAGAGTGGACCATACTATTGTGTTTTGTTAAGTATGGCCAGTGATGGTTTCAAATTGAACCTTGCACAAATGGCACTTTGCAGAAATCTTACAGTGGGTGAATGTGTTTCTTCAGATGGCTCTAAGGTAAGGCCTATCATGTGCTAACACACATGTGCAGAGAAAGACTGTTGAGCACCTTTACTAAAGTTTTTGTGAATAACTTGGGCTACCAGATTCCTTGGATAATTTAGTCTTTGCTTGTGATCCTTTTGTTTTCAAGCTAGAAGTGAAATGAATAGTATTTACCAAACAACTCCTTCAAAGCCTTCATTAAAAGTGTAAATATTTCATCAGACAATATGAACTATGGACTTATGGTGGGGTTTGGTGGAAGTAGCCTAAGTGTTTGGGAAAATATTGCCTAGAAATTATTTTAATTGTTATTGTTATGAATTGTGTTATGTTATTGTTATGAATTGTGTTAGATAAAATCAATCAGAGCCAATGTTTAATACCAAACAAAGCCAGAGGTTGTTGACTTGTCATAGATGCTGTCAAAATAAAGAAATTAAAGTGGCTGCCAGTCACAAAAGGCTAGTATGGCTATTTAAAGAACTCTTTGTTATGCAAACATGGATGCCATGCAGAAGTAGGCTACCTTTCTGTTGTTTCTTTTCTTTTTCTTTTTTTTGCCCTGAAAGGCTGACAATGTGGAGTAAATCTTTCGAAAGTATCTGCCAACTCCCCTTTTCAGCGAGGCAGTTGTGAAATTGCATCTGTAGGCTACGTCCTTGTCCAACATTTCACACTTTCTAATGTTGGACCTCTCTGTTTGTACTGTAGAGGATTAATCCTGCTAATGTGATTAGATTACTGATGAGGATGGTTGGGATTCCATTGTTGTGGAACCTGTTGAAGTCAATATGAATGCTTTGACAGTGGGATGTTTTTCCTCCTACACAGGCATGGGGTAGTAGAAGATAGGCTACCTACTTCTAATGGACCCTAACATTAGTGCTCGAGAAAGTGGACATGTCAGCTCGGCAGAGAGATGTTTTGCTGGGTTGTCAGCTCAAGTCTCTCTGCAGTGTGTCTCAGCCGATATTTGTTTGGGAAAGTATGTGCTCACAATTTTTCTGTTGACCTTTGGTTTCGTTGATTGGCCTGCACAGATGTAGGTTGGGCTTCGAAGTAGATACTGTACCCTTAAGTTCTCTTGTTGTAGCCTTAGTGGACTTGAGATTTCTTTCAAACATAGGCTATATTAAGGCCCTTGGATAAAAGTAAAAGACTGAAGCATGGTGCTTTTTCTTTTCATTTAATTTTTTTTTATGTTGTAATTGTGACCAACCATTTTGTTATCAGTTCTGAAGGATTAGGCCTAGACCTAACTCTTGTGACTTGATGTATGAAGTTTTATCTTAGAATCTCTAGCCTAGGCCAAATGCTTTTCCTTCTCTGTTGTTGCTCTCATGCTCTCAAGCAATGGAAACATTTACTCCTTTTTTAACAGGGCCATAACATTTTTTTTAAAGACCCAGCTTTTTTGTTTGGCTTTTTTTTAACTGATTGGTCTTTGGTGTGTCACAGCAAATACAAAGTATTCATCAAACACATTGAATGTCCATTATGTGTTCATTAAATTATTTTGAGGCCTTTGGCCATTTTATTTCCATTGTAGAAGAGGATGTATGACCTCATTCTTCACTTTGGGGTTCACATTTGGGCTGTTTATTTATACTCTGTGGGTAGACGTCTTCATTTGACATGACTTTGAAGAATGAGTGTTTTGTGATTATTTTTGACCCATACAGAGACCATCACATATAGACCATGACCCGGCTGTTATATGTTAAGATGGAGCTGTATATTATTTATGATGCTTATGCTATTACAGGCACTATTTTCTGAGATCATGTTCTCAGCCAATTACCAATATAGAAGAGGACCTACTTGGGAAGTAGACTAAGTATCTTGGTTCCTATCCCAATACGGTGTGTTCTCGTTGGTCTAGGGAGATCTCATTTTAGCTGCATTTCATAAAACATGACCATGTGCAGAACTAATGTGTCTGCAGTTTTTTTTTTAACGAGTTATGATCCAGTCATTCACAGGACTTTGAGACCTTTGGTTGAAGTCTCTCCAAATTTTCACTCCCTCTTTGGGAATAAACTCACAGCTCACACTTTTTTTTTTTTTTTTTTTTTTTTTTTAACGCCCTCAGAAAATGCTGCTTTGGTTGCGTTTATACAGCAGCAGACTTGTGTCAACACAGGAAGCTACAATCCCCATAGTAGAGGGTTTCAAAGGGTGCGGGGTTCAAAGCTTGCCAAAGATATTACTGGGGAGGTGGGAGTCCATCTCTGCTAGACAGAGAATGCTGGAGGGGACCGTGAGAGCAGAACCAGACCACCGACCAGCTCTCCTCTACCTCTCAAGGCGATGTTGCCCTTGAGCCCGACTCTGCTTGCTGCTTGGCCGTGGTGTGTAAACAAGCGCTGACCTCTTTTCTAGCCGTGGGTGATTGAGTTGGGGCTGGAATGGGGTGAAAGTTGAGGTCAGACAGATGTGAGGCCTATGAGGTCATCGAGCTAAATGACGCTCGGGAGGCTGAGAATCTCTGAGAAATCACTGGGGTGGGGAGGGGTGCCGCAATGTCCAGTGGGAGCAATGAGATTTTGTAACCTTTCTGACTGGATGTACTATAGATCATCAAATCCTCACTCTGCTACTCAACCATCAACCACTGGATGCGACTTTTGACTCATGGCTACCGCTTTTTTAGTTGGACTGTAACTCAGATCTTTTCTGTGCTACTTTTCTTTACATACAGCGTAGCATGTTTTTATTTTTGTATTCGCTGAAGGCAGCAGCTCACAATTTATATCTCAAGCTAGACTAAGGGTATCTGTCTTCCTGGTGCCTTTGGGGGGGCAGATTCTTTGAGGGCTAGTTGGTTACTACACTGACAACGAGCCAGCCTCTCTGAACATGCACTGGGGAGGCAGGCTGTTATTTGGAAGCCATAATTCTTCCAAAACCTCACAAAGAATGTGGCCCGTGGCTCCAGGAGGCAGCGCCACTGCTTAGAGTCGCCCGTTTCCATGGATTTTTGCACAGGCGGTGGGGATGGAGTCTCTTAGTAGAATTATCGTCATTTCCAGTCGCCATTGTCTGAGCATTTGCTCAGATCCCACACTCGGTGTATATCCAACTTAGCGAGGTCAGTCTCCTCCATCTCAGAAGTGCAGGGAAACTTCTACGTTTTGTTCTGTGCCATTGTACTCTCACGCAATGTGTGACGTGACAGAATCGAGAAGGAGAAAAAAACGTTTTTTTAACCTCATAAACTAGAGAGGAATCTAGTTTCACCCAATTGCTCTGATTCATGTTCATCATGTTTGATTGCACATAAACATGCTTCACATTGTCTCGCAATTATCGTTCGTCCATATCAGCAGAGCGAGAAGAAATCGGATGGTTATTGAACCGGCAGCAGAATAATCACTGTCGACGTGCTGTTTGTTCTGAGCTTGTTCGCTCAATGAGTGTCCTCAAGTCAGAAAGCACCTACTGTAAGGCTCTGCAAAGAAGGCCTTGGTCCTTTCGTCGTCCTTCCCTGTGGGTAAACTTTTCTCTTTTGGTTGAAAGACTAATCGTCTAGGAGGGCATGGCCGAGAAGATAACAACTGATGGGTGTTTCATAGCTCTCAGCTGTTCAGCTGCGAGACCGTAGCCATCAATCCCATTTCTGTCAGGTTAAACACCACAGCCTTGCAAGATCCGGCTTTTAACAGATATGAATGTGGACATAATAGAGGTTATGGCTGAATGGACACAGCCTGCCAAATGTCTCTCTCCCCCTCACTCGAAACTGCCTGACACTGTACAGAGCAAGAATTAAGTAGGAATATGATGTTATAATGGAGGTAATCACTTAATGGAAAAGAACAGGAGTTGCCAGGTTTACTTTCTCTCCTTTAGTCTGTAGAAAAGTGATATAAACCTCCAGACCTCTCCAGTCAATCCTTTTGAGTCTGTGTCCTTGGTTTTCAATTTGGAATATCTTACCCATGTGGCTGGTCGTTATGGTTCTGCCGGCGGGG
>JASCQY010000022.1:8001994-8009494 GCA_030264315.1 Sardinella tawilis
CCCCCCCCCCCCCCCCCCCCCCCCCCCCCCCCCCCCCCCCCCCCCCCCCCGCCGAGCTGCCATTTTCTTCTCTCATGTTACTCCTGTACTTGCAGGCTTGGACTATTCTGGGGGTAGAGCGAAAGAGAGATAGAGGGGTAGAGAAGGGGTAGAGACAAGACAGTGTCAGTAGCGTGTCAGTAGGCCCTACTCTGGGTTCACCCTGGCTAAGGGAAGAGCACGTGTCCGGGGTACTCGTGTGTCAGGTCACTGATTTGTGATGCGAAGGGGAGGAAATGTGAGAGCTGTGCGAGACCCATTTGCCGAACATGGTGTTAGCAGCCTATTAGATAGGCTAGCAGCAGCAGAGACCTACAGCTATGTCTCATGTTACGGAAAATAAGTCTCAGTACCCAGGTCCTGTGGTAATTTGTTTGACAGTCTTTGCTCACTTCCTCTGGTGAAATGAACATGATGGCATAAGGATCAGCTGAGTGCGAGCCATTTACACTTCAGGGTTGAGGGCTTACATGCCATAGCAAGGACATGAGAGATGTCTGTTTTGTAACCCTAGCTGGTCAAGTGAGAGGAAAAAAATGCAGCATTACAAAATGGGTTCTGGGAGTCTTCACTGTGTAATATAGATGATTTGGCTATTATTGGTTATAGCATAGGGCTTAGCTTTGAGGAGTGGGTGTAAAAGGGTCCAAGAATCCTTTCAATTGGTGCAAAGATCCATTTTTCCAAAAGTAATTTGTTTGTTTGTTTGTTCTGAAACCAAAGGTATTTTTTGTATATGGTTTATTAATCTCACAAAAATAAAAAAGAAATGGGAGACCATCAGGGAGTGTTAAGTGAGTGAGTAGGGTGACTTATTATTTTTTTTCTCTCAGCTCAGGTGACAGATTCCTGTCATCGTTGCAGTGCATAATGATCCCATGTCTTCTCGTAAAAGGGTCTTATCTGCATTTAAATTTATGGTCCAAAGACTTTGCACCTTTGTGGCAAATGGTTAAATGAGGGAAAAATTGGAACAAAAACATCAAAATATAGGTTTCAGTTTATTTGTTATATAAATTGTTTGCATTATTTTCTGGTCGCAGCAAAATACTGCCTTGATGATAGAAGCATATTTTATAGCAAGCATCATTTGTTTTCAACAAATTAAGCAACAAATTAATTTTGCTGCAGAAGATTTATCACAGTCATGATGATAAATTCAGATTATGAAGGGGCTGGCCACTAATCATGAACTTAAATGACTAATACGTGAGTTATGTTGTGTTAAAGAGATTGCTGCCAGTTTTTACAATCAAACACAAAATCAGTTGGCCCATGTATCTGTGTGGTTAATCTGATTGAAGTGCAATAGTGAAATGATTAAACTTGAATGTTGATGAATTTGCAAGTCGGGGAATGAACCTTGTTCTACCCGATGTATTGTGCATTAATAATAAAAAACAATACTTAAAAGATAAGTTCGATGTGAATCAATCCAAAGTCTATAGGAAAAAAAACAAGCCAAATACTGAACCAGCAACTTACATTGAGTAAATGGGACATGGTGTCTTACTTTCACTTTCATTTCGCTATGCCCCATCCACTTAAAAATAGTTAATGATTTGTTACTCGGTCTAGGTTGCATCAAATGTTCTGGTTCTTTTTGCTATAGACAGCATTCAGTCGCCTCTAACAACAGGGCTATGGATTGATTCACACAAAACTTCTCCTTTAAAATTCCTCAAAAGTGTGCAAATTTATTTGCCAGAAAGGGTGACGGATTACTCTTAATTTTTAATCATAATTATGGTATGGTAAGTTGTTGAAACCTACAGAAAGCCTGTCAAAGTCACAGACAGCACTTTCTTCGTGTCCTCGGTCTACATACAAATGTTTAGGCTGCTTTAAGCTGATTGTTTCAGCTCTGTGATCTCATCTCTCTGGTATATAGTTTAATGTAAACAAATGATGGTTTGTTCATCTGAGCCAAACAGCTTAATGTTAAATCCCTTAAAGGAAGATCATTCAATGGCTTGAAGTTGATATGTTCTCTTACATCTGTGTGTGGACTGCTGATCAGATAATTATCTGCAACGTTATGCAACATGGGCTGTTTCTTTTTTTAATTTTCCATGGACCACAGTCATAAATGTTACCACCAGGGTGTACTTCAAGCTAGAGGTTGTTTGTTTCCGTGCCAAGTGTTTTCTGCCCCCAGACAATGTTTATTACTAATGTGTTGTATTTCTGTGTGTGTAGGTTTGTCTCTGTGTGTGTTTGGGTTGGGGCTTAGTACATTTAAAATTAATGCAAGCAATCACAAGCTTACACAATATGCTCAGGTGGCTGAATTTGATGTAGCTGAATCTTTCATGATGAAAATAATCATCATCAGGACCACCATCATCATTGTCATCATCGTTTTCAAAATAACCTGCAACAACAACAACAAAAAAAATGCATTCATGGCCACTTCAGATGAATAGAGCGCGGTTCTGGCGTGGTGAATGTGTGTAATTACGTGCTGTTAATACATCCATTATGTTTGGCCCCTCTTGGTGGCCCTTCGTGACGCGGGATATTAGCATATGAAATAAAAACGTATCTCCAGGGGTCAGATGCGCTCTGATAATGCCAATGACAACCAAGCAGCAGCAGCAGCAACAACAACAACATCAACAACATCAAGATGGAGATGAAAGAGATGAGCCTGTATGTGTTGAGATGTCTTGTTGTATATACGACTTCTGGAAGGTTTCCAACAAAAACTAGTGTGTTTTTTTTATTTATTTACCTAGTTTGGAAGATGTGTGACAGGCCGCTTATGTTAGCCCCCTTGTGTTTAGGGGAAAGAGTTAGTTATTTATTCTTGGTCCGATAGACATCCGGTCTTGTTTTGCCCGCGGGCATGTCATTTTGTTTGAAGGAAGAGGAGTGTGTGTGGGGGGGGGGGGGTTGATTGTTTTGATGATGATGGTGATCATGGCACTGGTGGGGATGATGTTGACGCTGAAGGAGCAGAGTACTGTATGAATTGGTTAGGTGATTTGTGATGGTTAGAGCAGTCTGTCTGTGCTTCTTGGCTATGTGTGTCTGACCGGTTGGGTAAGACTCCCCACGGAGCGCACAGCCACACAGAACCTCTGGGGGGTCCGGCTCCTCACCATGGGGGCCGCTGAGGGTTTGTTCAGCTCTGTCTGTAATGCTGATGGGTGTGAAGGCTATTTCCAGAAGATGTGTCTCTCTCTCTCTCTCTCTCTCTTTGGTCTTTCCCTCTCTGCCTCTCCTTATTTTCATTGCCTTTGTCACCCCTTAATCTGTTCCTTTCCCCTCCACTTGCTTTGGCTTCGCTTGTCATCTTTTCTGTCTTTTTTGTCAGGATGTTTGAAAGTCTTCATCCGTGCCTCCCAACATATACAGAGCACGTCAGTCTTTTTTGTGTCTGTGATCACCCTTTTATCCTGTGCAAGAAAAAAGGAACAAATGTGGTTCTGATCGTTCGCAGTGTTTGTGATGTGACGTCTCATGGAGACTCAGAGAGCCACACTGATGCTTTCACTGTACTTTCAAATGTGTTTGTGGACAGTAGAGGTAGGTGTTTATTTAATTACACCACACCCTGTGCTGTTTTTTTTTCCCCCGCGTCATTACTTACCTGAACGTCTCTTGGAGACTGCACGCTTAAATGTCAGCGTTATGCTTGTTTGGTGGTGTTCAAGGCTTTGTTTCTGCGTGTGAAAATAAGATAAGACTGTAAGTGACATTGCTTCCATGCTAGGCTACGCTAGGCCTTGGAGGGTGTTTACTTTGTCCAGTTCCAAGGTTTGAACAAGGCTTATCAAACAGTGAGCTCCGCTTCTTGAAACATGCCTTTGGTGTTTGGCGAGTGACCTCTCTGGAAAAGCCGGTCTGGAGCATGCAGTTCGCTGCAGACCAAGAAGTCTGTTCTCCGCAAACCTAGGCCCTCCCTCTGGGCACTCCAAGCAAAAAAAGGGGAATCGGGAGTGTTTTGGCATAGGTGTTGGCCGGGGATGTGTTTGATGCACAATTTACCCTAAAAACACAGCCACATCTTCACCTTACACAGAGGTTTGTTGACAAAGCATATGTGCACTGAAGAGAAGAGCTACCATTTAACCCAATGCTAAACTGCCACCTCACACACACACACACACACACACACACACACACACACACCTCCTGTTTTGAACGCTTGGCATTGCTCTGGGCTCCAGGAATGGCAAAGATTGAATGTCCCCTACACCAGTCACCACTCTGGGCATGTGGAAGTGTCAGAGCTGCATTTCCAACCCCGGGTGCTTGGAAGTGTGGGATTGGCACCAAGCAGAGAGATTTGCACTGGCCTTTTTTTTTTTTTTTATTCCTCTCTCCCTTTGTGCAGAATGTGGCTCTTGAGGTTTTGGGTTTTCAATTGAAGTCAAAGAGGGGAAAAAAAGCCTTTTCTCTCTGTAGTGTCAGTCTTATCAGGTAGTTTTCAGTAGCCTAAGGCACTTCTTCCTGTCTGTCTTTCCCTGTGAATGAACACATCTCAAAGCTGTACCTGTCATCGTCTTCACTGACTTTGATCATATCAGGTGTGGAAGGTGTGGTTGGCTTATGCATTGAGGAGCATAATCAGGAGGTGGAATGTAGTAATTAAATCTCAGAATGCTCTAATTCCACCTCATCCCCAATTGTTATAATATAAAAAGAACAGTATACATGTAGCACATCTTTGTTCAAAATTCTACGCCCCAGTCACACAGTTGAGCGCAGATCACAAGGTAGTTGCTGTGGTGGATTTTACTAAGAGCACTGGTGTCTGGATGATGTAGGTAATGAACGGCATACAGCGCTGATCTACTTTTATAGAAGGCTTAAGAGGTCTTCTGATATCAGCTCCAGGAAATCTGCCCATTGACTGAGCCTGTTACGTACTAGTGAAGACTGTAAATAGACCTTAACCCCATCAGAATTGCAGTATTCCTTTGAGGAGCTGGCTGGATCGGCAGGTGTATTGAGGTGGAATCTAAGCCAGCGAATTTGCTCTTGTACATTTTCACATTCGCATGTTCAAGCAGGCACTGCGACCCAAAACAACATGCGTGTTTAGGCAAGCTACGCATTTCTTTAGCTTGGATTGTGCCAGAGTTTCAACCTCTGACCTTATCGGGATTAGCCTTTTGCTCTACTAGTTGAGCATGTTTGGCCCATGACCTTTAAGCTCAGGGTTATGATGCTAATCTAATACTAACTGGACAGGACTTTTACTCTCCAAGCCAGCTCTTCTCGGTCTCTCACTCACCCAGAGCTGGCCATTTGGTAGTGTCTATCTGTGAAGCGCTCTGCCTCTGAGGTTCCCTTGCCTCCACACCAGTGTGTTATTCAAACATTGTCTGCACTCGAACAGGTATGTGGACACTGTCTGGGGGCAGCTCCCATGGCGAGACTGATATCCTCAGACTCTTCTTAGCACCGTTCCCTTAAGCCGATTACCAGGGTCATCATTCACATGTCTTGTTCCGGCTACTTCCATACTCACTTACATAAGTGTGTTTGCGATCCCAGTCTTCCCAGAAGCTCAACAGGAGGCAATACTGCGCTAATTTTTCTTCGATAACTGAATCAGTCAGGAGAAAGAGAGAGAGAGAGAGGGAAAAAGAGAGAGAGAGAGGGAGAAAGGGAGAAAGAGAGAGAGAAAGAGAAAGAAAGAAGACAGGCACCTGCATGGTCGTTGTCAGAGGCGTTCTGCTCCTATATTCCAAGGGGACACAGCCCCATTGTCATGATGACAATTATCACTAAAAACAAAGCATCATATTTCAGGCGCGGTGCAGAGGGTTACCTAAACAGTCGTCAACAACAGCACCAGGGGAGAGCCCTATTTAAAGCACGATTTACCCACACGGGATCTGTGTGTGTATGTTACTGTGCTATGTTAATGTGTTTTGTTTTGTTTGTATAGCCTATTGAAAGAATCTCATGATTAATCACATGGTTGGGTGGTGTTCATAATAGGACTCGGTCTTGATATATTGCTGAAGAATAGTGGCATGATGGTTACATTTAACTTAATTCTCACTGCATTTGTTTACTTTTCTGATGATGGATCTCCCTCGTTTGTCATCCTGAACGAGTAATCAAACACGGCTCTCAATAAGTCATTACTCACAAGGCGAGTCAACACACGGGGGAGCACCCCCCCCCACCCCCACCCCAACACCACATCACTCCCCCATCTACCTCAGCTCATTGGCTTTAATGACTTATCAAAAACGCACGCCATCCAATCTGATATGAGTTGACGTCATTGAAACCTGATCGCATTGATGATGAATGTTCTGGTAGTGATGGCCACACCTGCATGTTCAGGAGAAGAGAAATGCTCTCCTTCCCAGAGGCCATAAATCATCGCTGGCCTTCATCTTTGACCCGGATCGGAGCTGTTTGGGTGTAAACACGAGACGGCGTTTAGACAGCACATGAGCCATGCTGCTGGTTCCCAGTGCATGATGGGATTTTTATGACACTCCATCTGTTTTTATTGAACGCACACTGAGCAATATTTACAGAGAACTGGCTGGGGGCCAGGAGATTAGCTCATTGCCTTTAGGTGTAGGAGAATAAAGGTCCTTTTGAAACGCTGGTCATTCAATGCATGCCCTTTAGTATGCTTTGGTTGCCAACCATGGAAGATTTGATTAGAACCTAGAAGGGGAATGTTGTGAATGTAGTCTGCCACAGTGGTGTACGCCGGACAAAGGTTCCCTGTACAGTACCAGACCAGTAGATGATGGAAATATTGTCAAATGCACTGTTGCAGGAAATGTAGCCTATTTGTGACTCTTGCTCCCAGTAGAACATCACATTCCATTCCATGTCTCGTACAGTATGTATGAGTATCATGTGTTCATTTTGCATTTTGCACAAGAGTGCATTCTGTAAAGATGCAAAACGTGAGGTCTGTCTGTTACTGACAGCACCAGAGTCCATTACAAAAAAAAGTCTGTTGAACGTTTTTTTTTTTTTTTTTTTTTTGCAGTGCTCAATATGATTTAAGCTCATACGGTAGCCTACAGTATGTCTCTGGGGAAAGAAACAAAATCAGTCAGAACAATGAACTGCAAGTTAAGTGCCCTGGCAAGGCAACAATGTGTGCAGGACAGCCAGTGCTAGGGACTCTTGGAAGGGGTGTACATGTGGCTAGTGCTTCAGTCTTAAAATGGCAAACCTGTGTCTCAAGTACTGATTCATTCAAGCTTAATTGGAGCTATCTGATAGTCTGAATGACACACTCATAATCACACACACACACACACACACACACACACACACACGTATGTTTTCTTTTGAACTGTGTCACTGGCCCAGCCTACTTTGGGCCAGGAGTACGAGCACCAGTGACCCTAGAAAACCTCTCTCTGGGCCGCGTTGCAGCAAAGACATTAGCGGGAGCTGAAGTGCAATTAAGAGACAATCACTGCCGGTCCGCCACCGCTACCGCAGCTATAGTGCTCTTAA
>JASCQY010000022.1:8014494-8020449 GCA_030264315.1 Sardinella tawilis
GAGAGAGAGAGAGAGAGAGAGAGAGAGAGAGAGATGCACAGAGGGTGGTCAGAGATAGAAGAAGAAATTGACAGAGAGAGGGAGAGTGATCGAAGAGTGCAGATGGACATGAATATGCACACCAGAGGCAGAATATCAGTTTTTTTTCACATTTTCCAACAGAAACACACATATGCATGCACAGGTGCACATAACCAGTGCTAGTAAAGAAACCAAGAGCCAGACTGAAACCACACACACACACACACAGACAGCGAAGGCAGATAACTACCTTTTGACCGGATGTGCTTGCAAGTTCTGCAAATGTATTGTGGACTGAACACATGCTTGCGCGTGCCACACACTGAGACACAGACACAAACGCAAGCACTTAAATCCACAACCATTCAGTTACAGTAGTTGCATTTGATGGGGGCTTTTTCACGGGAGCTTTAAACTGTGTGTGGAGTCGAATCACAAACAATTTCAAAAATTCGGTCAAATTCTCCTCAGAGAGCAGTAATATTTTGACTGCGTGTTGATAAGTAGGCACTTCCCAGCCGTTGCAGAGGACGGCTGGGAGGAAACCATCTCGCAAAGCGAGAGAATCACCATTTTCCTACCGCATATCCTGTTTTGCCTCTCTCTGCTTCTCACTGTGCTTTGGTCGTGGTTACTGTACAGGATGCAACCGCAGGCCCTGCTGTCTCGGAGGGAGGGAGGGAGAATGAAAGACATAGAAGGAAGGATGGAGAGGAAGAAAAAGCGAAACGATTTTGCGAGTAAAGGTGGTTCATCCTGCTTCATACAGAGAGCTGCTCTGAGCAAAGTGTTGTTGGGCAGTGGTTAGGACTATCTATCAGCCTGGTGAACTAGACTCACTTTGTGCAAAGAGGCAGGGCACTCTAGATTGGCATTTACATTTACTTTGCACTGCGATTTGTTCAAATTTTAAACCTATTGATTCTGCCCTCAGTTTGTGTTTGCTGATTGGTTGCTAGAAAATCTAGTTGGGGAGTCTGAAATCTCCAGATAGTTCCCTGACGTTGTACTGTATAAAAATACAATCTTGACTGGGGCTACTGGGGCAGTGCTAGCCTGGCTATAAGGTTAAGACCCTAAGCCCTGAACCCTCAAAAATTTGTCCGGATGAATATAGGTTCTTGATTGGCTGACTCGTGCATGGGTTAGATGACACATTGGGATCCATCAGGTAGAGCTGGACACTGCTGAAGATGAGGCTGATAGAGATAGACTGCTGAAGGCTGATCGAGAGCTCTGTAGTGAGTAAGCCCTAATACCTTGAAACTTCAAAAGACAACAGCAACATTTTGGCCCTCTCGGGTCTAGCTTACCGGCTTCTTGTGGTAACACTGCAGGTATGAGTCCAGACTCATGCAGACTATGCCAATGCAGTAAATAAGATGCGTAATATAATGTCACCCGCACTGTAAATTGCTTTAGGATAACTTGCAAGAACTGAAAATGGGTTAGGATCACGTATGAAAAAAAAAGAAATGCAAAGGGTAGCCTAGTCTTGAAGAAGATTATATATTGAGGGAGTATGCTCTCTTGTGTGTGTCAAAAAAATGCCTGAAAATCCCAGATACTGTATGCACACTCACTCTCATCCGCCTGTCCTTCCCGCTCATCAAAGACTTCTCACAGGCACAGGAAAGGAGATGAATTTCAAACGTCTTTTTGTTGATGAAAGGCAGCGTGATGAATAGAAATGAATTTACTCTCTCTCTCTCTCTCTCTCTCTCTCTCTCTCTTTTTCTCGGGGTGTATAGATAGATAGTGGAGTGGTGCTGCTGATAGTCAGGCTTTGTTGTGTGCTGAGGCAAAGGCTGTCCTCACACTATTGTCTCACTGAGATGGCTACGGTCAGAGTTCAGAATGCAGACAATATAGTAAACATGTTCTCCCTAGTCCTCAAATGATTTTGAATGCATTCACACACGTCTGTGTGATGCTCTTTGTTGAATGAGAGCGTTATTATTTCAGACCCTACGGTGCTTTATGGAGTGCCGCGGGTTGTGGGTTATGATGACCTCTCGACCGAGGGCTTGAGTGCTTGAAGTCTGTCAAGGGCCTCTTGGCAATCAGGCTACAGGGTGTTTGAGGAGGGCAGCTTGGAGCAGAGTGGACATAGAGACATACAGTATAATAGATATATAATAAGCATATATATAGGCGCATCTATATGCCTATTATATATCCTATTATATATCTATAATATATGCCTATTATATATCTCTATACTATAATATATAAATATATATATTTTTAAATATATATACACATATACATATACATACAGTATAGAAGTATAGAGAAAGATAACCGTGAGGAGGATGAAGGTAATTGGGTTGTGAATTATTAAGGAGGAAGATACAGTAGTAAGGATTGAGGTGATTGTGACCATGGTGGTAATGATGGTGGTGATGGTGATCATGATGGTGATGGTGGTAGTGTTGGTTGAGCTGAACAGACGTAGGCCAGCAGACTGAGCAGGCCTTGGTATTTCAGATCTTGTTTGGGACTGCACTCAATTGTTCTCAGAAACACCAGACATGAAACTGATCTTACAAAATCGTATTTGGAAGTTGGATGATGTTGATAGAAATGTAGAAGTCGCAGCGCAGCACATGGGTTTATTTTAAATTGAATGTCTGCTATCTCTGTCTGAATGGACCTCTCCAGCTGAACGTAATGTTCCAAATGCAGCAGTAAAACCAATCGACGAATAATTGTGTTGTCTATTAACATAATGAGGTGCATGGTGTAACTGAGGTGAATTTTAGATGGGCCTCAAACTGGAAATAATAAGGAGCATGGTGCTGGAGCCTAACTACCTCCCTGCAAATTGCACCTTTCCAATTTTGCTCAACCTAGCGCTGCGCTAAATTGTATCTTGTTAGTGTCAGTGCTGGGGCGTGATTTTTGGCCCACCAGAGTTAATTTGCCCTGACTCCTCACTGCACCCATCTAAATCACATTCTGAACCATGGCCGCGTCAAATATACAGGCTAATATTGTTTTCAATCTTCCAGCCCCTCTCGGCTCTGCACAGAGCAGGCAACCTTTAGCTAGCGCCGTGATTGGGTCACCTCAGGTGAAATGGCCCACTCTGGCTGCCATAACCTAATCTGGAGTGACGCCCTGAGAAAGGACAGGCTGTACCCCCTTGAGGCTCCAGCTGAAGGTCATGCTTGTAAGAATCATACTCCACGGAAAGGACAGGTGAAAGTTTGTTGCCAGGCGACAGCCCCCCTCTGAAGCCTCGCCAGAAAGCCTCTTGACGGGCAGGGGTTGACATCACAGCGCGGACGGCGCTGCATTTGGAAAGTATGTCATGTCAGGGGTGGGCTCTTAGCAGTGATGAGGACCAAATACGAAGGACTTCTCTCTGGCTCTGCTGCCAAGCTTAGGTCATCATTTAAGTGGCAACCTTCCCAGGTCCTAACACTCTGTGGACACTGCAGGCAGAGTTTTTCACTGACAAAAAACCACAAGTATGATTCAGGGCCCAGGGTTGACATAGACAAAGGACCAGTGTGGTGACTAGGAGGGCTCCACGAGGAATGCCACTGTGGTTTCAAGATCATATTGAGGGGAAATAAATCTTTCTCTGTCTGTAGTGTCCATTAATTCCCTGTAGTAAAAAAACAAAACAAAAACAGTAATCATGGGGGCGATTAAGTGAGTAAGTTACAGTAATCTAGAGAAAGTGGTAGACCTTTTAATACAATAGCCTGCTTGCTTTTTTTTAGTTAAAATTGAGGACCTCAGGGTCTTCTATTATCAGGTTTACTGTACCACTACATCTGGCACTTAAACTCCTACTCATTTGAAAGCCCTGCAGGAACTGAAATCCCAGCAATACTAGCTATGAAGAGGAATTAATAGCAAATAAAAGTAGGCCTTACAGTGTTTGTGTTAATCCACATAGCCCTGGATCCTTCCTTGGCGGCTCTGGGGGTGTTCAGGCTTTGGTGAAAATTTTAATTAAAATATCCTCAGCTTATTAAGGTAGCCTTGAGTCTTGAGTTATATCCCCCTTGTGATCTGGAAATGTTAATGTGGGGGTTGGAGGGAGGAGGAACTAAAACACTTTAGGAAAGATGGCTCTCCCCGGTTTAAGACTGTAAGGCTAAATCAAGAGAGACGTAGCATCCTCCCAAGCTATATGTGTGTCATTAATCCATATTACTCCTGCTTAATCTGAGCGTAGATTATGTAGGCTTCCCCTCCAGAGCCAGCATTGTTTAGGTTTAATGATGTCAGAAGTAGAGGGTCATCTCAGTGAAAAGAAATTGGTTGGAACTGCCAATGTTGACTTTCAGACTTGGGTGTCTGCCTGCTGCCACCTAGCTTAAGCAGCTTGAAGCTCTCCTTACTCAGAGTTGATCATACATTTGTGTGATTCACAGAGTTTTTTTTTATAAGATAAAGTGATAATTTTATAGCTTGTGAACTGGTGAACCGGTTTCTTTCACTTCACTCAATGTAAAGAGTCTGGCTGCTCTCAATAGGCATATGTTTTACATATTTGTGGGTAGGCTACAGTAGATACTTTCTGAGTTTACAGAGAGAACTTTAAAACTATTGGTTCTGCCTTTGATATCTCCCTCCTGATTGGAAGCTAAAAAAATGGGTCGAAGACACTGAACCCTTTCCAAAGTGCCCTGATGTAGTGTAGTGATGTGCAATATTGAATGAGTCGAGGACACTGAACTCTTATGGTACTACGAAGCCTCTGGACTGTCTATGTATTTCATGCACTATACACAAACAGTGTCAAAGTTAAGGCATTAAGAAAAACAAACATAGAACTTAAACTTCACTTCACTTCTTCATTTAACGAAGTCTATTGGGAAAAAAAATCTAGATTTAGGCCCTGTTTACACTTATCTAGATGTGCATACATGTAGATATTTTTATAAATGGATATTTTTTATCCCCCCTTAGTCGTCAATAGAATTTTAGCCACCTCAATTGGATCCAAAGTGGTTTGCTGGATTATGTGGATTCTGTTGAATACGTAGAAAAGCCATTAAAAGCCTTATTCAACAGTTTCAAGTGATGTCGATGAAAAGGTACCACCTAGTTTGGTAATGCCAGCACGTTGCATACATTTCTCAATGTCTTTCGCCTTTGAGAAAAAAAAAGCAGAAGTCCAAATCAAATGTATAGAGCTACGTTTGCGATTGGGCAACGGCTGTTGATTTCAGCTCATGTTCAGCAGTGTGACTCTTGTGTAATGTCCGAGAGCTATGCCCGGGCTGCAGTGATGTAAGTGGCTTGTGTCCACGGTGACTCGATTAACTCTTTAAGTCTGTGTTGTCCCAACAGTCTGTCATATCAACTGATATTGAGATGGGGGCTTCCTAAGCGATCTGGAGTTACGGCTCGGAAAAAAAAACCCCACTGTCTATGTGTTTTGAATAGGTCATTAGCCTGTCTATTTATTTAAGTGCCTCGAGTTATTTTAGAGTAATGGAATTGCAAGGCTGTCTCTTTTGTTGTGTCTGCCTGTCAACTTGAATTGATGAACAGTAAATTTCAGTGGCCTAATGATGTTTTAATTTAATGGGAGAATGGATGTTCATCAGCAGGATGTTCTGAGAAACGGTGGTACAAATGCCTATATGAAAAGTGATTCTGAAAAAAAAAAAAAAACTCTTTGGAGATTAAAAAGATTAATGTGCACTATATGCGTTCAAACTGTCGTCCTCTGTCCACTCTCTCTACACTCAATGTCAATGAGTCTGTGTAGCGCATTCAGGGGACATATCCTGCCTTAATGACTTTTTAAAATCCAGGCAGTGATGTGTTTGGAGAATTCCCACACCTGTTGTACAATTTTCCACATCTCTTGTGCCCTTTATGTTGCTTAAACGGACACTATGTAAGTTTTTCTCCCATCTAGTGGTTACGTTTGATTTTGCATTCGCTCTCTAGCGCCATGCA
>JASCQY010000022.1:8034540-8056482 GCA_030264315.1 Sardinella tawilis
TCTCTCTCTCTCTCTCTCTCTCTCTCTCTCTCTCTCTCTCTCTCTCTCTCTCTCTCTCTCTCCCCCTCTCTCTCTCTTTCACACTGTCCTGAAGTTACGGGGGTGGTGGCGTTGGTGCTGGTGGGTGGGAGAGAGGAGCGTTAAGGCAGACGAGAAGGTTGGTGTGGTAGGGAGGTAGAGTGAGTGTGTGTGTGTGTGGTGTGTGGTGTGGTGGTGGAGGTGGGGGGGGGGTGTCAGCTGACTGGCCCCCTCCAATCAGATAAGTTCTGATGTAAGTGTTTAGCAGCTGCTAAGATCAGAATCGAGCGTGCGGGAGCCAAGGGGGGCTGGAAGGCAGCGCAGCAAGCATGGCTATGCACCGGCAGACAGCCGCCGAGAACCAGCGGCAGCGATAGCAGTAGCAGTAGCAGTAGCTCACGCGTGCGTGTGTGTGTGTGTGTGTGTGTATATATATGAGTGAGTGTGCGTGTGTCAGAGTGAGAGACACACAGCCTGCGCGTGTCAGGGAGTCTGCCCTGTGTGTGTGTGTGTGTGTGTGTGTGTGTGTGTGAGAGAGAGAGAGAGGCACCGGCGAAGCGGACAAGCGGGAGCATGGACGAGTCAAGTATCCTGAGGAGACGTGGGCTACAGGTAGGGTTTGATGGGACTCTTTGACCGCTGTGCTGTGATCTCTGTGTGTGTGTGTGTGTTTGTGTGTGTGTGTGTGTGTGTATGTGTTTTGGGGTTTGCGTGTTGAGGTGCGTCTCCTTGTTTCACATTCAGCAGAGCCCTGGAGAGAGTTTTACAGCTTTTTCAGCTGTCGGAGAGACTGAGTGGATTTCTCTGTGTGTGTGTGCACATTTCTGTGAGTGTGTGTGTGTGTTAGTGAGTGTGTGTGTGTGTGTGTGTGTGTGTGTGTGTCTTTGGAAATGCCTGGGCATACGAGGTGAATAACAATATTCATGCTTTGCTTGAGTGAGTGTGAGTGGGTGTGTGCAGCCAGTCAGTGAGATCTGTGTGTCTGTTTCTCCCTCTTTTCCCTCTCACTGCAGCAGTCGCAATCATTTTTAAGTGAGGAGAGAGAGAGACACACACACACACACATACACACACACACTTGTGCAGACACATATGCACACTCATTTGCTGAACTACCATTGGCTCATCACTCATTCAACTATTCCGTTCTGAACTTCTCAACTTTCCAAGGCTGCCTGTTCTCGAACAAAAACGCGGCGTAATGAATGATTGACCGTAAACCTCAGTGTCCCTCCGCCAGCTGCCATTCCCTCGGTGTAAATATGTATCCACGCGTCTCTCGTCAAGGCATTGATTGCATTGTTTGTGCCGCTGTGCGTTGGCATGTTATGCATTATTGATTTTTGTTTTATGATAATAGAACCAGATATTGAATTCGTGCTCCTAAGACGGAATTGTTGATGTTGAAAGAGTATTGGATGTGCACAAGGGCAACCGCTCCTGTCATTTCAAGAGATGGGGGCTCTGTGGTGCTTATTGAATAGCTGAGCCACAGACAGAGGGGGCATATTTTAGTGGAATGAGGTGCGTGGCAGAGGCATTTGCCCACTGAAATGCCTCCCGTCGCGCCCCATGTGTTTCGGAGTGCCGCGCCGGATGACATTGTTCCTGGAAAATGTACTATTGTGCTTCGATGGCCCAGATTTTATTTATTTATGGCAATTCAGTGCATCACTGCTACTGCTACACTTTCTAAAGGTGGGAGAAAGTCAAAAGATGACTCCAGTCACAGTGTTTTTTTTTATGCATTTCTGTGAGGGGGTGTTCCTGATTTTGAAAAAGCTAAGAAATATGTGTTGTGGTTGTGTTGTGGTTGTGTTGTGGTTGTGTTGTGTTGTGTTGTGTTTCCCTTTCAAGATAAAATTTTTTAGTGATTTTTGCTTTTCATTTATTCATAAATGATTTCACAGGGCCACATTAATTGGAGGTAAAGAGAAATGCTTTCATGTGCTAATGGCAATCACCCCCGTCAGCAAGACTGCAGCAATTTGCCATTGTATCACAATTTTCCCTCCGAATTAAACCGTTTTCATCAACAAAGCTCTGACTCGGCCTCCCGTAGCTTACAGATTACAGTCGGATGCCCTCCCATTCCTGCGCCGAGGTATTTTCCGCGTGCCTCTAATTAATTTAGGAGACTTTGCATCTGCATTACATTTCACTGGGCCGCCCGGCCGTTAACATTTAGCGTAATTGTAAAGTGTGTTTATCAGGGGCTTGCAAAAGGGAGTAATTTTCTCTGGCGTGGCCATCAATCTCGCCGCTCTTTGTTGGTGAAATTAACTTTGGCCGGTCGAAAGCTACCTCTGCTCTTTGTTCTCAGGTGTACAGAACCCCACACTTGACACACTTCTCTGTGCCACGTGGAGGCGTTGCCTTGAAAAGTTCTAGTAGGAAGAACCCCCTCCACCCCCCGTCCAAAAAAAACAATCTTTTCATGTTCCCAGTGAATGACGATCATGGCCAGAGACAAACGACAGAACCCTTTGTGTGGAGTTAGAGACAGCGGAGGCGGCTGGGAGACGGTTGTCTGGCACCGCCGAATGAAGAACTTAATTTGTCAGGCAAATGACTGACAGTTCTCGGAGTCCAGTCAGCCTTCTCTCAAGTCTGATGGGCTCTCAGAGGCAGACCCAGGTGTCGTTCTCACCACTCCAGATCAAATCAGACGTCACCACTTAGCAAGTCTTCACGGCTTAACACCCTTCCTTTCTTTTTTTTCTGGCACAGACTCTAAAAGGTGTTGAGTCCAATTTCAGTTGAGTTTTAACTCAGAACTCTTTACAGCCAGCCAGTCATGGTGGAAAATATTCAAAGTAGGGCTAAGTTTGTGACTTCCTCAAAGATGAGATGCAATGGCATCTGTTTCCGCTGGTTAGATGTTACACACAAACATGAGCTGTGGAGAGAGAGAGAGCGCTGCCTTATCTAAGCTCTTAAATTTCAGACCCTTATCTAGGCCCATCAAATTTTACAGGATATTTGTCATATTTGCTTCCTTCCCAGAAAACAGGGGGCCAGGCAATGCCAGTATGATGAGGGAGAACACTGTGGATTGATGGTGTAATACCTTTGAAGGAGAAATCCGGTGTGAATCATCCATAGGCCTGTTGTTCGAGGCCACTGAACGCTAAAGGAGACAATTTGATACAGAATACTGTAGACTGAACAATGAACTGGCTGCTGAGCTGAACAGGGCACAGAAACTTTCACTCTCTGTTTAATTTTCCCCATCAGTTAATGGTAGCTGTCGGCTTGCCATTTGGTTTTTGTTGTACCAAATTTTCTAATAGTTTTTCCTACCGGCAGCATCTTGTGACCTCCGACAGTAAAGCAATGGGTTGAATCACACTGAATTTCTCCTCTAAGGGGCTTGAAGAGGAGGGTCTTTTCAGAAATGTGTATTTTTTCAGGCTCTGACTAACACTTGTGGGAATAGTCCAGGAAGTCTCTCGCAGACACACTGTGCCGCCTTGGATTTGGCTCCGTGCCAAGGTCACTTTCTCATAGACTCCCATTCACCCAAGTCCCCAGGGGGAATGCTGTGCTCCCAGGGCATGATGGGAATGCCCCCCGTCCCCCGTCCCTCCGTAAGGGTGCACAGTCCACAGCAAGACAACAGATAGGAAGCGGCGGGATAGGATACATGGTGCCAGTTTGAACTGGTCCCCTTTCCGTGAGGGTGTTTGTGTAGACAGAGTTTATGACACATACCGTAGCTGGGAATTTTGATTCTATATATAGCTAGCAAAATGTTTTCCCCTGAACCGCTTGTTGAGGTGTGTTTGATCAAGATTTTGGACTGATTAAAATAGATTGTTATGCCGTGCAGTATGTTGCCAGATGATTAATTGTTGCTTTTTAAAGCCGTTCCTGTCGTCATGAGCAAGGGTTGTGTTTGGCCATATAGGATTAGTTCAGCATATCGGAATGGACCAAGCGCATACAGGCTGTGTAATTAGAATGAATAGACAATTCCGAGCCTGTATTAGCTTTGTAATTACAGTTTCGGTGGGGAACGTGCCATAAATCCCAAGGGGGATTCTTGCGTTTGTTTGTTGAGTTTACCTCAATTTCACATATGCTAAGACCTAGGCATGGTGCTACTGTTTAATGAGATGTGCCCTTGTAATTGCCTTTTTCCTTAGAGATAATTACGCCGCTGTAAACCTCGTGAATTTGTTGTGTGTGTGTGTGTGTGTGTGTGTGTGCGTGTGAGAGAGAGAGTGTGTTTTAGGCTTTGGAAGAGGCTTGTGTAATCCGTATCACAGCTGGGAACATTATAGAAAGTTCTTCAAATTCAGAACAATAGGAGTGGTGTTATGGTCTTGTTCAGCTGGTGTGTCTAAAGTCAGGAAGAACCTCTCAGACTGATGTACAGCATATGGGCTACAAGCTCTCAGAGGCAGTCATGCTTATCAAAGAGATTTTTTTTTTTCCATGTTACAAAACAGACAAAATGATGGTAACTAGGAAGTACAGTAGATTCCTCTTTATCTTTGCAAGCTCAGATACTCATATTCAAAACCAAGAAAAAATATTACTGATCATAGAGTAGATGGAAATATTTGCCAAATCTATTTACATACATTCACCAGCCATATTTAATTCTTGAATTGGTCTCAATTAAAATGGCCACATAATTAAAAAACTCCTATGAATGCCAAAGTGCAATGTTGAATATCAGCAGTTAATTTTCCTACTAACTCCCTCTTTTGGATGGCGCTGGCTAGAAGCCACCTGAAGCCCAAGTGATACGATCACTAAACACTCATAAAAATTTAAAGTACACCCTCTCCCGTTGTGCAGAACTGAGATGTGACATTTTCATATTGATAT
Source organism: Sardinella tawilis (assembly GCA_030264315.1). Taxonomy (NCBI): domain Eukaryota; kingdom Metazoa; phylum Chordata; class Actinopteri; order Clupeiformes; family Clupeidae; genus Sardinella; species Sardinella tawilis. Next base: position 8,039,398 of record JASCQY010000022.1, read on the forward strand.
TCCCCGTCAGCACTACTCTCCAGCGTGGGGGCCTGGTTTGCATGTTGCTTAGGGTCTCCGATTAGCATATATGGGTTTGCTCTTTTTGATTTCCCAGGCACTGTTTATCTACACACCTACGCTGGCTCCAATCCCTCCCCACTCCCACCCCCCTTCCCCCAGTCGTCTTTTGAGGTGAAGAAAAGATGGGGTGGGTGGGGGTGAGGTTGGAATCACATCTCTGTTTGTTCCCAGCGTTATGACAGGCCAACGTCCATCCCGATGCGTGGACGGTCTCTGATAGTTATCTGATCGTGTCTGGTTATTTATATTCACCGCATGGCATTTGCTCAGTGGCGGCATGCACACGGGTGCTGATAATGTGGCCGTTTGGGAGCGCCACACGTGGTCAGCGCAGACCTTCTAGATCTCGGAGGCGTCCGACTGAAAACCGTGCTGGAAAAAAAAAGAGGAAAATAGGAAGGGGAGGAAAAAAAAAATCACATATCACCTCTTGTCAGTTTGAAATAGCCCAGGAAACGAAGTTGAAAATGAATGCCTTTGCATCAGAGTTGTCAGAGCTGTTTTAAAGCAAAGTTTGACTGCGGGGTAAGGTGCCTGTCAGCGAGCTGAAGCAGGAAATATAAATGGACGTTTTTTTAAATTGGTGCTCTCTACTCATTTTTTTTATTATTTTTTTTTACCACTAATGCCCACCTGCCTGACGTCTTTCGCACCTGTGGGCTCGCTTCCATCATGCTTTCCTGTGAACTGTCATCCACTAAAGTCACCAAGTCACAACCCTCCCCCCTAGGGGTTACATAGGGGCTACAGATGGAAGCCATCATGATTTTGCTAAAACCTGGTGCAATGCATCTTTCCTTGTTTTATACAGGGTTGATGTTTTTATTCTGCACTGTCCCTATTGAAGAATAACTAAACTAAACTAAAGTAGACTGAAGAAGCTGTTATTGTAGAACCATGGCCTTTCAAGATTTTCAAGAGTTAGGGCAGCCCGTTTCTTTTTTGTACATGTTGGTATTATTATAGATGATGAGTCATATACTTTGGCGGACACGATTTTTCTTTGTAGATGTACAGTATCTTTCCTTTCTTCAATGGTTGGTTTTGCAGCCACTGTCTCTGTTAACCCCAATGGGCGGCCAGAGATGCCAACAAGTATGGTATATTAATCAGACTTTTTTTTTTTTGAACACTTGCACTTGCACAAACACAGGCACTAATTGCAACAAATCATCCTCCAAACCAAAGACTTTCCTTTCATTTATGTCATGCTCATAGATTTGCCGCCCAAGGTCTGTGAAGCATCAGGGTTTGTATTCCGCCTGGGCTCCAAAGACATGCGCGTGGCCATGCTTTTGCTGCGGCTCAAGACCCATTATGTGGCCAGCAATGAGAAACGCTCTTGTCTGCGTGACTCATCGGGAAGGAGAATTGGCACATTTATAACGTTCTATCTCAAAGAGCGAAGAGCGAGTGTCAGCGAATGTCAGCACATTGATCAGTGGACACACAAGCTTGGCCAGAAACACCAACGTACAACAACACCCCCCCCCCCAAACACACACACACACACTGCCAAAAGGAACATGCAGCACAATCAATAGCAGAAAAATGGTCATCACTGTGTCGGAATAAGTGTATAAAATGTTTTGCGTCTTGTGTCAAAAGAACAAGAAGTAGTTTTTCATAGTAATCGCAGTTGATAACGTATCGGATTCGGCTGAGTTTGAATTCGCCTCCTGCTTCTTCTGAGCAGCTGCTGAGGGCACGAAGGTGAGCTGTATTGTATATTGTATTCTACAAGTGTCTGGGCTAACCTCCCCTCAGAAAGCCAATAAGATGCTACTTTTTTTTCTCCCCGCCAAAGTCTATCTTTCTATATACTGTCTGCAAGCTTGTGGGGCTTAGCCTCAGCTCGGTCACTGATTGCGTTACTGTAGTCTGTCAGTCACGCTGGAAAAATCCAGCGACTACGCTGCTCCCTAGGCCCCCTGGTGGGATCATGCCCCCACCCCACCCCCCCCAACCCTACTCCCCATCCTCAGATGTCATGATCACATTATGTGGTTTATTGATCTAGACGACCCTCGCCAATACTGAGATAAGCCCAAGATAGCAGAGGTGCCTTCGTTGAACAAACCACCTTTTGAAGATTGGAGATGGACTGGTTGTTTGCTGCTGCTACTGCTGCTGTTGCTGTTGCTGTGTGTGTGTTAGCGTGTGTGCACGTATGTGTGTGTGTGTGTGTGTGTGTGTATGTGTGTGTTTGTGCGTTTGTGCGAGAGAGGGTGTGAGTGTGTTTAGTGAATAAAGAAATGGGTAATTTCAGCCACTCTGGGACAATTTGCTACACGCTCACAGAACCTTGAGTTACCTTTTTTTTATTTTTCTCCTACTCCTCTGCTCCCCATCTGTCGACAGTGGGTGACTGCGTCGTCCTTGCACACTTCAAATCCCATGTGTGCACAGTCAACGTGAGTGGAAACACCACATGGAGAGGAAAGCATTTTAAGACTAAAGAAGAAAGATCCGTCAGACCAAAAATAACTTTTACAATTGAAAAGTCCCATTCTGATGCTCCTGTCATCGTCTGAATGGCTGGAGCTCATAGAGTACCTCACATTGAGTCTCTCCTGATCTCCCAACTAATTGCAAATATCATTCTAAAAAAATAGCCTGTGTGCCTTTTTTTCAGTCTCTGATCATAAGATGCTTAATCTATTCGGGAGTGTGGTGGTAGATACAGTCAGAACAGGGGAGTGATGTGATACGAGCTCCAGTACTCTCTTGAGGATGTTTCTTACAGTTTTTTTTTTTTGTTTTTTTGTTGTGCAAAGTACTGTACTCACAGCCTCTGACTCCGTCGTAAGGCAACATATCAATCAAACGTCAGGTTCTATTAGCTGTCAGACTAAAAGTCTTTTGAAACATCTCTGTGTGTGTTTTTAATTGCATGGGAATGGATGTACATTTGTACCGCATCCGTCATCCAAAGCCCTGATGTGGTGCCACACAAGAACGTGCACACGCAAAACATGCACACACACACACACACACACACACACACACACACACATACATACATACATACATACATACATACATACCTGTACATACAATATACATCTACAGTTCAGATACACACACAAGTATAATGAATGGGTTGCGCTCATGCACACGCCCACATGCACACGCGAACAAACACACACACACACACACACAGAGGCATACACACAGAGGCACACACACAGACATGCCTTTTTGGAAAATGGTTTTAAAAATAAAAATGAAAGGCTTAGTCTCTTATATTAGGATACGCACGTATACACACACACACACACACACACACACACACACACAAACACACATGCGCACACACACACACACACACACATACACACACACACACACAAACAAACACACATGCGCGCACACACACACACACACACACACACATACACACACTTTCACAAACAAAGAGCTTTGTCCTCAGCTGGTTGAGTGCTCCTGTTTCATGTCTGCTGTCAGCCTGTACCCAACAAAAAAATGCATTTTATTTTCTTTCTCTCTCCCATGAAATGCTGAGATATACTGTATGTATTGTGCACCATTGTTTTGAACCTTGAATCTCAACTGGAAACAGACTCCAATTGATATAGGTTTGTGCATCGCTCCATGCACATATTCTGTCTTGTGTGGGAATCTGTGATGCTCTCAGTTTTTTTTTTTTTTGTGGAAAATCTCAGTGTCTTTCTACTCTTCCTTCTTGAGATTGGGCCATGCTTTTTCCCCTTTCGTCAGCCAGCCTTTTTTTTTTTTTTTTTTTAATAGAGTACATGTCTGCCATATCTGGATGGATTTTTTTGAGGAAGGGTACTATGGTAGGAGACTACAAATCATGTCACTGCTTGGGTTTGTTTTTGTCAGCTCAACATGTCATCAACCTGACACACATGCTGTGGGCTGCTAAGGATTTGAAGAGGAAAGCACACACACACACACACACTCACGAAATGCAACACACCCCCTCCACCCCCAATTTCATGCAAGTCAGCGTTTTATCCGCAGTGCAAGTACGTGCACTTTTGATCTTGATGGGTAAGAAACCAACTCAAGCCCCAACTCAAAGAGAATTATTAATACAGCATCACGAGAGGCTCTTTAAAGAGGCGTTGCCACTGCTTTGATGCCACAGCGGAGGGCTCGAGGAGGTATCAGTAGCGGTCATCCAAAGACATCAGCCCCCTGGAATAGGCGGCCTGCTCGGAGAAGCGTATGGGTATTAGGCTACCAGGCCCACTCTCTGAAGCAGGAGAAATCCACCCCACCACAGAGACTTTGGAAACCCCTTTCGCCTCGTTGCGTTTTGTATCGCTCAGCTTGATATCTGACTCACAACAGTTTCATCCTTCCTGTTCGTCTTTTTTTTTTTTTTGGCCAAGATCTTTCCTCGGCTTTGGGAAGTTTTGGGAACGATGAGCGAAGGCTCTTTGAAAATTTCATCTGATCAATTTAGCAAAGGTTTGAAATGCCTCCTTCAAAAGCCTTCAGGTCTTTTTGAAGTCCTCTATCAATATCTTATAATTCCTTGCACGAGAGAACCTTCCAGTCTCTTCGATCAAACCAGTTTTCACTTCGACGCAGGTTTGAAGGTTTTAAAGCCCTTCCAATCCTTCTCCACACAAAAGGGCAGAATTGACCCGCTGCAAATAGAAGTGGACAAAAAAAACAGAAGCTATACTGTTGCCAGTAATATAAGGCATTGGTTCTACAAAATAGTATCCTTTTGTGGAAAAAGATGTGAATCACAAATCAGAACATCAGTTTCAGCGCTCGTTTCAGTACACTGTTTCCAGTTTATCCTTGGTGAGATATACATACTAAATCTGAATTTCAAAGGCCTGAGTCTAAATGTCAAATGTAATTGTGGGAAATTCTCATCGAGGGGTTTCTGGCAACCGATCTAATAACATTGGCACTCCCCCCTCACATTTATCCATCTCCCTGTCTCATTCGTGCTCCCCTATGCCTGGGAAACATGAGGGCCCAGCCCCATGCTCTCCATCTCTGATGTTACTTTTAGGAACCGTGCCACGCTGGAACATTTGGATATCTGCCGTTGATGAGTTTTGACAGGTGCGCAGATGGCTGTTAATTTGGAACCGCGCTAATCAGCGTTGTCTGCAGTGATCTTTCTATAAACAGAAAAACAACCCCGGCCCGCGCCTCCAACAGTATAGCTTTCCAGTCTCCACAAGGCACCCGGCTTTAAGACTTCACTGCACCGCCGAGGCAGAAAGCAGGGCGGTGGAGGGGGGGGGGAAGAAGACGAAAAGACACACAGAAAGCGCTCTCACGTGTTCTGCCAACAGTTTGTGTCAGCAGCAGAACGTGATGGCTTTGGGAATCTGATCTACAGTAGCATCAGCTGAAGCGGTAAACATGTTGCTAGAGAAACAATGTACTTGCATGTTCTCAGTTACCCTCAAATGCTTTGCAATACGGATGCAAGGAAATTGTGCATCAAAACACATTTCCTGGGGCTTTGTTTTTTTTTTATTCTGTGAGACTCTTCTTTGCTTCACTGTTTATTTCGTGACAAGGCTTCTGACATGGCCATGATAAAGAAAAGAAAATTTAGTGAGAAGATAATTAAGGTGTGAAATCAATCTCCTAATCGTGAATCTGGAGAATCCCCTGAGAATTCATTAAAAGTATTTTTACTTCAGAAACGCACAGGCTTAACCCGCAGCCACCCACCCTCTACAGTCTAGTGTTCTATCTGCTGTGACTAAATGATTAGGCTCCTCTCACCTCAAAAAAACTGTGTGAAAATGAACCTTGCGTCCCTGTCTCAAGGTACCGTACTGTAGGGGTTTCTTCTGTACTGTACTGTGTTGAAACACAGAATGTACGTTCACTCAGACCAGTATAGCTACAAGTAAATAAGATATATTGACGGACACATGTACAGTAAGTGACTTTATTTTCAGCGTTTGGATTGAGGATTGAAAGGATTGCTAAGGAGATTGAAAGTGACATAAACAAGATTTTCTACCGCATCTGTTTCGATTAAACATTTTTCATGATCAGCCTAGTTGATTGACATCTTCAGTTGTTTTTCACCCTTGTCTGTCTGGAAGCTGTCAGCAGTCCTTCACTGACTAGTAGGAGTAATCTGGGTTTTATCTGAGACCCGTTTTGAACCCAGAAGTCTCCTCAATCTCAGAGGCAGATGACAGTCATGTTGCATCAGTCATGTCAGTTTCAAACATGGCTCAGACATGATTGTTGGAGTGTATTGTAGGCTGATCCTTTTCTCCTTTTCTTATCCTTCTCTCTCTCTCTCTCTCGCTCTCTCTCTGTCTCTCTCTTTTTTTCACCGACACTCTTATCACCTCATCCCAGCTCACTGATTGGGAACTAACCAGAGGCTCAAGAACTATTCCTTTGGTTCCTCCAGTGACTGGGAACTAATTAGGTACCGTCACACAAGTCGTGTCACTAGAATGTTGTAAAAACTTGGTACACAGGGAAAAAAAACCTTGCAATTTTAAGATTCACTTTTTATCAGAAGCTTGAAAACTGCCCTTGTTCTAGGGCTTAACACTGCACTAGAGGACTTTAGGTTATCAGCGTTTAGTCAGTGGATGTCAGGTCTGGCCTCCGCTTCTCTTCCTTTCTTTCTCTCATGTGACCTCTTGTTCCTCCACGGGTGGCGGATAGATTGAACACCTCATTCCTCTGATCTCCGTGGCCGACCCCTCTCCTAGCGCGTCCGACCCAACATCCATCACTGGGGTCATCGCCACGGAGCCGTCCAGCTCCACGGGAGGGGAACCAATCAGAGTGTGAGCACATCAGTCCCTCTTGTCTCCGAGACTCATCTTCTGTTGGCTTGCACTGAGAGGAGAGTGCAGCAGACGACAACCACAGCAGACACACACACACACACAGTCACACCTATGTACACATACACACACACACAGTCACACTTATGTACACACACACACACACACACACACACACACACTCACACATACTTTCACACTCTGGCACCCTGTCATACACACCTGGAGAACTGTCATTAGGGAGGACCATGCAGAGCGCACAGTTCCTCCTGTTTGATGTAGTGAGGAGACTTTGAGAAAAAGACTTCATTTCTCCCTCCCCACTCCCCCTTTTCTTTCTCTCTCTTTTTTTTTTTAATGTCATTTACCCAGTGTGTGGCGGCGGGAAGTTAGCGTACTGTAGTTAAGATGCATGTCAAACCCAGATGGAGGATAACGCCTCAGCCACGTGATGCGATGGCTCCGGCAGAACAGAACCTGCTGCGTTTTCCCTTTGTCTGCTCCCACTCATTATCACTGTATCGCACCGCAGCCCCCTTCTTCCCTTTCCGAGACATCAGCGCCAGAGCCCACATGAGAACTGTTGAACAAGAAGAGCTCCTAAATATACCACCTTTCCACAAGGATTCATATTCATGAGCGCGTTTTCAAAAGGCATCGATGAGGGAGTGGATGAATGAAGCAGTGGTTACTCTTGCACCTCATGTCGTGTCGTTTTTTTTTCTTGCCTACCGAAGCACATTGTACACACTGTGTGTGTGTGTATGTGTGTGTGGAGGGGGGACTCATATGATCACCACACACACACACACTAAGTGGCATCCACCTGGATGATGTGAATGATTACTGCAGACGTTCATGGTTATTGTGCATCCAGCCCAATCACCTTTCACAGGCTGCGTTGAAGCCACAGGAGCAGATGGGAGAGACTAGCCAGTTAATTGCACTGGAAATGATGTAGTGGGGCAGGGAGGAGAAGCAACTCATTTAATGAAAAGAAGAGAGCACGAGCCTGGGGTTTCTCTACCCACCCAGTAATACAATAGGTGTCGAGGGATGTTTGTTTTCATGACTTCACAGAGTTGGGATGTTCATTTTTTTTCTCCCCCTTTACTTCTGAAGGTCTGAGTGCAGCCCTTTCATATATGGCTGTAGTCGATGTGCAGCCAAGTGCCTATATCACGTGAATAAACTATGGTTTGTTCATGCTGTTTAATTGCAGTGGTGTTTGCAAAGTTCTCTCTCTCTTTCTCTCTCTCTCTCTCTCTCTCTTTCTTTCTCTCCCTCTCCCTGACCTGCTGCTGACATTGGCCCAGCACCCCCCATCCTGGACCCCCCCAGCCCTTCCAACACCCCCACCCCCCCACCTCTCCCAAATTACTGGGCCCACACTAATTAGCCATGCTAACGGGGAGTTGGAGCTCCAGCTTCCCAATGTCACGCTGACCCGTCCACCCATGGGGAGCAGCAGGTGGGGGCACTGCTGCTGCTGCTGCTGCTGCTGCTGCACACTTAGTCCTGATGGATGACCAGAGGGACTAGCATCGCGTCGCAGTGCCTCCCTTATTAGTCACCCTCTCCCCTCCCCTCCCCTCCCCTCCCTTCAACTCCCTTTTTAAAATGTATTTCAGAGTGGAATTTGAATTAATGTTTTATTTGAGACAAAAGGGCATGTGTTATGTTTTCAGTGGATTGTGCAGTTTTCACATATTGGGTGCTATTAGTCAGACACTGGCAAAAAGGGGGTCTTTTTGTGTGTGTGTGTGTGTGTGTGTGTGTGTCTTGACGCCTGCTTGAGTATGTGCTCTCTATGAGGTTATGGTGTTGGTGGTGGTTTCTTCAAATTTGTGTAATTTTCCGCTTTTCTTTTTCACATTCCCCCCCCACCCCCTTCCCCCCCCCCCCGAGGTGAAAATTGAACAACTGGAGCTGGATAAACACACTTCCTCCCCAGAGACCATCGAGGGATTTTTTAATCTTTCAAAACATTTTTTTTTATTATTATTTCATTTTAATTCAGTTCAGTGCTTCACTGAAAGCCTCTGGCCATACAGGCTTGCCTTTGTGAGCACCGTTTCATTTTCCAGCGTGTTCCTTTCAACCCATGAAATCACTTTTGCATTTACACCAGATTAGCATTGCCAGTTCAAGTCACCTGTGTTGCGAGCGCCAAGTCCCCAGTCCCCAGTGCCCAGGCAGTCATTCATCTATTGCAAATGCTCCCCCCTGGTGGCGTCTCTGTATCATTGCGTTGCTGTTCATAGATAGTGGTGAAAAGCCTGCTGCACTAATGTGCATCCTCTCCCACTTATGTGTTCATTTGTGCCGTAGAAGCATAACAACATTGTCCTGGTCATGCTGAGCTAACGTGTGGACAATGGACAATGCTCTCATTTTCAAGCCATTGTCAATGAATTGATGTTGATTTTATTACTCCTGATGAGGAATTATTTAGAGACTGGCTCATTGGTTTGGTGTTCAGGAGAAGTCACTGATCACAATATCACTGAAGAATAACTCTCATTAGAGAATTGGCAATCGAATAGAAATGAAAATCGAAAGCTTTAATTCACTGGAATCTTATGCCCCCAAAATGATTAATTCTCATACCAGTGCAGGAATATTGTGCAAGACCATGTCCAATGGTTTTGTATGAAGGCAAAAGTTCACAACACACTTTGAGGGTAGATTCTGTATAGCCTACAAATAAGCTGTGATATCCTCCATAGGATTGACTGCATTATAGGACTAAGCATGTTTTCTGAAGCATAATAACCTACTCTAAAAAGCCTACAGTATATAATTACTGAACTTACTAGTTGTCTACTGTATGTTGACACTGAAACATACCTGTACCTGTATTTCACAGTACGGAAGTGAAGAATTGCTAAAAGAATTGATATAGAATCAGACTAATCAGAATTGACAATGGTATCGATATTGATCAACTCTAAAAGTCCTTTCCTTTCAAACAGCATAGTTTAAAAGAATGATAAATTATGGCTCTTAAGGAGAACTGCTGTCTGCCAAGTGTTGGTATCTCCTTTTCTTTGACTAATGAACAGGTTGTATTCTATCTGCCTCTTTTGATCAGACTTAGATAAACCAACAGTATGCAAGCAGAAGGCGTGCTTCCCATGACACAGATGTATGCTTCTCACCTGAGATGCTTCCCTCTCCCATCCTCCTCATCAGATATGTTTACTGCAGTAATTAACGCAGACATGCATTGCATATTAGGCTGGGGAGGGTTGGAATGGCGTACTGGTTAATTATTCATCGCGAGTGTGACTCAGTGTTTGGATGCCGTTGGTGAGAAACTGGGTCTTTCCTTCAGCGCCGGGAGGGGGAGGTCATGGCAGGACTGTAGAGTGGTGCTGGCGTCTCCCGCCAAGCGAGCAGGCACGGGCACTCGGGGAGGAAACGCAGCAGATGGGTCTGCTTTCGTGGCTAAGTGCCTGGGAGAGAGAGGTGCCTTCACTGCTGTTTGGGTCCAGAAACTGGGTCTTTGAGGTCACGTGTTGTTGAGGAAATCCCCAGTTTGCTTACCCCCCCCCCCCCCCCCATCACTTTATATTCAGGAGCTGGTGTTGATGTACTGCTGATCTGCTGGGAGCAGATTCATTTATTTGGAAGTGTGATTTTTGCATTGCACTGAATTGCGGCAGTTGTTTTTCCTGTCTGTATTTACCACCAAATAAGGCAGTAATGCTCCTGACTTGACAATGGTGGAGAATTGAAAGAGCACAAATAGCCAACAGATAAGGCTATGACTAAAGTTGGTCAGTTTAGCTATGTGTGTATTTTTTTTTGGTCTGTTATCTCTTGACACCCCCTTGCATTGTGTGCTTCCACATATTGTGTTAAGTCTGGTCTGTGCTAATTTGAGAGATCACACAAAATCTTAACAGACTTTCTTTTTTTTGTTTGTTTGTTCCACAGAAGGAGCTCAGTCTGCCCAGAAGAGGAAGTTTGTAAGTAAAACACAATTAATTTGGCATCTTGTTGTGCTTCTGTCTTTCATGTTTTTGTGCACTCTTTGTCTCCACCGACTCAAGTTTTAGGGCCTGGTGGAGCAGTGGTATCAGGGGCATAGATTGACAGTTGGTTGACCCGGATTTCATTCTTGAACAAATGTTGCAATTTGGCTTAAGAAAAAGACATGACTGCTAAATAAACACAGAGAAAGCCTCTAGTATGGCATGCTTTAGACACCTCACACTATGACACGAGTTGTTTTAACTTATTGTTGCTGTATATACTGTATGAACAAGCTTCAGATGAAGTAGTTCAATATTGATTGATAGGTGGTTATTGGCCTGTTATTAATGGGAAGTGTATTAGTTTACTACAACATTGTTGCTGGGTACATTCACAATATGAATGAATGCATTACAGTTTGTGTCATATTACCGAAAGCTTGTCTTAGTGATAACCCTGGCAAACCCAGTACAGTAAATATCATGATTAACACACAATGTACGGTGTACCTTTACCCGCGACCACAAAGCAAAAAAACAGACTATCCATCCTAAGTGTCAGTTCTCCTCTGTGACACCTATCCTTGAATTTTGGCAGCGCCTGGCTATTTAATTCTCAGGCACAAATTAGATTCCAGCCCTGGACCCGAGGACTCGCCCGTCCGGCCTTATTACTGGTGACCTGGCGGATAATATAGCACTCCGGCTTCCCAAGGGAGCTGTACCTCTGAATCATATTTATGGTCCACATATTATGGCCTGGGATCTAAGAGCCTATTTACACAAGGCATTTATATGCCTCAGGCCCCCGGATGGATTGATTCTCTGTACGTGCGGATCCTGACTGCCCTAGGAAAGGAATGTGGAGTCAATGAAGAGAGACTCTCTGAAAAGGGTCCAGAATGTAGCTAAGAATGTGGCTTTTTACTGGGTCTAACAATGAAAAGCTCAGTTTGAGGACATACAATTGAACAACTTCAGTTGTGCTCAGTGTACTCACATGTGTTTGATGGTACTAACCACTAGTGTTGTATAATTATGCACATCTATCGTCTTCTGACCCTGAAGAAGTAAAAGTCCACTTGTAGCTGGAATATAACAAACAGGCATGATGCTGATTACAATACACAATTCCCTGAGCGGATAAAATTTGAAGGACATGCAAAACATGGACCTCTATTTGTTGTGGGAGGTTCCTTCCATAGGCCTTTTGGACCAAAAAGCACACCTCTGTGTCAGGTACTGTAGACCTTCACAAATGCCCATGGACATGTGTCTGCTCAATCACGTGTGAAAGCCCTGAAAAGATACTGTATCTGGATATAACACATTACACTGTTTTCTGCTGTCAAACATGTAGGATGGAGCTTGATTTATTTCACAGGTTATTTGTGTGTGTGTGTGTATGTGTATGTATACATATACATGGGGGCAGGGAAGGGTGGTGGTGTCTTGAAATATAGCACAACAGCTTTTAGATCCATCTCTTCCCGTGGTCACATGGAAAGGTGGTATCAGTGTCGAGGGTTTTCCAGGCCATTTAAAGATGTGGTCCGTTAGGTGGAACGGTCCCCAGATTGTGTTTGTCATCCTAAGTGGGCGTGTGTGGTGGAGAGGTAAGAATACGGCACGGCGCGTTTCGTTCCACACCTGCTCCCTCAGCACATACAGACGCCAACGACCCACTAATGACAGCCAGGAGAGCAGCTGCTGAGAGAGAGAACCCGCTACACCGCGTCTCGCTCTCGCTCGGATGAAGCCCCAATGAAGTTGCCATGGAAATTGTGCCGTTGTTTCATATTTCTCTCTCTCTCTCTCTCTCTCTCTCTCTCTCTCTCTCTCTCTCTCTCTCTTTCTCTCTCTCGCTCTCTGTCTCTCTCTCAGACAGTCTATCGTCTCGTTTCTTCAAGCATGGAGCTCACACAGACAAGTCTACCATGCTCGGGAGAGGGAGATTTTTTTTTTTTACATCCTGCCTCGGTTTATGGCATTGTGTGAGACACCATGCTGTCACCACCTGACTATCACGTCTACATGAAGTGTGTTTTTATGGATTGTTGATATTGTTGAAGGGAGAGGTCACACTAGTCAACAAAAGAATAATCACCCCAGCTCCTTATTGGTTTATTTATTTATTTATTTATTTTGTGGGTTGGTAAACACTTGCGTATCAGCTCCCTGCCTGAATGTCTGTTGTCCGATGTGGGTCACAGGTTTGCTTTTCATTGGGTCTAAATATAGCCTGTTGCTGCCGTTTTGGTGAGCGACCTCACTGACTTTGAGTTTTGTGGCTGCCATGGTCGCATAAGTCGGATGTATTACATGCAATCTATCTGAGCCCAGCAAGTAGGGGCATCTGAAGTTCAGCATCCCAGTCCTGCTCTCTGGCTCCTGAGCTACAGTAATTGCCCGGAAGATATATGACTATATGGAGGGCCTGATTTATTGGGTCTTTTATTAAACATGTAGTTTTCCATCTCGCCTAGCATGTACTGCTGTTAAATAAAGCAGAATGTTTATGAGGTCCAGATTAGCGGTATGCAGGAGCTTACAGTATACAGTACTGAGGAAAGAGAGAGAGAGCGACAGACAGGCAGAGAGCTAGAGCGAGAGAGACAGAGAGAGAGAGAGAGAGGTTAGTCCCATCATATCTGCACAGGTGAAATATTTCCGCCCTCAAATCTTGGCACTTGGCCTGACCATGAGAATGGAGACATCTGCTACTTGAATCGTTGCCATGTATCCTGACCACCATCAAACCCAGAGCCACTAATTTTAAACTGGACTGGGATAAAGAGCTCCCCCTAATGGTGAATTCTGCTCCACATATAAAACCTTGTTGCCTTTCAAGCACAGCATACATTGTCTTATAACTGTGCTGTTTATTTATGTAGTAGCATGTAGGTCAAAGGTCATTTGGACATGCCGAGGTCTTTGTCCCGGAGTGCGGCACTGTGTTGTATTGTGTAGTGTATACCTTGGGGAGGGCAAACTCCCAAAGCCACTGTAGAACAACTCCCTCTTGTTTCGTCAATGACTCTTTCCTCTTGGTTTACCCTCCCCCCCCCCTCCCCCCCCCCCCCCCGCGTTGCATTTAAGTTCTGTCCTCACACACTGTGTCCCTGCCTCTCTCCCATTTCTTTTCAGTAAAAAGAATAGCACATCCTGCTCTCTGTCTTCTCCCTGCTGTAGACACAAGAGAATAACACCTATTTACACTGGGAACAATGGAGGGAAAGTGGAGCACAGCGGTGAAGCTCTCCTGACAGTGAAATGTTGTAATTTTATGCCTGGCGGTAGTCAATACTAGTCCTCTTGTGGTCCACTGATGCATATCCAGCCACAGAGATTGGCTGAAGGAGATGGGGGGTGTCTGTCTATGAATCTTTGGCCTTTGTGCCGGTGATTTATGAAGGAGCCCGGCGTGACAAACAGCCCCTCCGAATGATGGATGTGCTCTTGAAGACGGCCAGCGGTTTTGTTGACGGTTGCCAGGGGACCCTGAAGGTGGTTGCCGGGCTGAGGTGTGCAAGCAAGGTAGAGAGCGGTAGAGTGCCAACCTCACTCTGTTGACGGAGCAGAGACAATTTGACCGCTTGCGCGCACACACACACGCACACACTGCAATTTAAGCAAACAGACTGGTGATTGGCTACAATGTCAGTGATGTGCAGTCTGGAACAGGTGTTCAAGCTCTGTAACCAATGGTACTGTACTGTATATGGAGTATATAATTCTACTCTTTTAATTTAGCCTTTTATATGCATAATTCTGTAGGAACTTTTTTCAGAAGTGGTTTATTCTTTTCCCTCACCCTTTCCATCCCCCCTGTGTGATTTTTTTTTTCTTTTTTTTCACTTTTACATAACTCAAAAAGTACCGGTTGCATTGACTTTCATTGTGTACCAGATATAAGGTCACATTCTATATGAATATCTTGATGCTGCTCAGAATGGATATGTTGGAGTTTGGTTTGAACTTGGTTGCCAGTTGCCCGGCTGCTCTTGTTTGTTTTGTACGGTGTGAATGTAGGAAGTCACACTAATTCTCTTTCTGTCTTTGAAGACCTTATGCAAGTCAAATTACTGTAGTTGGAGGGAAACAACCTTCAGTATTCCAGGTCACGAATAATGTGGCTACAGTATGTGGCAATAACGAATCGGAGAGCTAAGCTAAGGTCAATTCAGGTGCCTTGTTTCAGGAAACACGCTAGCGAATTTAGGTCTATTTAAGGTGACTTGCTCCAACCACTTCCAAATGCAAATCCTCTACCAAAAAAGCGCGAGCCAAACAATAACCCTTTGCACTGCGCATGGTGTTGCTTGATTCCTTCCTCTTATTGCGTAATCAATAAGTGTCGTAACGCTGTTATGATGTTCCAACCATAATCCTCCTTTAACATGATTGTGTGCATCGTTCCTGTTGCTGCTGATGCATACGGTACTGTAGTTGCAAGCTTTTTGAAAAGGTAGAACTTGGAAAGAGGAAAGTGTGTGTCGGCTCTCCTAGTGGAGTGTTCCTTGTGTGTGTGTGTGTGTGTGTGAGAATGAATGAGCGAGCGAGTGCATTAGCTTACTGGTTGGAGACTTGGCCTACTTGTGTGCCGTCGCTGCTGCATGCAACAGCACTTGTCTAGGTGCTTACTCCCGCTCCCTGCTTTCTTTTTCTCCCTCGTTTCTCTCTCTCTTTCTCTCTCTCTCTCTCTCTCTCTCTCTGCTCATCTCTCATGCCCCAGTTAGTTTGCCGGCTGCCGCTGCGGCTGCTTCCACTGCGGCAGTAGTGTGACACAGCCGGGCTTGTGACGCGATGCGAGCTGTCAGCCGCAAGCGCGCGTTTCCTCGAACCCACCGGGCACCAGCATCAACAATTTATGTGGTGCTGAGATGCAGCAGAGCTAAAGTGTCAGGGCGGAGAGGCGGAGGCCGCGGGCTCTCTCTGGAGACGGGCTGCGGGGCAGGGCAGAGCCTGCTGTTTACGAAGCACCGCGTGTCAGTCTTGCGGAGAGAGCTGTGTGTCAGGACAGATCAGCGTAGAGCATCAGGGCAGAGGAGGTTTTTGAGGTTGAAACTTCTTGTTAGATCAAATGTCTTTTTTTATCTAACATTTAAGTGTAAAATTGACTGTTTACAGTTTGAAATTATGTCTGGATTTGGCTTTGATGTCTGACGCGCCCTCTAAGGTCTGCTGATGTTTGTACGCATCTAGTGGTGCTGTGGTCAAAGCTTTTGGCATTGTTGCACTTGCAGTGGAGAATACAGTAGTTTCTATAGTTACTATAGGCTATGTTGTCCGTACACTCTCTTCTCTATAAGTAGTCTTATTTGGTATCAACCGCAGAATTCTCCTATCAAGAGTTGAGCTCTGATTTCCTTCTCCACTGAATTCCATTATCAAGTCTTTACCCCAAACTCATGGCTTTTCCGCTTGGCGATTTGCAAGCTCATTAGAGCTACAATCTCTGAGTACCTTTGTCCTCAACTAGCAGAGTTTAATTCTGTTCATACTGCAGAATCTTCTAGAAAGCTGCACTACTTGGATGAAACTTCTTATGATGGTGTTTAAGGAAGATTCGTTTTTCTCATATCTTGCCATGACAAGCTGACCTTGTATGATTTCACAGTTACCTTAAACACCTAATCAAGCACGCATACCTACCCATGCATGCACACCCAATTATGAAAAACACTTAATTTTGATACAAGTATTGCCTCTCTCACTTTGGTCATATTGTACATACACTGTTTCATTAAGATGCACTGTAGATGGCAGATTCTGAACAATTGAATTCTGAACAATTGAATAGACATATCTTCCATTGATTGACAAAAGGATCCACTCAGCATCTTGGTAACATGGTAACATAGGATGCTAACATTCCTAAAGGGAAATGCATAAAGGTCGTTTTCCTCTCTGGCACTGTCCCCCGTCTGCAGTCTTTGCTATCTGGACTGTGGTGTCTGTACAGTATGCACATGACCAAGCAGAAATGAGCCCGGCTGCAGGGGAGCAGGCAGACGAGCAGGCACGCACTCAGTGAGACACTGCTGGTTTTGTGAAGCGTCAGGGAAAGTCTCTCCCCTGCCTGTGGCGCTCACCTTGCCTGTGCGGTCCATGCTGTGTGAGGGCTGTGTTTACCATGATGATGCAGGATTGTGTGTGTGTGTGTGTGTGTGTGTGTGTGTGTGTGTGTGTGTGTGTTCGCGCAGGAGGAGGGATTGAGGTGCAACCAAACGTGTGTGTGTGTGTGGGGG
>JASCQY010000022.1:8076445-8086918 GCA_030264315.1 Sardinella tawilis
TCTTAAAGCTGTGCTTTATAAGTGCTAAAATGTGCCGGTGTGCTGGCACCACGTCTTGTTCAGTCATGACTTTGGGAGGCATCATTTCCTGCCACATTTGAGCTGTTGGCAGAGCCAGTTTATTGACGGGAGATGTATTTGTTCATGTAAAGGATGGAGAACGTCCATTCACTTTGCACAAAACATTCCCTTTGCAACATGAAAATTCATTTGATAAATTTCATATGTGTGAAGGGGGCTCTTGCATACACTTACTAAAGCATCTAATTGCTATCATCAGAACCCTTCAATTGACTAAATTAGCATTCATTTAAAAAAAACATTACCAGTCATTTTGAAATGTAACTGGAAGGGTTTTTGATATGAAGTATTTTCACCAATGCTGCTCCCCCCCCCCCCCCCCCCATTTGCGCTCAACAGGAACGAGCCCCCAAGACAGCCCTAGAAACTTCTCCCCCAGTGCCTCCGCTCACTTCTCATTCGCTCGCAGGTAAGCCTGGCACTCTGACCCTTCTTTACCGGGGGGACATGACTAACTGGGGTTCTTTGTTTTGTGTGCGTGTGTGTGTGTGTGTGTGTGTGTGTGTGTGTGTGGACATTAACAAGTCACCTATTTCCTCCAAGTGCTAATATGCACAATGCTGCAGCTGCGTCCAGTCGCCTTAGCCATGCTTTCCATTTTCCAAGTCGACACAGTTGACAGCACTCTCAGACAGATGTATCCTCCAAATTCATCACCTTCTACCCCCCACCCCCCCCCACCACACTCCTAAAAACGGTCATCACGGGAAGCATGAACAAAGCGTTTGTGCGAAAAAAAAGCAGTCCCTTTGAAGCGCTCAAATCGCGCTGCCACGCAGGAAAGCGTGGTGCACGAGCTGTCATCTGCTTTTTAAAAACGCTCAGGTGTAATACATGCCTGTCTCTACTGACAGATCCACCGTGCCTTAATATTCACAGCGGCATTGGATGAGGTTCAGCAGTTCAGCGTCGAGCCTGTCACAGCCTACCACTGCGTTCCATATCTGTCAGAATCAACATTGGCTGTGAAAGCACAGTGCTAGTTTGATAAAAAAAATATATATATATTTGTATCTTTTTTTTAGTGTTTATGATTATGGGTTTTACCTTTTTTTATATCTTCTGAATATGTAAATGTAACAATTATCTCCGCACTATCTCTCCAGTCACGGACACAGAGTAGACAGGTAAACTGCCCACCTGCTGTCTCTCTCTCTCTCTCTCTCGCTCTTTCTCTCTCTGTCGTACTGAATGTTGATTGGATCATTCAATCAACAACTCCCCCCACCCCCCCCCAACCCCGGGATCTGTGTCCTTGTTGCTACAGTAATCTGAATCTGCAGGTCTAGACTGTTGGGGGGGCCATTTTGGACTCCTCAGCGCTCTATCTTTTTTTTTTTTTTTTTTTTTCTCCCCGATGAGCCAATCGGATCAGTACTTCCTGCTGTCCAGCTAAGCGGAAATGTCCTCTGAACATTTGTGTGTTCTTTGCAAAACGAACAACAACAAAAAAATAAATAAAATAAGCACCACCATTAAGCCTGCAGAGTTAATTTACTGGCAAAAATACCCACAGGAGATTCATAAGAGGATCCCAAGCACAGAAGGCATGGGCTTGGGATTGCACAGTTCATTGGTTCATTGGCCATTTGGTGTTTGTTTTCGTGTGTTTGTGTGTTCGCCCGTTTGCTCGTTCGTTTGTCAGTGTTTCAGGCTTTCATCTCCTTTTCGTTTCATTCATTTTTCGCCTCACAGGCCACGTTTGTACCAAACCCCCATCTCCATTTCAAAAGAAGAGCGCTACTTTGTGCATAAAGATAAACATGTATCCGTGACCGCAGCATTACGGCTGGGCACCTGCCAGCCTGCCTGTGAATTGATGAGGCCTTCTTTTGAGATTTGTGCAGTAGTGTGTGTGCGTGTGTGTGTGTGTGTGTGTGTGTGTGTGTTTCTCTGTGCGTGTGTGTGTGTGTGTGTGTGCGTGTTTCTCTGTGCGTGTGTGTGTGTGCGTGCGTGCGTGTGTGTGTGTGTGTGTGCGCACATGTGTGTGGTGGAGTCCCATGTTAATAGCTTTGTCTCTGATTGCCTGCAGAACCGATGGGCGACGGTGGTCTTTGGCTTCTCTCCCCTCGTCAGGCTATGGAACCAACACCCCCAGCTCCACAGTCTCGGTACGAAGTAAACACACAAACAAATCTCCCTCAACACAGGCATGAAGAAGCTCAAACACAACAAACATTTCTCAAGGGTACCCAATAGGAACCATATATCAAAATAAACAACAAGCGATATCTGTCCTAGACATCAGCAGTGCAATTTTTGCCGCAAGAGTTAATCATGGCTATTATTGCCAATGCCAATAACTAAAAAAAATATATACTGTTATCTAGAGTCAGGTATTCATGGGAATGCACGTCCTTGTTGTACATGTAGAGTATGTAAGCATGGCCAGCCTGAGGAAGAGCAGCATTTGTTTTGGGCACAGTCGTTGTGGCTGCCAGGCCTGGCACTGCGCTTGGTGCCAACCCCTCTGTGCCATAGCGAACAGATGCTCGTGTGTGCGACTGTCTGCCGGGCTAATGCCCACTATGAAGGGCAGCAGATTTGTTTGCTGGTAAACACATGCGTCTGACTGGCTGCCAGTAGGGCGCACACACATGAAGACACACGCATGTGAACGCACACACACACACGTGCGCACACAGACACACACACACACATACACACACAAGCATACAGACACACAAATTCACACACAGTTGCAAACAGATCTTGCACACACACACACGTGCAGCAATATGCACAGACATCGAAAAACAGAAGAGAACAGAAATCTCTACTAGTGGTTTGTGTGTGTCTTTGGTTGAGTAAAGATATTGAGAAGACAAAATGAAGTCTTAGTAATGGAGGAATAGATGGTTAGAATTGGCACTGATGAAGTAATGGACACACACACACACACACACACACACACACACACACACACACACACACACACACACACACACACACTGTTGCTAATGAATGTGATTTTTGTTTATGGCTATTGGCTTTGTTGCTATGAACTTCTTGTTTTCAGAAACTCATTTGTTTGAATTTTTGCAGCAATCTTTTTGTGTCACCATATTATTTGGAGATGAGATTCATCTCAATCATCCTGTGTGCGAGAAAAGTGAAGGGAGGCGTTTTGAGTCCAAATCAGTGGATTAGCACCTCTTAGTCACGTTCAAAGACATAAGTTCCTCATGCAGCTTTTTCCACCCCATCTTGCATGTCATCACAATGCATTCGGAAACTCAACAACAAGCAATTCAAGCCTGCTGAGCCTCATTTTCTCCTTTTTGTTTTTGTTGTTTTGTTGTTTTGTTGTTTTGTTTTTTGTTTTGATTTGGTTTTGTTCTTTTCCTTTTCTTTCCTTTCACTGTATTCTCATTTCATTTCCAGTCGTCCTGTTCATCACAGGAGAAGCTGCACCAGCTCCCCTTTCAGCCCACCCCGGACGAGCTGCACTTCCTCTCCAAGCACTTCTGCACCGAAAGCATCGCCGGCGACGACCAGCGCCGCAGGGCCACGCCCATGCGGCCCCGCTCGCGCAGTCTCAGGTGGGGGAACCTGCAAGTGACCTGCATGCGTAGGGTGGGGAGGTCAGGGGGTCGTGACTGTTGGGAGGGAGGGGGTCACCTTGTTTTGCGAGTTTCTTCCCTCGCAGGGTTAAAAAAATAGTGCATGTAGTGAGTGTTGCCAGGGGTTGAACGGGGTTGTCCTTTGAGGGTGTGTGTGTGTGTGTGTGTGTGTGTGTTTGTGTGTGTGTGTGTGTGTGTGTGTGTGTGTGTGTGTGTGTGTGTGTGCTTAGTCGCTTTGCCTGCATAGGGGAATAGGGTTAGGAGCGCTGGGTCCGCAGCTACCTAAGCAGTGCTATTTCTTCTCTACGGCAGGACTGCACAAAACAGAGACTTGAGTGTAATATAAGCATTATTATGTAAACATTCACATGAGAAAATGGGAATGTAAATGGGAAAGTCTGTGTAAACATGATGGGGACCATAGTGGACCTTGTGCATGACATCTGCTGATTTAAGGCGTGTTTGTATTGTATTTCAGTCCTGGAAGGTCTCCAGCATGCTGTGATCACGAGATTATTAT
The DNA here is from genome assembly GCA_030264315.1 of Sardinella tawilis. NCBI lineage: Eukaryota > Metazoa > Chordata > Actinopteri > Clupeiformes > Clupeidae > Sardinella > Sardinella tawilis. Next base: position 8,080,610 of record JASCQY010000022.1, read on the forward strand.
GATGAATCATGTCTACAAGGAGAGATTTCCTAAGGTGAGAAGCTTCCTCTGAAATCAGACTGAAGTCTTATTTTTTTTAACTGTTCGGCAGTGTGCAAAACAGATTGTTAAATGTAGTGTTTTTCCACCTCATCTCTGATCAGTGATTTTGACTTTATGGTGTGGTGTTACATAATGCAGGTGAAAAGAACAGTCTTCAGAAGTTCTGTTTGAAAGGCAGCTGTTTAGACGGCATCCTCAGGGCTTTCTCCCCCACTATCATCTTTTTGACACTTCTCCACCCCCTCTATTTCTCTCTTTCTCTCTTTCTCTCTCTATCTCCCTTCCTCTTTCATCTTGCCCAGGCCACGGCCCAGATGGAGGAGCGGATCCAGGAGATCATCCGCTCCAACTCCCCAGAGAGCGTGCTGCCGCTGGCCGACGGCGTCCTCAGCTTCGCCCACCACCAGATCATCGAGCTGGCGCGCGACTGCCTGGAGAAGTCCCGCTGCGGCCTCATCACCTCCCGCTACTTTTGCGAGCTCACCGACAAACTGGAGAAGCTCTTCCAAGAGGTGCGTCAGACCTCAGCGATTGGCCCCTAAACCAGAGACGGTCCCACGGGACGTTCATTTTTACTCAGAGATTGCTCTCAGAAGTGCAACATTTCTTATAGGATGTGTGCTCATTCTCAGATATTGTCCTCCAAGGTGCTGTTTTTTTTTGTTTTTTTTTTTACTTTTGAAAGGTTGAAGACTTCTTTGTGGAGTGCTGTGCAGAAAATGACTATTTGACTTTCTTAAAATTGAAGTCGTGACCCTTTGAATTGCCAGCTCCGGCAGTTTCTTTATTGAGCCACTGAAAGCAGGGCAGGGCCAAAGATTACATCCAGTAAGGTCAATCAGACATGTTTATGCCTCCGGCACTTTTTGAGTATTTCATGTAATTAGAGGAGGTGGGGGGGCATGAAGTCATCCATTTGGCACTGCTAACAGTGCATACTGTATACCCTACTCTGGTTGTTCTTAAATGAGGTGAAAGTTCTCAGGTTGTTTTCTTCTGCATATTATGCTTGCATGGGCTTTGTGTCCAAAACAATGGGCTGCATGACTTGCGCAGTCACTGTGGAGGAGCCCACTGGAGTGGCTATTGTTTGGGAAAAGGCATTCAGGAAATGGCTGGGAGAATTAATCAGAATCCCCCCCTGACTCATGGCATGGATAATGTTGGGCTTGTTGCCGGGCTCAAATCCTCTTTTTGTGCTTGTTATGGGAAAATGTGTGTTGGGTCTTGCAGACCTGGTTTAATGGTGCGTGGGCTTATCTTTTTGTTTGTTTGTTTGTTTGTTTGTTTGTTTGTTTGTGTGTGTAGTCCACAGAGCGATCAGAGAGCGGGGAGGTGACCTTCATCAAGGAGCTTGTCAAGAAAATCCTCATTGTCATTGCCAGGCCAGCTCGACTCCTGGAATGCTTGGTTGGTTCTTGTTCACGGCTCATATTGTATTATAGTCATTCAAAGAATTCTAAAATTCATTTTGTAATTTAAAGCAGAGATTTCATATCCTGACTGTAGCAATAACTTATCTCTTCTTAGGGCAGCTAACAAAACCCTACTTTGCCCCGACTTTCACTGGAATGTCCCAGTTGAGTGTTCTAGAATGATCTCCTCTGCTCTCCTTTGCTAGACTAGGAAACAAGGGCATCCAGATGGATGAAGGCCTGACCCCAGTGGCCACCATTATTATTTTCAGTGACTTCCTTTTCAGGGCAATCACCAAGAAAGTACTGTAGACTTGAGTGGGGAAAAAGAAACATTCAATATTTTTTAGAAATCACCACCAGTGTTTACCAGACTTGATTGTTTTTGTTTTTCTGTTTGCTTTTTTCTCGACAGGAGTTTGATCCAGAGGAGTTTTACCACCTCCTTGAGGCGGCTGAGGGCCACGCCAAGGAGGGCCAGGGCATCAAAACAGACATACCCCGCTATATCATCAGCCAGCTGGGCCTTACGCGAGACCCGCTCGAGGGTAAAGCTCCATTTAGCACTGCTGCTAATCCCGTCATATTAGCATTCATTTTTATCCCCTCAATGCACCCAAACTCTGCATTATTACAACAAAATGAAATCCAAATGTGAACTTGGATTAACTAGGACGTGTTTGAAATGAAGAAGTAACTTTTGCAAGAATTGGCAAAATAGTTTGAGTTGTTTACATTCAGTCATTAAGCCCATTAATGAAATGGCACATATTCATATGTACCCATCATGTGCCCATTAGAAAGCCCAGTTGTGCGCCTTATGAATTGCAAAGGACCAAACATCTCGGTTCGTTTTGGCTAAACACTCTCCATCTGTGAACCAAACGCGCGGTCGCATTACATGGCTCAGTCCCACTCCGGCGTAGTTTAGGATCTGGCGATCATTACGGCTAATTAGGAAATGAGTGCTCTCCCTGCCTGTGGGACCGGTCGAGATGTCTTCATCGTCTCCGCGTTGCCAGACCCGTTCGGCTGGAGCCGAAGCAGGCTCCTCTGGTGCTGGTGGTCCACTCCCCCCCCCCCCCTCCCGGTGGGAGGCGTTTGGCGTTCCCTGCCGAGTGCCTCCGGGCCAGTAGACGGGTTCGGGGCAGCTGTTTCGGCTGGGCTTCAGCTGCACCTTCGGGTCTCTGGCGGGGCATTAAAGCAAAGCCTGCGGCTCATTACCTCTCCACGTCTCACGCGTTGCAACAGGATGAGGAGAAGCGAGGGTCATTCTGTATGCTCACTTAGAAAGGGGGTGCAGTGTGTGTGTGTGTGTGTGTGTGTGGTGAGTGGGTGGTGGTGGGATGTTGGGATGAGATTTGTTGTGGAATTGCATTTTTTTTTTTTTTGGAGAGAAAATGCCCGACATGTGTTTGAGGCTCTCGTCTCGATTTCCGGCCCATTTCACTCGCTTAGCCGTTTCCCAGAGTCAGCTCACTGCAAGTGATTAAGTGGAAAATCTGATTCCCGCTACCGTCTGGCGGTGAAGTAAATGCTGGCTAAACACGAAATATGTCAATCAGCGCCCCCCCTTCCCCCAACAAACACACACACATACACACACACACACACACAGATATCAAGCATAGTCCCCTTCTCCATTTCACATTTACCCCTGTTGAAATTATGGTTATCATTTATTCATATATCTCATCATTGTCTGTATATTTGGTCCGTAGAAATAGCCCAGCTGACCAGCTACGACAGTGGGATTGCTGAGACGCCCGAGACAGACGACTCTGTAAGTGTGAGTGGGCTTGAAAGGCTTCCTATGCATGCATGCATGCGTGTGTGTGTGTGTGTGTGTGTGTGTTCATTTCAAAAGCAGACCAGTCACCCGTGTCCCTCTCCGCTGCTGTGGCCCCCTCAGGGACATGATGTGCCACTTCTCAATGTGCCCAGTTCAACCTAATTTAGACTTAGAGCATCTTTATCGAGCTCACTAAGTTCAAGGAGAGGTACGGTAGATGTAGAGCATTCAGGTTGAACCTGACACAGCAACGCTCTCCTTTTCGTTACAGATACAGTATGGTGCAGAGAGGTTCCTGACTGAATCAGAAAAGCAACAATACAGCACATACACATACACATACACATACACATACACATACACATAGACATACACATACACATAGACATACACATACACATACACATACACATACACATACACATACACATACACATACACATAGACATAGACATAGACATACACATACACATACACATACACATACACATACACATAGTCATACACATCCAATACTGTATACTTTAATATCAGGGTCAATTCAGTGGGTGCTTTGAAAAGAATGGACTCTCATACAGTATATACAGTTGAATCAGCTCTGATGTACACTATGCAGTATGCTATGTCAGGTGGCATTACTTTGTAAAAGGCACTGTACAAATAAAATTGAATTGAATTGAATTGAAAGTTTTTGAAATGATTCAAGACTGGTGGTCATTTTTTTTTCCCTTAAGTCGCAGAGTTTGAGTGCAGCACTGCGATCCCGCCGCAAGCCCTGTGAGAACGACTTTGAGATGATCAAATTGATCAGCAATGGCGCCTACGGGTAAGCCACTTCCCCCTCGAGTGTTCAGTGGGCACTCGTTGCGTATTCAAGCCACATCGCTGTGATTTTATTTTTATGTCAGCTCGAGTAGTTTTGGCTTCTAATTAGCCTCTCGGAAAGTGTGCTTTCTCTCTTCACCTCCCTGCCTCTCATCATCCTGAAGTGCTGTGCAATGGTGGAAGTAACTTCTTAATAGTTAAATGAGCACTCTCTCTCTCTCTCTCTCTCTCTCTCTTTCACTCTAACAGGGCTGTGTACTTGGTGCGGCATCGGGAGACAAAGCAGCGCTTTGCCATGAAAAAGATCAACAAGCAGAATCTCATCCTGAGGAACCAGATTCAGCAGGCGTTCGTGGAGAGGGACATCCTGACGTTCGCCGAGAACCCATTTGTCGTCAGCATGTACTGCTCGTTCGAGACGCGGAGGCACCTCTGCATGGTCATGGAGTATGTCGAGGGTAGGTTGGACAGCAAGAAGAGCAGACCGATCCACGCGCAACTATTTTAAGCAAGAAAACTAGAAGATCTAGCCATTCAATACTCGCCCACATTTGAGATAATACAGTATATGGGTCATTGAAAAATACGCCTCTGATCATCAGATTCTCAGGGATATTACTGCATATCGGCACATACATACATGTAGTGCAAATACTGTACATACATACAGTTTCAATAGTTGGTCAGAGACACACTGTATATAGTCTTTATTAGTCATAGATAGATAGATAGATAGATAGATAGATAGATAGAAAGATAGTTAAATAGATGCTGTAGATTAATTATTTAGTAATTAACATTCACACTCTCTTGTCCTGTTCTAGGAGGGGACTGTGCCACTCTGCTGAAGAACATGGGCCCCCTGCCCGTGGACATGGCCAGGATGTACTTTGCTGAGACGGTGCTGGCCCTGGAGTACCTCCACAACTATGGCATCGTTCACCGGGATCTCAAACCAGACAAGTGAGTCTGTCATGCTGCATGGCAGAGCCAGGAGGCCCCAGGGCCCAGAACGTGGCTCTGTTTCTTTAGACCACTGACTGTAGAAACTGTTGACGCACAGAAGCAAGAAGTGGTCATGTACACACTGGATCGGGATTTGTGAACTCATTACTCAAAGAAAGATTTCTGTTTTTTTAAATCGCGCTAGCTATTATAAACAATGTGCGATTCAACTCCCATTACCTCTAATGTCTTAAGTTGAAACCACTTTTTCAAGATAACTCAAAAATACTTACTGATAATTGTGGGTACCTTACAGTGTAATCCACAGGCATTTGCATTATTAATGTAGCCTTTAAAGTCTTTCTTGATGGTATTTATGTGTATTTATTTATTGTTTTTTTTTCCTTTTTTTGACAGTTTGCTGGTCACCTCCATGGGTCATATAAAGCTCACAGACTTCGGCCTGTCCAAGGTGGGCTTAATGAACATGACCACTAATCTCTATGAGGACCACATCGAGAAGGACGCCAGAGAGTTCTCAGACAAACAGGTTTGAACATTCTTGATCATTCTGTCTACATTTGTCACATATCAACTGACTTGACTGACTGTATGGTGCAACACTGTAGTGCTTTATAGGTGTACTGTGTGTATTGCATTTAGTATCTTAACAGAGAAAGTGAGGCATCACACATTCATAACAAGAAAGAACATGTAAAGGCTTGATATCACAGTATTTTTGTGTTTGTACCTGTCCGCCACAGACGTGTGTGTGTGTGTGTGTGTGTGTACTGTATGTGTAAGGCATGAAATTATAAAGCGCTCCGAGTTGCCAGTACATATTTAGATACTTTAATATTTTATGCTTCATGTGCTTACGGTTGTTGTGTTGCAGGTGTGTGGGACCCCTGAGTACATCGCCCCAGAGGTGATCCTGCGGCAGGGCTACGGGAAGCCCGTGGACTGGTGGGCCATGGGCATCATCCTCTACGAGTTCCTGGTGGGCTGCGTGCCCTTCTTCGGGGACACCCCGGAGGAGCTCTTCGGACAGGTCATCAGCGGTCAGTGCTCTCCGTCTTCTGTTGCCATGTACTGTTACTGGTTGCCTGAGTTCATTATGACATAATTGAATGGAACCATTAATTTGCAACATTCTAATCACTTCCTAAGCAGAGCCATATACAGTGATATTTCACAAGTAAAGGATTCAAGTTTTTTTCTTTTGTTTTATTGTCATGTAGCCTACATAGAAATTCTAGAAGTAAGCATGTAGAGAAATTGCATCTGTCT
>JASCQY010000022.1:8096417-8111181 GCA_030264315.1 Sardinella tawilis
TGTGTGTGTGTGGGTGTGTGTGTGTGTGTTTGTGTGTGTGTGTGTGTGTGTGTGTGTGTGTGTGTGTGTGTGTGTGTTTCTGCATGTTTGGTTTGTAATATTCGCCTTCAGCAGCCTATTTGAGCTTCTTTAATCCATATGCATACTGTACCTTTGCCTATATACTTAACCTGGGCCCTCTGTACAGGCTGGCATACTGGTTGAAGATTGAGAGAAAAACACATTTGGTAATGTCCTTGAATGCTTAGTCAGACCAGTATATCCCACGGTGTGTGTGTGTGTGTGTGTGTGTGTGTGTGTGTGTGTGTGTGTGTGCTAGAGAGAAATGTATCTTTGTGAGGGAAAGTTTTTGTGTGGTAGAAGTTTTCAAATGTGAGAATACTGTATATGCACTGCTATGCACACACACAGACCTTTGTACAGTGCACTCACAGACACACATAGGCTACAGTATGTGCAAGTGTGTGTGTGTATTTGCACATGCACATTGACGTGCATGGAAAAGAGAAAGGAGGTCGCCGTTGCAAAGGGAGAGGAATCTCATCGGTCTCACTCCCAGCAGGGGAGCACAGAGCTGGAGCTGGAGCTGGCCTGACACGCTAAGTCCCCTCACATCCCCTCTTATTGGGACTCCAGCTCTCGCTTTCAGTCATTCAGGGCCGCTTCATTTACACAAGCAGCCAGCCAACTACAACTATAGCCCGCAGTACACCGCAGCCTTAACAGGGATCAGTGCCACCCAATGTCATTGCGTCACCTTCACACGTGGAGAATGACTTGATGTTTTTACAAGAGTCAAACAATGAAATGTCATATTACGATGCATTACCATTCATTATACAGTGCAGTATTTTGGACTAGTATCAGGGCTTGTTTACACGTATCTAGATATTTTTATAAACAGATATTTTTTTAAGAGCTTGGCTTCTCGTAAACGGAGTTTTAGCAACCTCAAACGGATATTTCAAAGTGGAGATTTTTAAAGACGTTGTTTTCTCAAGATTCCACTGGCTACGTGTAAACGCAATTAAAAAATAAACGGATAAAAAAAATATCCATTTATGAAAATATCTAGATACGTGTAAACAAGCCCTCAGTAAGTAACAATGACAGGAGTTCTGCAGTTGTTATGTAATGTTTAATATGCACTTCGATAGATTTTTTGGCATACTGTTGTATATTATTATAATTCTATGCATTATAATGCACTAATGCTGCAGTAATAATAGATTTATTGACATAGAATCGTTCCGTGTCTGAGTAGGCAACATTTTACTCTCGATTGTAGATGTTTTTGGGGTGTCTCCACTGGCGAGTCCCATGTCCCCGTATTCGCTGTCATCAGATCCGTCCTCGAGAGACTCCTCCCCTAGCCGAGACTCCTCCCTCTGTGCGGTCAGCCCTCGGCAGCCAATCATCATCCACAGCACCGGCAAGAAGTTTGGCTTCACTCTGCGCGCCATCCGCGTGTACGCCTGCGACAGTGACGTCTACACTGTCTATCATATGGTCTGGGTAAGCACAGATTCACCCTTGCTTCTTTCCTTGTCTCCGATATGCGCTGAGAACTTTATTTAGAGGCGATTACACAGCCAAAAGCATGAACAGGTCCTGTATGTCCTTAGAGAGGTACAGTAGTTTAAATGCATTAGTATTTCAGATATTTAATTAAGAGAGCTGGCTGTTAAGGTTCTCTAAAGCCTAGGCTAATGACTACTGTTGTGATTCTGCTCCCTAACTCAGAATGTGGAGGATGGGGGTCCGGCCCACAAGGCAGGTCTGAGGGCAGGAGATCTCATCACCCATGTGAACGGAGAGCCAGTCCACGGGCTGCTCCACACTGAAGTGGTTGAGCTGCTACTCAAGGTGAGTCTCCTCTCCTCTCCTCTCCTCTCTCTGTCTCTCGTCAGCGGTTTCTGTTAAGAGCCACTCCGTGACCTCTTTTTAGCATCCTCTCCAGTCCCCTTAAGTTGACACATACAGAATACTTACTGTAGAGCTCAGCCATGTTCATTGAAGCCAAGTGTTCTCCAGTAAGTGTCATCCAAGCTCTAAGCACAGTGGCGTTAATGCCTTGGAGAGGCATGTACTTTAAGCTCGAGGGTGTTCATGTGCATGCTGTTGCACTGTTGGTTCAAAGTCTACCTGTGTATACAGACGCCAGTGCCGCACTACGTATAAACAGTAACAGAACATAAGCCGAAAAAAAAACACATTTGGCAATTTTTCTAAACAGCTGTTACATTAAACCTCACAGAATGGCTTAACACCTGTTCATGTGGCCACTGGCCACAGCAGAATATCGCGTATACATGTAATCCTTAACATTTAGCATCTGTTGGAAGGCTACAGTGCGTAGCCTCATGGGATGTTAAATTGATTTTATTCTCTTTCCGACAGAGTGGCAGTAAAGTAGCCATATCCACCACCCCGTTTGAGAACACGTCCATCAAGACCGGTCCAGCCAGAAGGAACAGTTACAGAAGTAAAATGATCCGAAGAACAAAGAAGCCCAAAAAAGAAAAGACACAGGAAAGGTAGGCTTGCGCTCCTGTTGTATTTGCAATCATAACTGTTATCTGTTATAGTCCCCTCTTTCTTTAGTGTTGGTATTGAAGGTAGTGTTTACCACATTATGCTCATAAACATACAGTATGTAATGAGGCCTGTTTTATATTTCCAGTTGTCATACTATCATATTACCACCAGGTGTAGCTGTGGCTCTGAACTTGAATCCTGGCCATTGTAAGAGCATTATCCTTGATCAGCCTGGGGCATATACAGTATTGAATGCTCTGTATGCTGGATTTGGAGATCTGGCAGTGGTCCATCTCATTACATTTCTATTGCTGGCTGACTGGATAAAAAGGCTATTATGAGCCTGTAGTTCTGATAAATGGATATATGATTTTATGTTTCTTTGGATTACAGTAAACTACCTACACATTCAATGATAATTGATTTTTTTTTCTCATCTGTTTTTGACTACCTTCTTCTTTCCCATTCTAGCATTTGTAATGTATTATGACATTTTTTTATTATTTGGATTTTGGACGTTTCAAACACAGTCGATAACGGGGCGTTTTTGTTTTTCCTTTCCTCTCGTTCCCCACGGCAGACGCAGGTCGGTGTTCAGGCGCTTCGCCATGCAGCCCTCTCCCCTGCTGCACACCAGTCGCAGCTTCACTTCCCTCAACCGCTCCCTGTCCTCAGGAGAGAGCCTCCCCGGCTCCCCCACACACAGCCTGTCCCCGCGCTCCCCCACCGCGGCCTTCAGGCCCGCGCCCGACTTCACTCAGTCTGGTGAGTATGAGGCACTAATGAGGCGCATGTGACATGCAGGCAGGATTAGATACTATGATACTCAGCTAGAGTTTCACGTACGATACTGTAGTTAAGGTAGTACTTACCTTCATAAGCTGCAGAGAAAAAATGCTCTGTTAGTACTTTAAATACATGTACTTTAAATGATATTCGAGTAGTTGAAATGATTAGTAATGAAATGTAACTGTAGAAGTCAAATCTGAGTCATATTCTAAAAGGCCTACTTTTTTTTGGAAAAAGTTTATTTTCTGAACAATGGTGACACAACATACTGAAAAATGCTGTGTTTGGACTTCTTTCGACTCATGCCAAGTTTTCCTTCCTCTTTTGTGTGCTTTGTTGCCAGGTGGCACATCCTCTCAGAGCAGTTCCCCAAGCTCCAGTGCCCCAAACTCCCCTGCCGGATCGGGCCACATCCGGCCCAGCACCTTGCACGGCCTGGGGCCCAAACTTCCCGGCCAACGGCTGCGTCAGGGCCGCCGCAAGTCGGCCGGAAGCATCCCGCTCTCCCCGCTGGCCCGCACACCCTCCCCGACGCCGCAGCCCACCTCCCCCCAGCGATCACCCTCCCCCTTGCTGGGCCACACGGTGGGAAGTTCCAAAACCACCCAGGCGTTCCCGCCTAAAATGCACTCGCCCCCCACCATTGTTCGCCACATGGTGCGGCCCAAGAGTGCCGAGCCGCCCAGGTCGCCCCTCCTCAAGCGGGTGCAGTCGGAGGAGAAGCTCTCGCCGTCCTACACTGGGGACAAGAAGCACCTGTGCACCCGCAAGCACAGCTTGGAAGTGACCCAGGAGGAAGGGGCGCAAGGCGAGGGCCCCCAGTGCGAAGCCACCCTGCAGAGTGTGGAGGAGACTTCCTGCGAGACGCTGGCGGTCACTCGGGTGCGTCCGGCCGAGCAGGGCTGCCTCAAACGACCCGTCACACGTAAAATGGGGCGGCAGGAGTCGGTGGAGGATCTGGACAAGGAGAAACTGAAGGCTAAAGTTGTGGTAAAGAGGCAGGACTGGTCAGAGAGGCGGGAGTCTCTGCAGAAGCAGGACGCCATGCAGGACAGCGAGTCGACGACCTGCTCCTTGAGTATCGACGATAAGGACAGGGGGGTTCTGGGTAGGCCCTGCACACGGCCCCAAACGGGCAATCCGGAGTCGGGTCCCTCAGACAACAAGGGGGCCAACTCCGCTCTCAAAGACGTTTTGTACAAGAAGCTGAACACCAGAGTGTGCGAGAGCATCGCCGAGTCGATGAGTGGCAGCGGGGACTGTGTGTCCGGGTCATTGTGCGAGGCCGTCAGGTCGCACACGTGCCCCGGGCTGCAAGACTGGAGCCCCCAGAAGGCCGAGCGGCAGCTGGCCCGCCCGTTGAAGGAGGGCGGCAAGCCAGACAGGCTGGACTTCAAAGCCCCCAGCATGGAGTTCGCCCGGAAGCGCCAGTCCTTTGACGAGCGAGAGGACTGCATGTGTCGAATGGCCCCCGGCGTGCACGAGAGCCATCACTTCAGCACCACTCGCTCCAAGAGCCTCCAGCTGGACTCGGCCATGGTCCTCGACCACATGAAATGCGGCATGTGCGGCATCCACAACCCACCCGGCATCGGCGGTGACACTCTGCCCCCGAAACTGTTTACCGGCCGAGGGGAGAGCGCGGTGGAAAAGCTCCAGATGATCTCGTCCTCGGAGGGTTCCATCCGGAAGACATCGTCCGAGTACAAGCTCGAGGGCCGTCTCGTTTCCTCACTGAAGCCCTTGGAAGGCACTCTGGACATCGGCCTACTCTCGGGACCTCGTGTTTCTAAGACTGACACCTGCCTGTCCAAAATGGCGGACGGGCCAGGGGATGTCACGCTAGGTCAGAGCCAGAGCGAGAAGCAGCTGTCGTCGCAGCAGCAGAAGGCCTGTGACAAGCCGAAGGCAACACCAACAGACTCCGCGCCAGCTCAGGGAGCAGTCGAGTCCCTGAGCTGTCTGAACTCTCTTACAGAAAGGCCTGCAGGGAAACCTGACTCTTCCACCACCACCACCCCCACCCCTACTGCTGCCACCACCATCTCCACCGCTCTGATCAAAGGCTGCGGCAGCGAGAGAACTCCCGAGAAGCACAGTCACATCGAGCCAACCTACTTACCGGTCGTAAAACTGGACATTGCTGACTCCAGTGGAAAACCGGAGATTAGATCAAGCGTGAAGGCCGCCACTTCATCCATGGCCCACGAGATGAGGGTCGCTCGTCACACCTCTCATTTCTCATGCGGGAAGACTCCCTCCATCAAGGAGGTCAGCAACGAGGACCAGGATGATGACATGGAGCTACCTGAAGAGGCTGCTGCGCCCGCAGCCAATCAGAAACAAGCTGATCCTAAGCCCGCAACCACGATAGAATCGCAGAACTCTAAATCAGAATCTAAGACCTCTCATTCAGAATCCCCTAAAACAGTACCTCATTCACCTAAATCTGAACCTCAGTCCACTGACAAATCCAAGTGTGAGCCTCCAAAAGTCGTCAGTGGTCCCCAAACAACTGTGTCTCCCAAGCAGAGAGTAGGCTCCCCATCAGGGCTGGGTTGTGCACAGAACAGCGTCAAAGAGCAGAAGCCAAGCAGTCCGGTTCTAGGCAAGGCTTTGGAGCATGGTTCCTCTCAGCATGGCTCTGCATCCGCACAGAGTGCTCTGCTCACTCACCCCAAACACGATCCTCAGTCTATCACATCCAAGGACAAAGCCGCTGGTGCAAAGAGTCAAACACTAGAGCATGATGTCCAACAGAACTCTGTCAAAGACAAGCCAGCTCCAACACAAGCCTCCACTTCTCTAATAAGCAATGGGAAAGAAAAAACAGCCCCCGGACAGACTTTAACTACATCCGTAGGTTCTGGTCCCGCGCTGGCGAAAAACACAGGCAAGGAAATTTCATCCAGCACCCTGAGCATAACTCTGGTTTCCGAACGTTCTCATTCGCAGAGCACCGTCAAAGACATGCCAGCGAAAACACAGAGCACACCTTCAGATCTGCATCCCAGCCGTCCATCGAGCGCCGCCGCTGCCAAAGACAAGCAAGTCAACGCACAGAGCTTGGCCACGGCTTCACAAGAAAACACCGGCCCCAAAGGTACAGCGGTCTCGGAGGCCGCTTCCCCGCAGGCCAAGCAGAAGAAATCGGGCAGCCCTCCGAAACTCAACGCGGCGCAGAAGACCGTGCCGGCCTCAACTGGCGTCCCGTCGGAAGATGTGAAGAGACTTGGTGGCTCGGTTCCACAGCCTCAGCATCAGCACTCGGACAGAGCTCCTCACGGCGCGGACAAGTCCCAGACAGAGAGGGGCCTTTCAGCGCCTGCCAGCGGGACCACGTCCACTTTGCAAACTGGCAAGACGCTCAAAACCACGACGTGTTCTGCTAACAAAACAGCCGAGGCCCGGGAGACACCTTCCTCTGAAGTGGAGCAGCTGAAAGGCAGCTCGGCGAAAGGCGGCACCAGCACCGCCGCCGCTGCCGCTAAAGCTGAAATCACAAAGAAGGGCGAGCAGAAGAGGGAGGATTTGGCCTCTGGGAAAGGAGCTGAAAGTAGCACCTCAATTAAGAATGTAGCCGTAGCTCCGCAAAAGATGCAAAGTAATCAGGGCAAGGCCGCAGACTCCGGCTCAGCCAAGGCAGAGGACAGGCCGCGAACGAAGGGCTCGCCTGTGATGGAAAGTCTGCATTCGGCCAAGACCTCGGCTGACAAAGCCTCAAAAGAGACCAGTCCCTCTCGGTCATCGAAGCCGCCCCAACCCTCCTCTTCCTCTTCTTCTTCTTCCTCAACGTCCATCAGTGGGAAACAGGCCACCGTGAGTTCCAGAAATAAGCCACGGGTAGAGTCCCCCCTTGTGTCCCAGTCGGGTGTCAAGGTCGCCGAGAACAAAGGGAAAGCAGAGAGCCATCCAGTTAAAGACACTCAACCTTCAAAGCCAAAAGAGCTGAGAGAGGGACCCATCCTGGCAGCCCCAACCCAGAGAGAGGTTGTGGTGGTGAGCCGTGGCAGTGCCAGCCTTGCCTCTGTGCCCGTGCTCCCTGTGCCCGCAGTGAAAGTCGAGATCCACACACCCAGTAAGGCCACCCAGAGCACAGGTGAGCCCTCTGCACAGGCCTCCAAGGAGGAAGCAACCAGGGCACGAGGGGAGGGCCCAAAGCCCCAGTCTCAGAGGAACCATGTGCATGGGGAAGTGGCAGGGACTACTGGCGATCTGAGGTCAACCACCGCGGAGGCCAAAGCTGGAGCCTCGGAGAAGGTCTCTTCTTCCTCTTCCTCCTCATCGAGTCGAAAGGAGACGGCCGAAAAGAAGAAACGAGAGACTGGTCAGGAGCAGTCGTCCACACAAAAGCACGCGAGCAAAGACGCGGCCAAAACGTCTGCGCCCACCAAAGAGGCAACATCGACAGAGAAAGATTCCGTCCGTCCGAAACAATCAAAAGAATCTCCTCGCGGCTCTGCAAACAAGAAGTGAGAGAGCAAGGGAGATTTGGGGGAGTGGATTGAGTTAGTAGCCACCATGTCTGTCAAATCCAAAAGTTTTAAGAGGCAGTTCTTTTTTTGTTCTGTATGTCGCATCATTATGCCTTCCTTTTTTGAGGACCGGTGAAGCTGTTACTTACAGAGTGTGTACCAAGTGAAAAACCTGGGTGTGCAAATTAGCTTGGCAAGGGTGTGTGAGTGTGTGGGTGTTTGAGTATTTGTGTGTGTGTGTGTGTGTGTCTCAATACTACGTGTTGGAAAAAATGTAGGTCTGAATGTAGACATATTTTTTTTTTGCTGCTGATTTGTGGTCCCATTTTAATTATCTGCAGTGAGTTGGGAGCGAGGTGGGAAAAGCAATTGTGTGTCTGAATATGTTTTGCATTTGTGTGGAATAATTTGTTGAAGCAGAGGTTTGTGCAATCCGTAAGCTACAAGAGGAGGTGGTAGGGTGAGGCCCTCCAGCGGCTTCTGTTGAGAGCCGTGGCAGCTGACATGCCGCAGTATGCCAGTCTCAGTACCAAACAGGAAGCACCTGCCTGTAGACGTGTCACACTGGGAGAGACAAAAAAATGACACAGCCAGGAATTTTCTCCCAATCAAAAATTGAGCTGAAACACACAATGGTCTTTGCACATGATTTAAACCATCAACTTATCAAAAAATAAATAAGTAAATAAAAATACGAAAACAAAAAGTGTAGCAATGGTGCTGAAGAAGTAGCGTGCAGTTGTCATGCAAGGCGTGTGATCTCACCAAATTTTTGTTGTTGGGTTTTTTTGTTTTTTTTTGGTTACTCTGTTCGGTTTGTTTTACCCTTTTAGAGATGAAGTGTGCAGTTTTGTTTTGGGTAGTGGTGCACAGAGCCAATGCACTATGTCCTGTGCTTCTCACCTAGAACTATTTACTATGGAATCATCTTACGGTTCTGGAATCATATCTAGTGGAAGGGGCCTTTTGGGTTCATGGGGAATTCGACTTGCTGTTCTTAGCAGGTTATGATGAAATTCACATTCCTTTCACATAACATCTCTACATTTCTAAAAAAAAAAAAAAATATTTGATTTTTATGCAATATACTGTAAATAGGACTAAGTGAACTGTACAAAATGGGGGCTACATGGGCTCAATCAAATAAGTGTGTTGTATGTTTTATATGTGTATATTTTGCTATCTCATACATTTGTATACCATGCTCAATGTTTGGTGTTAGTTCTGTCATTGTTATCTTGGTAATTCTGGACTTCTGGAAGTAGCTACCAATAGGAAAAGGCATAATCTCTTATCAGATTGTGTGATGAATTGTACTTGAAGCAACACAAGCTTACAATGAGCAACTGCACACTTTTCAGTAATGTGTCTGTGAAAAAAAAACAAACAAACAAACTGAGGTGCCTGTAGTCAATGTGAGGATAAGAATGTCTTTGATTTTTTGCCAGAATGATATATCCACTATGGACTCACAAGGGTGATCTCACTTGAAATTTGCACCAATGCGAAGAATATGGATGTAACTTTAATGCTAAAATGGAAAACCAATACCCTCAATTTGGAAGATAATATTCCTAAACCTCAGTTCAATTTCATATTGCAGTATCAATGTGTGAAGGCTGTTGTCTGGCTTGTATTAGTGTTCAATTGACCCCAGGTTTGGCTTGATGGGAAAGGGTGGATGTACTGTAGGCCCAGAGATGGGGAATTTCACGTAGCCTATTCAGGAGCTGAAAAGGTTCATCGTCCAACAGGACTTTGTGTCATGAGCTCACACTTGCTCCGTTCTCTAGCATTTCTACGCATATCCGCTATAGTGTAGTCTGTTTCCAGAGCACTATGCAGAACTGATCTATGGCCTACAGGCCTTTTCATGTCTGCATTTCTGTTGGCAGGGGGTGTACAAGTAGACAATAACAGTCACCACATAGTTCAGGTTAAAAACACTTCACCTGACACAAGATTGTGAAAGATGCTTTTTAATGGAGTGTATTTGTTTTGCAGACTTTTGTCTCTGATGTTTGTTTAACCTCCGACCTTTTGATTTTTGTGTTGCATATATAGTCAATGGTGATGAATACATACAAAAGAACAATCACTTCCTACATAGTTTTTTTAAATAAAATATGTCCATTGTTCTCTTCAAGCTAACAACAATTGTTAGAAGTGATACAGCAATGAATCAAGCCAATGCTTTTACAACCCTTCCACTTAGATCATAATGGAAAACAGCCAAGCACATACCAACTTAGTTACGATGTTACAATATCTGTAGGCTATATTATGCTAGACACTTAATGGTATTTTAAAGGGGAAAGTAAATGCATCTATCTATATATAGCAGGACACATTCTGTATGTTTGGGAGCCATTAGGGATTGCCACAGATAAAGCATAATTAATGACATAGAGATTTTTAAGGAAAAAAAATAAAATACATTGTAAGATTCTGAACTTTTAATGTTCATAGAGTAAGCTGTTTCTGGGAGATTAAAAAAATGCACCTTATTGTTGGATATGTGACAAACACAGATTTAAGATTATGTTGAAAAGAGAGGAAAAAAAATAGATCATGCAGAGATGTGAATATCTTCTCGAACGCCTTTGACATGACATCAGTTGTGGAATCGGCTGTCGTAAAGGAATCACATAAATGCTCAATCTACTGGAGTCTTGTTTGTCCCTAAGCCTTTTTTTCTGCTGACATTTGACATTTAAAAATCTCTTTTAAAAGCACATTAAATGTTTGTTTACAATACTTCATGGATGTATATTTTGTATATTGTGTTATTAATTTGCCAAAATCTGTGTGCAATGTCACAGAGAAACTTGTGGTGATTGTAGTGTCTGTGACTGCTTATCTCAGTCAAACAAAGCTGTATAAGACTCTTGTCAGTCTGTAGAACTGCAGACCGTGTATGTCAAAACATCTGTCTGGTTCTACATTGTCCTGCATTTTTCTTTTTCTTTTTTTTTCTTTTCCATTTTTGAAGGGCCGGGGGATAACTTTTTTTTTCTTAATGTGTGTAAACCTAGTGTTAGATGACAGCTTCTCATGATTGGTCTTTTAGGATCTGTGCAATAAAAATGTGTTATGAGTTTTGTATTTCACCCAATGAAAGCTCTATGGATGTCATAGATGTTGTATACTATACAAATATTTATACTTCTAAAGTTGTACAATACTAAAAATAAAATGGCATGAATGAATGCTGCCTCTTGTTCTCTTATCTGATCATCTTTGCCCAAGATGATTGGTCTAATTAGTATTGTTGTGTCTGCTCCTCATAACAAACAAAGTTTGAATTTTTAACAGATATATCAGTGACCGAATAAAGTAATTAGGTAATTTGTCCTTTTCATAACACTGAGTACTTTCCATACCTTTTAATTTTTCTCACTATAAGGACAATAATTATAATAACTATAATGACCACAGCAGCTATTCCAAATGCCGTCAACCCAGAATAGGGGTTGCAATTGAGATTCACTTCCGATGGTTTCACCCATCCATTTGTGGCATTGCACAGGGTCTCCTCAAAATGCACCAGTTTATCAGCATTGGCCTTCACCCAGTCAATAAATTCAATATTGGAGCAGTTACAGACCAGAGGGTTGTAGCTAAGGTCGATTGAACTGTTGGGCCCTAGACGCTTGACAGAATCAATGTTCACTAGCTCGATTTGGTTATTTGCAAAGTTAAGATGAATAGGTATTGGTGAGTAGAAGGTACTGACTTTAGTCAAGTAGTTACCACTGAGGTCTACATAGGTTAATTTCATCAAGGCACTGAAGACGTTCCCCCCAATAGCAAGAAGTTTACACTCTGCCAAAACAAGGCTCTCCAGAAGAGGAACATGGCTAAATATCTCTGGGTCCGACACAACTCCTCCAGGGACCGGATTTTGACTTTGCTCAAGGCGAATAAGACTTTTGAGACCTTTCAGCAGATGGGGGTGTACTACACTGACTGATGTACTCGAGAGGTTCAGAGTTTTGAGTAGCGCCAGGTTCTGAAAAGGAGCACTTTCGTTCAGGTTCACAGAAACATGGCTGCAGTCCAGGTGCCTGAGTTCTGGCGTGGCACTGAAAGGCAAAGCATGCCAATGCATGGTGTAGCTGTAGCTCAGGTTTAGGAAATGAAGGTTACCAAGGCCTTGAAGCTGCCGTCCACAACATGACTCTTTAGTTTGCACCTCACTGTGGCTCAGGTCAAGATATTCCAGCTGGGACAGGCTCTGCAGACAACTGTCTTCAAAGATGAGGTGGTCCCTATAAACTCCTATGCTTCTCATAGACAGTACCTTCAGAGAAGGGAAATTGTTGGCGTTGATGTCGCACAGGTTCGTAAAAGCATTCCGGTCAAGGTTCAGCTCCAACAGCTTGCTCATGGTCGTTATATTTTCTGGGAAGCGCTCAATGTGCATCTCTGTCATTTCGAGAGCCTCCAGTCCTCCCAGGCACTCAAACGTGGCGCTGGAGAGGTCTGCCCAGCGCTGCATCTGAAGGTTCAGGCGGGTCACGGTCATTTTACACAGGGAGCGGAGGCTCTCTGTTCTGATGTTCCTGCGAGGTTCGCCCATGAAGGTGCCCAAGCTGAGCGTCTCTGTTGTCACGCCCTCGAGGCCCCTGAGGACCACCGACTCGTCAGCTTTCGCAAAACAATTAGTGAAGTCCAGGTCCCTGAAATGCAGAGACTTAAAAGCTCCAGGCTCCACACTCAAGATATCATTGCAGGCAAAGCTGACATCCAAGTCACTCCGGGCATTCTTGAACACACTCAGTTCAGATGCACTAATGCTTGGGATGTGGTTCCTGGCCAGATTGAGCAATTTCATTTTGGTCACTGAAATGTCCAAGAGACCCTCCAGCGTGTTGAGACGACTGGCTGAGACATCTAGTGTTTCCAGCTGTAGGTCAGAGATGGGTAGTTCCCCCAGGTCCCTGATGGATATCTGGAGCATGATGAGATTCACTAGAGAATCCAGGCCTCTGAAAGCTCTTAGAGAGATGAATGTGAGAGGGTTCCCCGTCAGGATCAGTGTGTGCAGCTTCACCTGATTAACAAACGCCTCATCAAACAGGAGATCAATACGGCACCTATGAGGACGACACAGCATTATTTTATATTTAATTTATTGTCATCCGTCCATTACTCATTCACATTCACTCATAACCTTCTAGTGGTGTACATTTGGAAATAGATAATAATACTGAGAAATTGCACAAGGACAACATGATGTATTGCCGATCCAATCAAGATCCTCAATTTACTCTGAAAGCCACAACTGATAAGTTGGAAAGAACCAGAGCCTGAATTCATAACATAAATAACCAATAAGTATTTTGTGTAATACTGTACAGGAGTGTATCAGTATAAGCTAATGCATGTACTGTAGACTACTTTAAGACTACTTTAAGTTAATATCTGCTGATAGTGGGTTCCTCACCTTGTCACATCCAACAATACAAGCTCGCTCAGCCTGCTGAAAGTGCTCTGATAAAGATCTGGTAAGAAGTTGAAACTGAAGTCCAGCCTCTGAGTTGTATTGGGAATGTATTCTGGGATGTTCTCCAAGTTTAAGGCACTGCAGTCATAGCCATCGGCAACCTAAGAATGGTTTTAAGGAAATAGGCTATTTGCATACAGTGCCTAGACAATATGTATAGGAAATTTTAGCTTACCTGAAATAGCAAACCTTTTTTATTGGAAACAATTCCTCCAAAATCCCTTCCAGAATAGATTCAGGGAACTGGTTGACTCATCTTTTTTTTATTATTATTTCATAACCTTACCTTTAGACACTTGTACTTTGGAGGAGGAATTAGTCCATAGATCATCAAAAACTGTGACATTAGCATACACAAGATATGTTGTCTCCCCATTCTAGCTAACTTACAGAAAGAAGCAACACCACCCAGACAATCAGACAGCAATATAACCAAGAGGATGAATGCTGTCAATCGTGCTTTTGAAATAGAGGAACCATGACACAAAGGACATTTGATGCCATCCCTGACCATTTGTTTGTGTGAGCGGGAGGGTATCTGTTCCTCACTGAGCCTAAGCTATTGTGGCTCTGCATGCTCTGCCTGCCACATGGACATTCCAGTCACCCTCTTGGAAATTCAAATACAGAAGAATCAGAATTTCCATAACTGATAAACAAGTCAGTGTTCATCTTTTTCCACAAAGAATCCCTTCATTAATGTGTTATACTTTTAAGTTACTTTGGTTTATTTATTTATTTATTGTTCTTTAAAATTACATAATGCACCATATGTTAATCACAGCCACAGCATTGACTTGTTATGCACTCTCAGACCTACGGGGGGCACTCTTACACCTCATCATACAATGAAATCTTCAGTCACTGCAACATTTATGCTACAGATGGTTAGCCATGACTCAACCTCTTTAGCCAGTTGGGAGACAAAGAATGACTTAGGCTATGTACTAGAAAAAAAAAAAGATTGAATAGAAATGAATGGTTGTGAGATCAGAACAGCTTATTGAGCGGTCCCCTTTGGCTTGGTCTGTACGCGACTGGGAGATTAGTACATATTCAAATCCAAATGTTAATACACAGAGCATGATACAAGATGGGACTTAATGTCTTTGTGTATTAACAGTACATAGCACCAATGGATTTAGTGGCTTTTTATATCAGAAATCCATCATGCCGACAAAGCTCTTCATAGAACTTGTATGTCCTTTCCTCTGTAATCTATTTATTCATTACTCTGGGGTGGTGTATGGTAAAAGCGGCGGTGTGTGTAGACGTCCTCTTGGACATCACATGAAACAGCTGAACAAGGATTCAATAGAAACAAAGCATTCCCTCTGCTTTTGTTCTCACATAAATTGCACCACAAAGAACGGCTTTGTGCATGCTTGTGTGTGTGTGTGTGTGTGTGTGTGTGTGTGTGTGTGTGTGTGTGTGTGTGTGTGTGTGTGTGTGT
>JASCQY010000022.1:8142176-8156887 GCA_030264315.1 Sardinella tawilis
TGTGTGTGTGTGTGTGAGAGAGAGAGAGAGAGAGAGAGAGAGAGAGAGAGAGAGAGAGAGAGAGAGAGAGAGAGAACTGAGTGAATGACTAAGTTGGTGAGAGAGAACGAAGGACGGGGGGAGCAGAAAGGGAAGAGTGTTTTGACAGTACAGTGTTGCATGATCTCTGACCAGTCGAACGAGACCCGCATGCCGATGCGAATCTGGGATGTGGCTGTAGGTGTGTCCGTCTCAGCCAATCAGAATGGCTGAAGGACTCAGGCAGCCAACCTCGACCTCTAAGACTAAGTGTGGGGAAGAAGAGGCCAAGGAGTCTTACCCACTATATACTCATATGAGTAACCTCTAAAATAGTCTCTGTCAATCTGTCAATACATAGCCTGGTGTATATTACCCATATTAGCACAGCTATTCTCACAAGTGTCTTTGCAGATGTGCACAAGCTAGTGTGGTGTGTGGTGTGGCTAGGCTTGACTTGGCTTGGCCAAGATACAGTGTCAGGATATCACTGCTATGCTGTTATAGACACAACTGTAACACGCGAGTGCTACACTTGTGTGAACTACCCCACCACGACCACCCCCATCACACACACAGACACACACACACATACACACACACACACACACACACACACACACACACAGACACACACACACACACACTCACATACACACACACACACACCACAGGAAAGCAAATGCTCACAGTCTAAATTTGTTTTTCTTCTTTTTCTCTCTCACTTTATCTTTTTCATTGCCCCCACCAGCAGTCGGTACTCATTTGAAAGTAGAAGGGGATTAAGATAAGAAGCGAAACTGACATTTTTTTTCCTTGAGGCAGAAGCAGATATTCAATCTCCATGTGAAGGAGCCTGTGGAAGTGGGTCTCAGGAAAGTTTTTTTTCTGTGACCCTCCTCTCTCCCTCGTTCTCTCTCTCTCTCTCTCTCTCTCACTCACTGTCTCTTACAGTACATCTCCTCACACATTATTGTTTCGTGCTCTGATAACACGCTGCCAAGCGATGCCCACCCACGTCAATCTTGTTTTTTTCTGCTCAAACGGCATTTGACCCCAAACCATGATGTGTGAGAACGTGTGTGCTGAGGCATTCTCCATTTCCCCTTCCCCTGTAGGACTCTAGGACTCGGACCAGGGGAATAGGATGCAGTCGCTGTGCACAGTCTGCACACACCATAAACTCAAGGAGGCCAAACCTGTCTGTCAAGAAGAAGATTGTCACAGAGAATGAGCTACAGGCCTCAAAAGCATGGCATTTACTTTCATTGCTACCTCACTCACCAGGAGAATGTCGTTTTGTGTGTGTCGGTAGATGTTTTTTTTTTCTTGTTCTTTTTTGCTGACAGGACGATGGATGATGACTGCGTAAAGAAAGAGGCCCTTGGTATGTGAGGCTACAAGCTACTTCCAACGTAGCAAATTGGCAAATTCTTTCAGGGTGCATTGCTAATAGAGCACACTATGCTGGGTGACAAGAACACAACGAAGTTCTTGACAAGTGAACTTTAAGACTGAGAGGCCTGAATGCTGAGCAAATGGAAACACATCAATCCATCTTTTTTTTTTTTCAACAGGATCGTTGCAGTTCATCCATTACTTGACAAGAGCCCATTCTCCTCTGCTGGAACTGTGTTGAAATCTCCCATTTTGATGCTTATCCTCGGCAGCGGGGATAATGAGGAATAATTTGAACTCTGCTGTCAGCCAACTTAAGCAGAGCCGTGGTACAGCTAGCAGCCTGAAGAGGGGGAAAAATGCTGACTTCTTTGAGCAAACATTTACACGAAGGCAAATTCCTTTAGAATAAACTGTCAGCTAAACCATACACCAGAGCACAGAAATTCAAGTGGGTCAGAGGAGGAGGCTTAAAATAAAACCCGCATATTTGGTTAGGGAGAGACCATCACTTCCGGCCAAGATTTTATTTGCACCACCCCTGCCAATCCTAGATAAATCTGCATTTCTCCTGTGTGCTGTAAACTTTGAGGAAATATTAAAAGATGAATGAGAACCACTTGTAGAGAGAGAGATATAGAGAACTTTCTCTTTTTAAGTCTGAATTCAACTTAATCGTTCCTAAACTGTTGACTGTTGGCTAAAACTGTTGTAAACTGTTGGCTAAAAATTCTTAGAAATCACTTTGGGGCTTCAGAACATGAACTTTCACCTAACAAAAGAGCCTCAGAGCAAAGGAGTGGCTGGATTCTTTTTTTTCTCTTCTCCCTTTTCCCTCCAGCGTATTCTTCTGTGGAAGATTATTTAAAAAACTAAACAGGTCGTATAAAGACTTTTACTGGATGCATGATTCATTCGCCACAACCAACCATTATGAGGCAGTAGCACCACAGCTACCCCTGGCGTAGCACGCAATGTGGCCCATGGCGCTCGCCTGCTCTGATGGCAGCCGGCAGGCAGCTCCGAGGTCCCTCCGTTCCCAGGTCCGCTCAGCGATTTTTATGGGCCAGATGGCTGGCATCAGACTAACCCACGCTCACTCAGGGTGCATGGCCTTTTAATTGCGTCAAAAACATGTCAAACTACTAGTGAGGCCTCGTAGACTGACTGCTGTGGCACTCGAAGGCAGTTATGTTTGCTTTACATCAAACTAGCCCCCTGAGACTGGGTTGGGTGGGGTGGGGTGGAGGGGGTCCTTAAGTTGCAGAACCATCTCTCATTTGCGTACCTTGTGGCACTACTGTTTTGTTTCTCTTGTTTCCCCTTTTTTTTGTCTCAACAAATGTTCAGTTCTCTTCCTCTCGTTTTCTCTCTCTTTCTCTCTCTCTTTCGCTCCCACACTGGCCTCCCCAACCATCTGCTTGGCAGGGTAGGGCCTCAGCGTTTATTAATGGTGCTGGTCTCGTGTTTGTTTTCCTCTGTGGTAAAGTTCAGGAAGCAAGAGTGAGAAGAGCGAGCAAGAGCATAAGAAAGACAGAGGGGGAGAGGCTGGAGGAAAAGAGAGAAAGAAAGAGATAGAGAGAGAGAGAGAGAGAGAGAGAGAGAGGGAGAGAGAAAGGGAAAGCACCCCACCCCCAGATTAAAGCATCTCGCCCTCCAAGGGTGGGGTGAAGGTCGCTGAACGTTGGTTGGTACATTGAGAGAGAAAAAAAGAGACATACGGTTCTCTTGTTTAAAAACAACTTTGAAGCGTTGCTCTTCTGTGTTTCACACTGAGCATTTTTCAAAGTGTGTTTCAGCAGCTGGCCCTGGCCCCCCACTGAAGCCTGTTTTCGCTGACACATTTAATGTGTGAGCCAGCTGTCTAAAGGATGGGAAGCAAGGATCTGGTGCTCTAAGTAGGACCACTACTGTTGTTCTCATCGAAACTCGACCCACTTTGTGCTAATTTCTGTCACCGAAAGGGGGGGGGGGGTTGCGTTGTTCTTTCAACTCTGTTCTTACAAAGTAATGTAAGGTCATCTGAAGAAAAATGATGTGTGTGTAAAACTCTATATATAACACAACTAGACAGTGCAGACCATTCATACATACCGTGTGTGCCACCAGCGATTCGATAGCTTCAGGAAGCAACTTATTTTCTCTCGCTCGAAAAATTTAGCAAGGATTAGGTTTGCTGTGCTTTGCCTGGGGCACAAATAGCTAGCTGACAGGAGAAAACTCATCTGCCAAACAACACTGAAATCCATTTATCCATGTTATGCACTACACACAGGCTTTTTAGCTTTATTTTATATATATATATATACTATGTCTACAATGCACATTCATAATTCATGTTTACTTTTAGAGAATATATGTAAGTGTGAGTGTGTATATTATGTCAAAGATGCACTAAAATTGCTTAGTCATGAGTTTCTTTTCTCACGCAACTCACTGAAACACAATAGAGCCCTGTTTGCATGAAAGGAGTAGTGTGAGATATTTAAATATCTATACCTTCAGGTCCTGCTGTCCTTTTATAGTTTCTTGTTTATTCAGCAATTGCATAACACTGTTATACATATATTTATAAATAATCAATCTTGTTTCAAAACCAAACAAACCTGAATGGATGTTTTTAAGGGCAAAGCAAAAATTTTACTACACTACCTCAGCATGTGATGTTGTTGTTTTTTAATCCTTTACAACCATAGACCAGAGCAACAACAACAACAAAAAAAATGTATCCCAGGCCCAGGCCCAAGTTAGCACAAAAAGTAGTAGCGTACATTAGCTCCAGGTTAGCTAAAATCGTCAATCATTCTTAACAGGCCACGAGAATTACAAAAACCAAGCGGGTAAAGATGAGAAAATGTTGTAGGCAAAAACGTCAGCATCTCTGACTTCTCCGCCCCCTACTGAGCTTGACAGCAGTGATTATCCGAGACTGGCATTTTAGTTTCCATGCATAAGCTTTTTCGGGATGGAACCGTAGGCTGAGTTTCTAGCACATTTTTGTGATGTCACTGTGGAGGTCTATGCGTGTGGGTGATTGAAATACTGTAAAGGTAATTTTTGTTTTTAGGACCCTCTTATCTGAACCACACTCATAGAGTACTGTAGATGGTGATCAAAACCTTGTCCCAGTGGACAATGACGCTGCAATGTAGCAACATCTACAGAATAAATGCAGTGTGGCATGTCATATTATGTCTTTGTTTGTAGGTCTCCAATTCTTTCTTGGCCCTTCCCATGTCAACTGAGAGGAGTAAGACACTATGAGAGGGAGAGAGTGAGAGGGAGAGAGAGAGAGAGAGAGAGAGAGAGAGAGAGTGTGTGGGGCACACAGTGTTCTTCTCTGATAAAAATCAGATTATACGAATACGAGCATCCCCGTGATTGTAGCACGGCCTGCCAATATGCCGCTACATCAACTGGACAGATGTGCCCTAATTTAGTGCCCCAGTGAAACAGCACGTTATAGATTAATTAATGTTTTCAAACCTGTCTCCATGTCTTGCCCGCTGGGGGCATGGCGGTCGAGAGCACTCTGCTTGTTTAAATAAGCCTCCTCGGTGCTGAAGTGACTGCTGTGCGCGGACGCCCGTCGATGGATTTATCTTTTTTCCAATTTTGCCCCTTCAATCGTCCTACATGCAATTAAACTGAGTGATGGGGAGGGTGTTGGGGTGGGGTGGGGTGGCGCGGCCGTGGGGTGGTTGCTTTCCACTTGGCATGTCAGAGGCGTCAGTCTTTTCATAAAGCACTCGGCTGGGCCTGCGCCCCCCCCCCGTTCCGCACGCGAAGACTAAACACGCAGCGCGCAAATAAGGGACGTAAATACGGGACATCCGTTGGCTCTGAAGGATCAGAGCCAGCTAGTGTTTCAAGGAGGGCAGACCCATGTCTTGTTTCATCTCCATCTTGTTCTACATGGACACAGCTGCAACCCCCGCCCCACCCCCCCAACCCCACCCCAAGGCTAGGGTGACTGAGACAATACTCCCAGATCTCAAGTTGCAACCCCTTGTTCTGCTTTTCTGTGGTTTTTTTTCTCTCCTTTTTTTTGTAGACGTTACACATACAGTGGAGCGTGGACAAAGGAAAGAGAAAATTCCAGAAAGGCAAGGAGAAGGAATAAACCCATGTCCAGACGTATTGTATCTCTGTAAGTCTAAACGACCATTGTCTCCGAAGACAGAAAAGTGAGCTCGACATTGGCCTTGCATAGCTGTAATTCCAGCACCAGGAAATGTGTGGGGCCCGGGGGTAGGAGGGTGGGTGGGGGGTAGGTTGAGGGGTCCAGGGTTTGGGGTCGAGGTCATTGGGGGGCAGTGTAAGTAAATCACCATCTGTAGGCCTCTCATGTACGACCAGCCCCTCTCAACCCCCAATTCCGTCAAGCGCACATACATACACATATTCACGAAGGGTCCCAAAACTCCCATGTGTGTTTTCCACGAATGCCTTCCTCCCTGAACCATTGCATAACCAGTGCAATAACTGTGCACGATGAATCCACAAAATGCAGGTAAGAGTATATATGTAGACTATCCCTATGCTCCAAAAACACGGTGGTTATCTCTAGTGTGTGCTGAACATTTCCTATCCAGGATCATTTCAAAGCCTAATTGGAGTCATACGTCAGATTCCATTTCCTGTATAATGACACTGTTTGGTCGCAATAATCATATGTCTCTATCTGTAAATGTAAGTAATACTTACAGGAATGACCTTCTCTCCCATAATTATATTCCCCCAAAGGAGGAAATCTCCAGATGTTTCTGTACACACAGATGTGTAATATTTCTTCTAAATGCATATGTAATTATGGGCATGATAGGGAAAAATCCATTAATGGCTAAACATGGAGCTTACACGGCTATCTAACTGACGCCAGATTGATCTACATGTATATGTCATTGACTGAGCATGGTTCTAAAACCTTACGCCAAAGCCCATCTTTGCTGCTTCAAAAATGGCACTGCAATGAAGACACAGGCAACGACATAGAACCACGGCAGCCAGATGGCACACAACAGTGCATAAAACAGACAAAGAGGAAAAAAAAGAAAAAAAAGTAATTTTAGTTTGAGTCAAAGTTTAGTTGACGTCAGAGCCACTTTCTTTTTTTAATCCTCCTTCATTATGACACTCTTGGGATTCTGGGCTCTGCTCTGCTGCACGGACAGGTCATGTGAGCCGGCTGACCGGCCTTGTCTTGTGTGTGAGTGTGTGTGTGTGTGTGTGTGTGTGTGTGTCAAGGACTCAGAGAGGCTCTAGCCCGGCCGCAGGAGGCTAAGCCATCTGCCTGACTCAGCACACAGGCATAATTAGAGGCTCTCAGCCTAGCCTTGCACACGCAAAGAGTTAAAATGTGGCAAACGTGGAGCCACAGAGGCTCTCTCTCTCTCTCTCTTCTCTCTCTCTCTCCGAAAGCCCTATAGAGTCTTCATTCTCTTCTCTTCCTCCACATCACTATCTTCGTCAGCAACAGAAACAAGCTGCAGCCATGAGTGTTTGCTGAGCCCTCTCCTGCTGACAGCATCATTTGAATGCAGTTTGGCCAGCAGCAGGCAAGCTGAATCTAACCCCCCCTCCCCCCGCCTTTCTGTTTGGCTGACGTAGATGGAGAAGAGGTGGGAAATTGCTGGCCATGTCCCTGCGCTTGGGGCCTTTCGAGGCTGTGTGATATGTGTGCTCAATCTCCTCCTCTCATCCTCCTCTGCCTCGGCCTCTGCAGAGGTCCCTGGCCTTTGGAGAAGATCCTTAACTGTGTTGTATCAACGCCTGAGCTAAACCACTTATTGTCTATCCAGGTCAGAGGGAGGTGCCATCTGCGTCAGAAGGCGAGGGAAGGATTGGAGCCACGTCTGGTGCTTGGCAGCTTGAAGTGTCACCAAAGTATTTCCATGGCCAAGTCTGCAAACTGTCAAGGCGTCAGTGATTTAACAGGCCCTGGAACACTTAGCTTAGTTTATGTATGCAAGTAGAAAGGTACTGGGAACAAATGAAGCTAGGATAAATAGGTAAAGTAAATCCATTTCAACAAGTGCCAGCACTGCTGCCACAGCTTAATTATTCAGCAAATACTGTAAATGAATGTTAATACAAAGATATGAGAGTTTTTAGTCAGAACATACTGTATTAATGTTGTAATATTTGGGAGCATATCACTAATGTATTAGCCTACCTTATGCACTGTATAGTAGTGCAAACAAATGTAGAATTCAGTGCTAAATTACATTTTATTTAAAAGTTGTAAAAAAAAAAAAATTCTCTGTTGAAGATATTAGTAACCTGATTGAGTATACATATGTACAGCTAGGCCTGTACCTCAAGATTTTCTACTTCAGAAGGAGCATATCCCTCCGAGCCAGATTTGGTAGGTCAACTGTCCTACTCTAAGTCATTTCAGATGTTAGCTGACGCGCTACGCTTCAGGCACACTCTCTGGCCAAGGACCAGGTGTTATGAACACGGATTTCCTAGAATCTGCGTGATTCCATTTAGAAAAAAAAAATCGTTTATACCCTTCGAATCTTGACCTTGTACTTGCCTCGGTCACAACAAACAACCTTTACAAATGAAGCAAATGTACATAGCGCTTGTGCCAGGCCCAGCATAGGCACACGGTAATCACTGACACTAAATGGCTAAGTAGAACTGCTGATAAATTGTAAGTCATGTGGCTCCAATGAGGTCTGATTGCTCAATGTCGAGAGTAAAAGGCTACACTGAATGGTAACTTGTTTGTTTTTTTGGGCTAGCTTGTGAAGGTAACATTTCTGAATAAAAAGTCTGCTTATTTTATCACCGTTTTGAGTCTTTGATCCATTCAGTGCTGAGAAACAATCTGTTTCCTAACAGAGGATTCTCCATCATCCAGATTTAAAAACAAGCCTCATAAACGAACAGAACTATATTTGCCTTCATCCAAGACACATACTTGATACTTGAGTTGCCTTGGTTACATAAGACACACGATGAATAGCTTGGAAGACTTTTGTAATTACAGAGAAAGCTATCTGAAAGGCTTTAATCTAAGAAGCAAGTCTGCTGCACTGATCTTGACTGGGCTTGGGGCAGATTCACTCAAGAGCAACATCAAAGCACTTGCAATATGTTACACTCTGTATTAATGAGTGGGGTCCTTGAATGGTTGACCCTAATCTTAGTTTGTCAAAATGGTGGCAAAAATAAATAGCAGCGCTAGCATCTAGCATTTGATTGGATTTCATATTTAATTTATTGACTTGAAAATTGTGTTTAAATGAATATGGCTGTAAATTTACACGATTTACATTGACTTCTAAGCTCTCTTATCATGTAGGTAAATAACACAAAAAAATAGGATTATAATGTCTTACATTTGCTCTCTGCTGTTACACCCAAACTTCCAGTGGATCTGAAGCTCAGAATTAGTTGTGCTGAGGAAGCATTCGCACACTTCGGCTTCCCTTTTTTCAGTTACAAGTCTAATTCCGTCTGCCCCATCAGCATGTGTGTGTGTGTGTGTGTACTGTATGTGTGCATGCATGCGTGTGTGTTGTATCAGTTCTATGCTTTTAAATAGGCCCATGCAAACATCACCAACTCAGTCCCCGACTCGCCTATATAGAATCTCTTTCCTTCGTCTGCACACCACGCACCAGTTGTTTCAAGGTCAGTCATGCGGTAACATTAAGCTTGGCCCTTGGGAGGCTATGTGGCATAATCTCTCTATGGCCCTCCAGTGTTCAGGTAATTCAATGAGGTCAGCGGGGATCGTGTTAGGCACCTAAGAATGAGCTTTTGGAAGTAGGGGGGAGGGTGTGTGTGTGTGGGGGGGGATCATCTGCCCCTGCAGTTGCATGTAATTAAAATCAAGATACGAACACCAATCAAGCATCATTTCGGTGCTCCGTTTTGAGGACAGACGAGACATTGTGAGGGCTGAGCCCCCCATCTCAATGAATGGGCCAATTCCCTGTTATTGCGTTTTATGGCAGCCGACCTGGGTTCTTATCGACTGAGATTCCCCCGAATGATCTCTGCAGCTGAGAGTGTTTTTCTCTCAAGTGGAAAGCTGACACCACAGACAATGTGCACGGGCCCCGTAGTAAATTGGACGGTGGCTGTGGGTGTGGGAGGGGAGGGTGTAAGATGTGGCTGATTGGCTAAGCCATCCTCACACACACACACACACCACCTCCTCCTCTTCCACCCCCCCACCCCCATTTTGACCACGACACATTGTATGTCTCATCTCCCTCCATGGGAGCGGCCCAGAACTCAAAGGGAGGCCTGGAGCGAGGCAGCAATTTCTGCAGGAGAAATCACTGGACTGTGCCCATCAACCATAAACATGTCAAAGACCGAACTAGGTCACCTCTCTCCATCTCTGTATGACTCTCGCTCTTTCTCTCTCTCTTTCTGTCTGTCTCGCATGGGTATTTAACAAACCTCTCAATGCAGTATGCAGCCTCAGTCACCACCAACCCCCCCCCCCACCCCCAAACACACACACACACACACACACTCAATCATACAGTATATGCCACAACAAAAGCTCCCCACCTCCAAGGTTTAAGAATGGACTAAATAACAGACTTCATCCTTGCATCCTCACTTTCCTCTCCCTCCCTATCCGTCCTTGCCTAACACTCCCTTTCTCTCTATCTCTCTCTCTGTCCCTTTTCTCCTCTTGAATTCTTTTTTTTCTATTTTTTTCTCTTAGAGACATTCCATTCCATCTGCAGGGTGATTGCAGGGATATGAATGCCTTGGGATCACTGTGAACTCTCACAGCCTTGCCTGACTAGGGAGGAGGAGGGAGCTTTGACACGCCAGCAGGGATTGACTGCACACATTCAGTGTGCTGGCATTAACCTCTTCGTGGTAGACACACACACACACACACACGCGGGTTTCTTCTCGTCCTTGCCGTGCAATGCTTGATAAATGCCTTGCCTTTGTCCTAATGGAAAAGTGCTTTACTGGAGGAGCTCTCATGTACACTGAGCGTGATGTCTAATCGAAGCCAGAGAAAATGGGAAGTAGTTCACCAGTGCAGTGAACCTGAGTAATATCATATTCTACTCGTATAGCTGTTTCACTCCGCATGGCTTATGTAACCTTCGTATGGCTGTACATTTTTATGCTTCGTCCTGTAAAAAATGAATGGTGTACTGGACGGACCGAATGCCCACTCTACCCACAAAAATAGCTTAATATCAAGAAATTCAAGAAAAATGGCCACCAGATGAACCATAACTCCCTATGAAACAGTTTATGAGGACAAAATGGTCTTTCTGGTTTAACAGAGTGGAAGTCTGCGCCAGCTCTGTAATCCGCCAACAAATCTAAAAAGAGGGTTTTTTCCCCCCCTGCATGCTTTCTGTGGATGGATACAGCCCCAACAAAAGTGAAAATCGGGAAACTAAAGTTCCAGGGCCTAGGCAGAACGTGGAACATCTGGCAGACCAGAAAGCCCGCAAACACAATCTCTTCTCCCTTGCTGAGCGTCGTCATAAACCCCCTGCTATCGCCGGTGGCTGTTCTCTCTCTCTATTTCTCTATATATCTCTATCTTTCTCTCTCTGTCTCTCCCTCCCTCACTTGTTTTTTTTTTTCTTTAAAAAAAAAAAAAAATGTAAAAAGATTACTTTTTTTTACAGCTGTGGAGGGTTCAGGAGTGCAGCCGGTGCCATGCCTGTCATGAGCGTTCGTGTTAAACCGCCACGGCACACATGCTGGAGGAGAGCCAGCATCACCTCCACCACCACCACCACCACCACCACCACCGCCGCCGCTGCTTCTAGCTGTGTTTCTGACCCACCGTTCACTCCTTGTAGAACAGGAGGAGGAGAAGGGATCACGCGAAGGGAGTAAACTACAGAGCACAGCCCAGTGACGCAGATGTGACGAGGCGTAGATGATGCAGACCTTGGAGGTGCTTGCACGGCTCACATGTTACAGGCTTTGTGAAAAGCCTTGAGCCAATATCAATGCTTTTTAGCACGTGACGTTAGTAATAAACCTGAATGCAACTGAACTGAACTGAATTGAACTGAAACAGTACTGTGGTTGTCCTACTCGGGAATCACCATTTTTGAGTGTGCAGGAGAGCACACACCCCAGGTTCAGATATGTTACAGCTGCTGCTCTGAACTAATATGATGCAAAATTCATGTAAATCCCTCCTGAACCTTCACATTCCACCATTAGTCCTTTTCCTCAAAAAGAGTGAGGAAAATTTTGTTGCCAAGCAATCATGGTTTTGCCATAGAGAAACATAAATAGTCTTTAGCCTCCTTTGTGTTTGAACTTAACACCTTTGCCTCAAGCTATGTCACAGAGCGTCATATCTGAGCTTAATACACTATTGCATGCTACTTCAGCATATGTATTGAATCATAATATGAAGAATAAATAAAAAGCTAATCCAACACACACACACACACACACTGAGAAAGAGACACGCATATGATGAGATTTTCTAAATACATTTTACATCCATCTTCTTCTGTAGAAAGCCATCAAATATTTTTCAAGTCATTTAGAAATTCTCACTGCATCAACTTGCTATTTCTACTTTTCCATCATGTCAACTAACATTCTGATTAAAAGATAAGGACACAGGAACATACACACAGATCAAGAGATAGAGAGAGAAAGCAAATCATGCTTAGTCATTAGGCCTACTGATCATTAAAACTGTACCTATTCTTGCATTAAATTATGAAAGTAAATCATGAAAAATACCACCCATTATGTTTTATAACTCAGCCCTTAGGCTGACAACAAATCACTAGCAGTCTAAAAGAGAGGTCTCCCAACTGAACCACATGACACATTCCAGGCAAGGAACTTGAACACAAGGCAATTCGTGCCATATATCACCTTGGTATGTTCCTTAGGTGACGCAAACTTATCACACTTTTCAATTCAAAGCATGGCTGGTTCATTTGTTATTCCTTTGACATTCATTTAAGAATGGAATGTCAAAGCCATAGAAATGTTCTAGAACCCGGCATGTGACTCCCAGACTTCAAAAACCCTGCAATTATCGGAATTCCTTCTCGGTCATGATTGAATGCAACAGCTTTTTTCGTACCCAAAACACATCTGTAAAAGTTATTTATTTGCTACTAAACGTTTGGAACAATTATGTCAAAATAGTAACATTCAAAAGACACGTGAACATTGAGTAACACAATGGCTTTTGGTCTTTTTTGCACAACTGCCCTAAGTAACGCACCCCAGACATTTGTACAACCCCACATCCAGAGACATTCACTGAATCATTTGATCTTTTTGCATTAATGTTCCATAGAGAATCACTTGATCTCATTGCATTAATGTTCTATTGAGTCCACCGAGTAACAGATGTCAGCTTATCAGTATAATTAAAGCAATCTAAGCGCAAGTAGACTAGACTGTGCATGCATGCAAGAATATTGGGAGAAAATCGCTGGGCTCATTGATCTGCTTAGACAAGATGAGCAGCATGGTCTGAGATCCTTCCTGCATGCAACCAAATCATCTTCACACTGGAAATCTGCTGGCTCAACAGCATGAAAAACCCATAATCAGCATGGAACGACTAAGCACCACACTGAGCGAGCTTTTCTGTACTCAACTCAAAGATAAAAAGCCTAAGTATGACCATTCCCAATGCAAAGCTTATAAAAATCCCACGAGTATTTGCACCAATGTTCCAGTTGGGCCCTTGCCTTGATCACATGGCGTTGAAAGTCCACTGGAACACAGCACTAATGGCTCCTAAGTCCCTGTGATATCAATATGTCACGTCTGAAAGTATGCTCATCCCATGCATGGTTATTTACTGCGAAGAAGGGGAATCATTCACAGGCGGCAGAATCGATAATCCTTTATCTCTAAGACAGACTCTTTCCTTATAAGAACAAAGCCTCTTTGAATCACTTTTATGGTTCAACTTTGATTTGGGCATTACGTTGGGTGCATAAATACATCAGACCATAGATTTTCTATCCTGCTACTGGTAAATTTTTGTTTAACGGCATTTTTTTTTTAAATAAATGGAAAAAGAGAGTTGTTAGTAGTCTCCCTTTACTCTGTCAAAAAAATATACAAATACAATATACAAATGTATTTTATGTGCACGAAACAATATAATATTCAATCACATTTTTCCCATAAAAGGTAATGGATAGGGAGAATCATGGGGTCCATGATTAATCAAATATTTTCTTTACTGAACTTGCCGCCACAGGATGCAAAATATTAGTCGACTGAAAACCATTTTAGAAAATAAGGGGCAGCTCCCTTTGAAGTAGCAGCCAGTAGTCTTACCATGGTCCCTTGAACTCTAATTGGGCGCCCTTATCTCACCGTCTCTGACCACCGTGTTAAATCATACTTTCAAAGTAACAAGATGACCTAAGGCAAAAAGACACGATCACAGGCACCCATCATTCAATGTCGGCAGAGTTCTTTTAGAAAGAGGAACACTTAACAGGTTGGGTTGGACTCTGTGACTGAGAATGAATGTAGACACCCCTTAATCAGTCTGAGAGTGACAGCAGAGACATGACACACTACTGCTGACTAACATTTTCGCTAAATAAATCAAAGGTAATGATCCACACATCTGAGTAACAAAATAATAATGAAAGAATTATATACAAATAGCTTAAACACCTTGAGCTAACCATTTTTTGTGTCTAAGGCTTCAACTTAATTCACAAAACTACTGTATGCCTATAGAGTACAAATCAATTTAATGTTCTACAAAATGAACTGCTCCACTAATACTAGCAGATACATAAAAAGACAGCAGACAGACAGTGATACAAACCCTTTTTTAACAAAACCTTTCATTGCCCCACTTACAATTTAGCAAGCAGGATAATACACAAAATAATTCCCTATACTGTACTACAAAACATTCTGTGGTAGAATTTCCAGGCATTCACTGTCTCGGTCATGTCAGAGCGTGAAATTTCATATCAATCACGTATGCAAATAGGTATCCCTGATTTCTTTTGGCTTTTTTTGTGCCTGTTTCAGGGGTAGGGTTGGTAAGGGCTTTGCAAAAAGCTGGTGGAATAATCAACGCCTTCCCTGGCCCTCAGCTCCAGCCAGTCTGTCTCCTCTCAAAGAGCCCTTTCAAGAGGGAGAGAGCCCCACAATTTATAGCGACGTGTCCATTGTGAGCCTCGCCAGGCTTCACTGTAACTATTTTGTCAAGTGTGTGGGTGATGGGGCAGGGTGGGATTGGGCTGTGGGCCGAGGGGGTGTGTGGTCGATGGGGGTTGGGTGTGTGTGTGTGTGTGTGTGTGTGGGGG
>JASCQY010000022.1:8158154-8172176 GCA_030264315.1 Sardinella tawilis
GTGCAGTTGCTCGTATCAAATTCTTCAGCAAAAGTTGTCATTAGTAACCTGAGAGGTGAGTATTAGTCACTTCACGTGTGCTTGACCGGTTTAGGATGGGCTGTGTTTTTGGTGAAGTTTATAAAGTCAGTATACTGAGGAGTCCATGAAATGCATTCTGAATAGAAATAGAAAAGATTGATATTGTAGATACAGATATAAAGATATAGATAGATAGACAGATAGATAGATAGATAGGCAGATAGATTGATAGGTAGATTGATAGATAAGAGAAAAAATAGCATGCACATTCTACACACATCCTTTGTGACATCATCTCGACGCATATAGGGAATATATTAAGACAGTGCACGTATATATTGGGTGAAGGTGCTCCAACCACTAAACCGCTGTGCAGATGAAAATAATACTGTGGAGTTGACAACACTGAGCGATAGCTTAATATAAATATTTACATGATCATTTGGAATACGTCATGGTAAACTCCAACACACTATGCTTGCTTGACCACATTTATTCTTAAACTAAATGTGGAGCACATAACTTACTGTGGTGCCCTATGTAATCCACAAGTAGTGCACACTGATTCGACTTCAGAGCAA
This sequence comes from Sardinella tawilis, assembly GCA_030264315.1. Classification (NCBI taxonomy): domain Eukaryota; kingdom Metazoa; phylum Chordata; class Actinopteri; order Clupeiformes; family Clupeidae; genus Sardinella; species Sardinella tawilis. The sequence continues at coordinate 8,158,757 of JASCQY010000022.1, forward strand.
ATGTCATGGTGATGGGAGATAGTGTACCCATGAGGTGAGTGAATAGGGGGATGGGAAGACAGGATGAGTAGAAAGAGAAGGAAAAAGAGAGTTCCCAGTGCTAAAGGATAACTCCTTTCTCCGTCTTTCCCTCTCGTTTTTCCATGTTTTGTTTAAATAAGCGTCGGCGGGTGATGCATTTCACAAGTTCTTCTTATGTCACTGGACATCACGAGACGGCCAGTGTGAGAATTCTCAGCTTGCTCACAAAAAAGAAAGTGAGAGAATCGATGAATGGAAAAGGGGGTGGGGGGAGTCGTATGAAAAGCTGGACCCCAAGGAGTTACACACATAAACACACACACTCACACACACACACACACACACACACACACACAAACACAGTAGCTAAAGGTTGGTCATTATGGAGAAGCTGAGAACACAAGGCAGATTAATGGTTTAGGGGGCCCAGTCCTGTGCCGAGTGAATTCTTAAAAGGTAGATTAAACATTTACTGCCTCTCCAAAGCAACACACCATCTGTCACGTACCTGGAGCTTTCATTCGTTCATAAAAGAGCGTGAAGTAAAAAGAGTGAAAGAGAAATCACTAATGTATTCCTTCGCTCGCTCGTTCTCTCCACATACTACATGCATAATGACATGTAGATGGATTCTCCCGACCCCCTGTACATACGTTCAAGGGCCCATGCATTTACATCCGCACGGCCGAGGTTATTTGTGGTAAGGCCGTTGCAATGATGACATGATCAATCTATAACAGTGACTGTGCTCTGTGTTACCACCTCTGCAGCCATGAACTATGCACTGTTTTAAAGTCACTACACACACACACACACACACACACACACACGCACACACACACACACACACACACACACACACATACATACATATATACCCCGTTGTGAGTTTGTAGGTCATGTTACCCCACAATCATCTCTCAAACCTTTCCTTACGCTACTTGAGGACTTAGGATCTATTATCCAGGACTCTTACTTTAGCAGCACATTTATTTATGCTGTACGTACATATCACAATTTGTTGACTATTTCCAGCAACCGTCTGCCATTGCCATATAGAGTATGTTTGTGTGCTCTACTTTCTGATGTTATGGAATTCCATCTCCAAGTGCCAGTTGGTGGTCTTCAATGAATCTCGGTCAAATAAGCACATATAATTAGCATAAGAATGGAAAAGCTGTGGAGGTCCCAGCTTTGGTAGGGCCCCAATCAGATGCCCTGGCCTAAGCACAGTCAGGTTCTGCTCCTCACCATAACAAATCTTACCTCATTGTCTGGGTGCAGAAAGGGACAGCTGACAATGCTGATCACGAAGCACAAGTTACCATCATGCAATGAGACAGAGTATCCATCCGGGTCCTGTATTTGAAAATAGAAGAAAGCTGTGTAAACTGTGCTTCATATGAAACACTTGCAGGTTATACACCTCTCCTCATTGGCAATCTTTTCTTTTTTTTTTTTTTAAACAGAACAACAAAATCGCCCTCTCATTTTATGTCGGCTGGGTGCCAAGGGCAACAACCTGTGAATAGTCGACTTTCCTTTTCGCTCCAAACAAGTCTACAGAAATGAAAAGGAAGGGGGGGGGTTCTTTCTTTTTCTTTTGATGATGGAAAGTCGAGAGGAAGTTTCTATTAACTGCAGCTTTGTTAATTGTAGGTCATTACATTTGAAGAGAGATCAATGGCATGTCATGCGAAGGTTATTTGAGAGCATGGAATGCTCACTGAGCATTAGAATATGAAGAGCATTAGAATCTGAATTATGTATGCAAAATGCAGATTCCAGGGAAAGAGAGAGGGAGCCGGGAAGCAAGGGGCCCGTATTCATCCCTTGGGATTGTGACATTCATGCAAGATGTGTACTGTCAAGCAGGTCTATAGATGCTTTTTTTTTAAACCCTGGCTTTTATTTAGTTCTCAAAGCTGCTCCTGCAGCCAAGACCCCTTTCAGCCATATTCAAAATGTTGACTTCAAAAGGGGCAGACCTTCTCATAAGATTCTGTACATCAACACAAATTCATTTATGCTCATGAGTGACTACACAGTGCAGCAGCTCATCTGTTAGCGTTTAAACATTGCTTCGGGGAATGTCTCAGTCTTATAGACAGTGTCATTCACCAGTCATCTACTGTGTATACATTTACTGTGTGTACATTCCACGTACCCTTGTATTTTATTGAATATTTACAAATAGCACACTCTGTTTGCACTGAACATAACATGTTGACTAGCCAAAGTTTTGATGCCGCTGTTCTGTCAAGAAAGTTGAAAGTATTTGGGTCTATTTTTGGTCATCACACCATAGATGTCTGACAGGTCATCCTTGTAAAAAGTGAGTATATCCCATAATAGCTATGAAGAGAAGGGGGAGGGGTTCAATTCCAGCTAGGTATAGTCCATTATGTTTTCTGGCAGGATGAGATTGATGATACAGAAATAATTGCTTTTAATTGAATTCTGCCTGTGGGCCTGTCTGTTCTCGGTTGCAAGCGAGATGACTGTGAGAGGGACCACCCAGTCGCGCCAGCAGGCCTCTTTCGTTACACCTATGGCACGCTACAGCAGTTATTATTGCATAACTTTGGTTGCTGTTGCAGTGGGTAATCACACCTGCAGATGGTGAAGATGGAGAAGTGCTGCTTTTACAGGCTGGCCTGTCCCATGTGTACATGTTCTCTCTCTTTCTCTTTCTCTCTCTCTCTCTCTCTCTCTCTCTCTTTCTCAGCTGTCAGTATCTGTTGCGTTTTTATTGTTTCACTCTGGGGGCTGCGGGGGCCGATCTGAATAACCTCTTTATGTAACATGGAGGCGAGTCCCTGCGGCCAGCTTGCTGGATCCAAGCCAATGCCAGAGTGGTACTATTGATGGGGGGTGCTGTGCTCCTTTTTGTCTTCTTTCACCAGTATAACTGCGATGGCACAATGATCTAATTAATTTATGGTGATTGAATGATATGAGGTTTCATGTTTCATGCTGTGTTCAGGAACCATGCCTTTATAAGTATCAGTTATGCATGTGTCCTGTATAAAGTCGATGAATGAATGTACATATTTATGGGAGTTGAACAAGATGGAATTTTCACAGTGCAATGAAACAGTAATTCAGTGAGCAAAAATATAGATTTACCTGAGTCTGAAACTAGTTTATAAGCAATTGTGCAATACTTTGTGGAGATAAATGCATTTGCCTCTGTCTGATACAATCGTTTAACAATAGCCTATAAAAGAATGAACTCTGTTGCAAAAGTAAAGTGTTGAAAGTGTTAAATGTGTTAAAATAATACTGTACACTGTACAAAGACAAGTGAACTTGTATTATGGAACTACAATAAGGAACCTCTTCATATTTTTTTCTCCCAATATGGCAGATGGGTCCACACTGTCTGAGCCATCATGCAATCAGCCAGTAGAATGAAAGGATTATATGGTCTGATAGTTCGAATATTCAATTCAATCACCACTGACAACTCCAGATCTGTTCTTGTATATGAGTGTTTTCATACTGTAGGCCTGCAATGTATATGACTGGCATCTATGTCAATCACAACACTTGAAAGACTGATTAGTTTAGTTTTACACTGACTATTGAGTGACACAAACTAGCCTACATTTACAAAAGAACCTGAACCTACACCTTTCAAACAGAACAACTTACGGAATATTTATATTTACATAACTATATAAATAGAAACTGATAGTTAAAAGTCAGTGTTAGTATTTTGTTAGTTTTTTTTAACTCTGCATATATATTTTTTTTCTCTCCATCAAAGCGCATTTAGGGGACGTCATGGAACCTTAATTCTTGGTCCTCTCCTCTCACCAATGGCTCTCCTTCCTGTACCGCTCCTCATATCTGAAAAGTGAAACAGCCTCTGCTGATTTCCCTGAGGTTGGAGTGCATCTGTAGAGCCTATTTGCGCTCGAAAGCTACTCAGTACTTCTCTGGCAAACCCTAAGCAGGATAGCCTACTTGCCAGGGGATTTCTGTTGGCCACTCTTGTCCATAATTAGGCCACCCACATTCACAGTCATGTGAGGATGTATTCTGTATTCTTTGAAAGAATGTGCAAGGCTCTTCTGAATGGTGAATGATAATAAAATTGTAGTTTGTACATATCATGATGGATAGCAAGTGATTTATAATGTGCCGTGACAGTGAACAATGCTCTAACTTTTCAGACTTGAACAGGATGCTTTTTAAAAGGACCCTTTTACAATACACCTCTATGCATCATTTTAATTCAATTTTAGGTTCTTTATGGTTTCATGTTGCCATAATTTGACCAATATCTTTCTCTCTGATGACAAAAATGTGACACAGATTATAGGCTGTTCTAAAATCTCTTTCCACTCATGTTGACTTCATTCAAAGTCTTTTCATTCGTTTGAGATGCATGAAGAAGCCCTGGAAATTCCCCTATTAAAGTTATAGCTTTGAGTTGATGGACTCTTCCCCTGGTTGACAAGCTGCCTGTCTGTTCCAGATCTTGGAAGAAGTATAATTTAATTTATGGAAACGGAAGAATAACATGTTGCTATTAAGTTGCTACATTCTTGCATTTTAAGACCATCCTGGATCTTTCCAACCTATCACAGTGTTGGAATTCGTATAGTTTTAGTGATAGCCTACGCCATTGATAATATAAGGTAGTAGGCTAGGCTATCTAGACAAAAATGTCACAAAAAGAAATAAAGTTTGAGATGATTGGATTAGTCTGTTAAAAGCTATAATTTATCTAAACACACTGTTTTCTATTTGAAAGTTGGTATGAACTACTTTTATATGATAACGTTACTCTTATGTAACATTCTCAGGTGGGTGTTTCATATGGAGCCTACCCGTTGCGTGCAAAGAAGCTGTACAAGCAGGGAGCACTCGCATAGGCTACTAGAACTTGACATATTAACCAGTTGAGGCGGAGTGAGCTTGTGAGGGTGGAGTGTATGTGCGGTTTGCCGCTGACGCAATTTGATGGACATGTCCGTGTCCGACAGTGCCCAGCTTGGAATAGGGTTGCGCTGCAGTCACTCGGGCGGAGTCGTCCTGTAAATCGGGTGCACGAGCCATCTAAATTTACACTTTATATTACTTTCCAACGATCGGGTAAAAATTGGATTCACTACCCTGAGATATACCAAGGAATGAAACTATTTTTTATTGTTTTCCCTGAGACGATTGGCGCTTTTCTTTTGGAAGAACCATCGGATCTTACAGTTACCTAAGCCTTACCCGAAAGGAAGGAAGATTTGTCGGGTTAGCTAGCGTTTGACTGGGCCCCTATCACGCAAGTAAGTAAGCTAAATCGCTAGCCATAGCCTAGCGTTTTGTGTCCACATTTTAGGCAGTACTGGCACAGGTGCACAAATGTACAAGTAAACTTTTTTCTGTTAGCGTCGCCTAAAAGAGATACGTACTTTGTCTTTGTTGAGTTATATTTCCACTTTGTTTGAAGTTAATTGTTTTGCCTAACATCAGTTACAGAACGGCATGTTCCATGCTTATGGTGCAAGTTCCTTATTGTTCAGGAATGTTCGTGAATTCGGGTAACGTTGTAGCGTTTACAAAAGTGTGATTGCAGGAACTTGTTCATTCAGAGTTGTCTTTGAGATTTTCTTTAGCTAATGTGTGTAATTATGGTACTCTGCGTCATTGTGAGCACTTATCCTGGATAACGTTAACGTTAAGTTGCTGCTCTCACCAAGCAAGCCTGTAGTTAGCAAGGTAGCTAACCCCTGGCTATCTGGCTCGCGCTGTGCTGTAGTTCATGTTAGCTGGCTAGCTATCAAGCTACACATAACAGTTTGTGGAACATAGCAAGCTAACTTGCTGAGGTGTAAATATTCCCAATATGCATGTAATTTTGTTTAAGACCACCTTACTAATGGTCCTTGTCATCATGGTATACCTGTGTGCCGAACGAAGGTTTATTCTTGTCCGTTATCCGTAGTCATTGGATTTGCTTGCTGATCTGTTAAACGTGGCAAGCAAATTCAAACGTAGGAATGGAGCAAGCTGTACAGTTAACGTAAAGTTAGTTGTACAGGCAGTTATGTGCAGGACACAGAAGAAAGCTAGTCTTAAATGTAGGCAATGCAATAGAGAAAATGTAATACTTGATGAAGCTTTTACTGGAAAAAGTCCACTAAAATATTTGTCTGAACAAGTCACACCTCACAAAATGGCAATAGTAAATTAAATCTTATTTCCCTATTCATTTTTATTATTATTATTACTGTTATTGTTGTTGTTGTTATTATTAAGTAATAAATTATCAGACAGAATGTTTCCCTTATAGCAGTAGGCCTACTACTAGAGATTAAATGTTACATGCATAGTCTATGGTTACATGTCGCTTCAAAATTACAAACAATTTACAAATAGGCCTAGCTGTAATTTTGATTATAGCATGAAGTAATGCTCACAAAAAGTTCAGATTTTCTTTGACTTCTTTACTTTAAATTCGTAACTACATTTAAATACACATGGCAGCAAACAAACCATTGAATACAATCTACTGAACAAAACTTGATTTTATTTATTTTTCTCTTAAATCCCTCGTCTTATACATGTACATGACTGCTTCCTTGCATTTTGGTAAAATGGCCTCTTTCTTTCAATGTTGCAGGTCAGGGAGCACATGTGAATGATCCGTCTGCAGGCCCTTTACAAATGGGATCACTCTGCCTAAAGCACCGTGTGGGTGCCCTGAAACACTGGCCCATTAATATGACCTGAAGAATTTAATGAGATTATATCCAGAAACTCTTGAGAATGATATAAGACGCTCAACTTTTTTGTTTGGACACTTACAAATTGCTGTGTGGTGTGTGTGTGCATAGAAGTTGCATTTTTTTTTTCTTGAAAAAAGAAAACTTTAGTTCCGCGATCCTTGCCTGGAGGGAGTTGTTGTTGTCTTGAAATATCAGCTGTGAAATACAAAGTAATATCAAGATGAGTGCTGAAGGATATCAGTACCGTGCGCTTTACGACTATAAGAAGGAAAGGGAAGAGGACATTGATCTGCATATAGGGGACATCTTGGTAGTTAGCAGAGGTGCCTTATTGGCCCTTGGCTTCGCAGAAGGCATGGAGGAAAAGCCAGAGGAGATAGGATGGCTGCCTGGCATCAACGAAACCACCCAGGAGAAGGGGGACTTTCCTGGGACCTACGTGGAGTTCATTGGGAAGAAGAGGATGTCACCTCCGACCCCAAAACCGAGACCTCCCAGGCCTCTACCTGTCGCCCCAGGTCCAACGAAGTCCGACTCGGACAGCGAACAAGGTGAGCAAGCACTGGCCAACATGCACGTTTCACTTGATCTAATTTAGTCCACTCTAAGTCGGTTTGTTCTGATTTCCCAAAGTGCGCGACGTGTAACCAGTGGTCAGATTTGTCCGGGTGACTGACTGACTCGTGGATGGTGAAACTGTAGTGCGTCACTCAGGCGATCTGTCGCATGGCACTGAAAGCCGCATGACACTGTTCTTGAGTTGTTGCAAGAATTCACTGAGCTGTTTGCACCCCCCCCCCTCTCCCGTCACTGCCAGTCTCGCTTTCAAAGTGCCTTTTTTTTGTTTCAACCATAACTTCACTTTCTATCCCGGCCTTAGTCAGTCCCTACCTGCTGGAAGCTGCTCATCTACATGAGTGCCCAAAATGGCTGCCTTTACCTACAGCCCCTGTTTTGAAAGAACGTTCAGCTTTCATTGTGCTCAGTCTGGACTGTGGTTTCTTCTGTAAGATTGAAGCAGAATTTCGTCAGTTTGAAAGTTGAGATCTCATTGAGATCACCTCAGAATTGGATGCTGGCCTGGACTACTGATCACATTTCTTTCTTTCTCTCTCTCTCCCTTTCCCTCTCTCTCTCTTTGATAGCTCAGGGAGTTACTGTGGTATTCTCACCATTCTGTGCTCTCCAGGTTCCATCCCCCCTTGCCTAGCAAGCAGAGCCCCATCAGGCCTGTTGTGAGGGGGTGGGCATGGATGCCCTTGTTTGAATCTGATTGTAACGGCAGGTTTGGCATGGTTCAGTGGGTTTGGCGAGGTGCCTGGGCATGTTCCCCCTGGCTGCTGCTGAAGCTAACTGAAACATACCTTCGGTTTACACGTTGAGGCAACATGTCGAAAACCATTGGGTGCCTCAGACGCATTTCTAGATGCGTAGCTCTCTCATGGCAAAGCAACAACAGTGGGAGGAGTGCGTTACGCACTGACTGAATTTTTTTTTTTTTTATTTCTTATTTATTTTGCTTCATGTTCCTCCCTGTACTGTGATCTTGCTAGAACCGGACCAGAGCCGTTGCCATGGAGTTGTTTTGCTGCTGCTGTGCTCGGCGTTTAGAACATTCAATTAAAAAGGCGATTCGCTCGCCTTCGCTCCTGCTCCCTTATAATCAAGAGGGTTTGGAAGTCAGTCACAACCCCCACCCCCACACCCGCACCCACAGCATGATTCCGATCAGAGAGTACGACATTGGAAGAGAAGCACAACACAACGCAGCATTGCACTGCTTTCCGCCAGTGTTGTTGCCTATTGCGCAAACTGGTGACCGAACTGTTCTGTTAGCTTTGTACTTCAAAGATTAGCCTAATTGTAATTTGGAAATCGAGTGTGGCAGTGGTGGAGGAAGGTAGTGTGTATGTGTGTGTGTGTGTGTGGGGGGGGTTCTTTTGTGTTGTGCTTTTGTTTTGTGCTTGAAGTTGGGCCCACTTTGATTGGCTTTACAGAATGCATGTGATGGTGTTTTGGGGGTGTGTGTGGGGTGGGTCGGGGGCACTGGTGAGGCATACACGGACTACAATTGCTGCCTTGATGGCAGTGGCAGTACGCGGCACCCCCTGTTGAATGCTAACCAGGCCAGGACTACAATGCCAGTGGCAGCCGTCCAGTTCCCAGTGCATTGTGGAACCACTGCACCTGGTACCAACACAACATTACCAGAGTTTTGTGTCACCCTTTTTTTTTTCTACAGTAGAAAGAAATACTGAATGTAGTGGAAAGGATACAATTGTGTGAAAAAGATTATGCATGTACCGGTAATTCCGTTTCATACCAATAAATGTACATGTGACCACAAAATCACATTTTCAATACCAGGAGGTAAGAGGCACAGGAACAAGGGGGGGGGGGGGGGGGCCCGGCGAAAGGCTCACCCAGATTATTTTGGCCTGTCTCAGAAATCCCTGAGGCCGAGTGTGCAAGTGAAGGAGCAAGCTAGCTAACTGGGGGCTTCCCATTAATGAAGGCTAAGGCTTTGGCGCTCTTACTCAGAATGCAACTGCGGCTTTCCTCCTGGTGAGGTTGCGTCCTGTGACAAACCGTTCACTTCCCCTTTTTGATGGAATTTGCTTCACATTTCAGTACAGTCATCGGATTTTCCTTGCAGCCGAATTTTGCACAATTCCTCCTTGCTCTCTCTATCCCATTTGGAACATATGCTTGTGGCTAAAGTGGTCCCAAGCCTCAAGCTAAAAATAGTGCACTCCTTGCATTGAAAGAGTAGTTATTATGATAAAAGTGCAACATAATGGTAGTGAGATATGGTATCTTGCAGCAGTTTGGCTTACTGCGCAACAGAACCTTTTTTTTCCCCCCAGTCTTCTTGCTTTCTTCTCTCACTTTTTTCCCCCTTCTTTCCTATTTCTTTCCCGCCTTGTCTCTTGGGTTACATGCTCTTTTTGGTGAGATTGTGAAATTCTTTTCTGAGCTTGTGAAGGGTGATCGCCTACACGAGGAGCAGCAGTGCTGAATGGTTGAGGCCGGTTCTGCAGAGAGGTAGTGTGAATGTAGCACTAGGAGAAGAAAAGTTTCTGTGTGTGTGTTGAGTGTGTGTATGTGTGGAGAGTGTGAGGGAGTGAGGGGCCGAAGGCTTGAAAGGCCTGGGGGGTGCAGGACTGCAGGCAGAATTCTTTTTGCTCCAGAGAGTGTGTGTGTGTGTGTGGTTGCGTGCGTGTGTGTGATTTACAACCTGCGACTGAAAGCTCCCTCCCGTGCTCCCTCTGCCCCCCTCTTCTCTCTCTCTCCCTTCTTTCTTTCTCTTTATTTCTTCTCCTTCATTCTCATTCCCCTTCTCCCTCACAGACTTCTGCACATGTACAGCTCCAGTGACTGGCCAGGCAGGGTTCTTTCTTTCTTGCTTGCTTGCTTTTTTGCTTTCTTGTCTTTTTCTTTTTCTCTCTGTCTTTCTTTCTGCCTTTTATTTTTAAAGTTTTGATAATGTTCCTGGTGTCGGCTCTGGAGTGCAAAGGAAAGTTTGTCAGAGGAAGGTGAAAGTGCAGGGGAGCAGAAGGGGCCCACTCTTCCATGTCTCTCTAGCTCTCTCTTTCTCCCTCTGTATCACACACCATTTCTCTCTCTCTCTCTACCCCTCACTCACTCACTCACTCACTCACTCACTCACTCACTCACTCACTCACTCACTCACTCACTCACTCACTCACTCACACACACACACACACACACACACACACACACACTCACTCACTCACTCCCAGACTCCCACTCTTGCTTTGAGCCACAGGGGTTTACTTGAGCCAGCAGATGTGGAATTCCTGCCTGGTACAGCTCCCAGGCTTTCTGAAAACACAAATGTGAGCTCTTTTCTGCAGGTCTTCAGTGACAGGATAGCCATGTTACCAGACACACACACACACACACACACACACACACACACGTATTTGTGCATGCACGCCTGCAACTATTCTTACCTGCATTCATTACAAAGTTGCATATTTTCTCACAGACACAAAAGAACTCACTGGACTCCTAACCAGTTTGCATTGGCAGTGTTGAAAAACCTGCGTCATTTAGAGCTTAGCACGTGCAAAAGAAGTGGAACCTAGCACTTTATCTCTTGAGAAATCCAACAAGAGAAGATGCAAGTTCCTCTTCACGTTTTGTCAGAGATCATCATCAAACAATCTTTTCATCGTTTGCGTTCTCGCTCTCATCAGCTCCCGTCTCTCTCTCTGGCCAGCCGCTCCGAGGGCCTGCGATGGAAAGATCTCTGCCTGAAACACAATCTGATGGCAGTAATTTTCCCATGGAGCAGAGCCTGTTCTGTTCCCATCTGCAGCGCGCTAGCCGCTAAGCCTAGCCTGAGAGAACGAGCCTTTGGCCGTTAGCTCGCATGCAAACTACTTCAACTGCACAGCATTAGATCTTCGTGGGGCGATAACAGCAGTGAAGCATGGAAATATTGGGGGTTGGTGGGGGGGTTCTGAGTTGAGTGTTGCGTGAGAGAAGTCGAAATGGGGAGGCAGGGTTTATAGAAGTTTGTTTCTGTTTGGCCGGAGTTAAAATGGATGCCGTTGCGAATGAACTCTCCCCCCCTCATTCTCGCAGTGCTTGCAGTGCACGCAGTAAAATGGATGGATGATAAGACTTCTGCTTTGTCAGGACCATAAGGAGGACGAGAGGGGGGAGGAGGGGGGACTTGTTCTTCGGCAAGCCCCAACAGGGCCTACGTGCTTTGTTTCGCACAAGGAAACCTGATGCTTGTTTTTTTTTTGTTGTTTTTTTTTTCTTCCTCCTTCTCCCTATCTTCTGTTTCCTTTTCTCTTTTTTTCCATCACTCTTTTTGATTTTTTTTTTCTTTTTTAAGATGGCTATCTTCAGCCACTGGCTGTTTGTATTTCCAGCATTTTCATGGACTTGACATTTATTTGGAGAGGGTTTTTTGGCTGCAGGCAAAACAAAATTAATAGTTTTCGTCTTTTTTCTTTTTTTTTGTCCCTTGATTCCGTTAGTTCTCCAAGCAGGGTTTTGAGGCCCAGCACTGCATGATCTAAAGTGCACCAAGTTCTCTGGCTTCCACGCTTTTGACTCTGAGCCTTGCAGCTGCGTGAGAAGTACGTTCCCTGAGCCATGCATAGATTCATCACATTGCAAAAATTACATCATTCTCCGCTGCCTCCACCCAAATTGCGAATGGACTCCAAAACCCAGCGAGTTTCTTGGAAACGGCCATAGCTGGAGGAGCCTGTGAATAGTGCCCTCAGTCACGGAAGAAGAGAGCAAGAACCAGTAGCTCTGGCGGAGTAAGAGAGAGGGAGAGAGAGAGAGAGAGAGAGTGTGCAAGGCGAAGCAAGGAGAGCAGTAAGAGTACATGTTGCATAGCTGGAGTTTGAGATAATGTTGCTCTCTCCTTTCCCTGGGCCTCTTAAACGCACAGGCGAACATCTGCTGCTTTGAGCAGTTCTTTTTTTTTCCCCCTGCTCCTCCTCGATCTCCCTCTTTCTTTCATTCTCTCTCTCTCTCTCTCTCTCTCTCTCTCTCTCTCTCTCTCTCTCTGCTCTTGCTCACTCACGGTCGTTCTGCTCTTTCTTTTTTCTCTCGCTGTGAAGGGGAACTGTTGCCTGACTCGCACAAAGAATGCCTGCCTGCTACTTTCCCCTCCCCTAACTCAGTAACAGAACCAGCTGGAGAGCTTCCATGTTTGAATGTACAGAACTCTCCACCCCTTCCACTGCGCTTCAACTTCTCCTTTTTTTCTCTTTCTCAACTGCTCTTTAGCTGTCCATTCTATTTGATGGATGCCCTGTCTTTCAGAGCACACAGGCCCAGCAGAAGGCCCCCCCCTTCTCTCTCTTTCTCTCTCTCTCTTTCTATCTCTCTCTCCCTCTCGGTCTCTCGTGCAACGCCACAAACCGTCTCTAATGTCGTGGCCGTCTCTCCGGATGACCGCAGGGTGCTTTGTGGTGGCGCTAGTCATGACATGAGCTTGCGGAGAGGCGGACGTCTGGGCTGGACAGTCTGTGGTTTCGCGGACAGATTTAGCATTGTGATGAATCAGGTCGATTGCTGCCGGAGCTCATTCTCGCAGCCGAAGGCGCAGGATGTGGGTGGCAAGACATGCTATTGCTGGACAGAGTGCTACGCTAACCAATCAGCACTACAGGTGCTAGAGTGACACTAGTGAAGCAACTGAACTTTATTATTTTGAAGATTCCTCCCCTTCTGGTATTTAAATTCCTCTGCAGGGTCATGCAATAGTTGAATTGAATTTGGAGTACCCCCCCCCCCTCTTTCCTAGTAAAATTAAAGTGTCTAGTTTCTGTGTAACAATTCATTGCCGCTGGGGTGGGGTCCCCGCAAATGAAGTGCCTGCCATGGGGTTGCGTAATGGCGATCAGGACTTGTTAAATCATTCCCAGCAGGGAGGACTAGTGTGGCAGTCTGCGCTCCGGGTCCGCTGAACCAATCTTGAGGTTGTGGGTCAAAAGTGCGCGGGTGAGATGGCACGCTATCCTAGCACATATACTCATACACACAAACATATACACACATACACAAAAAAAAATCCTTCCAACTTCATTTGAGGTCTTTTTTTTTTTTTTTTGCAAGGGGGCGGGGATGGTGGTGGGGGGGGATTTGGACGCAGGTTGTAATTTTAT
>JASCQY010000022.1:8188774-8202680 GCA_030264315.1 Sardinella tawilis
CACCACCACCCCCCCCCCCCCCCCCCCTCCTCCCCGACACATTCTGGGATTACAGCTCTGTGTGGCCTGCTCTGCCTGCTTGCCTACGTGCCGATGCAACACAGCGGCTTTAGCATGATTGCCAACAGTAAGGACGGGTCGAGAGGGAGACGGGAGAGGGAGAGAGAGAGGCTGAAGGGGGGGGGGGGGGTATCGTCACATGCAGCTAAGAGGAGGGGCCAAGCGGACCTGCGAGAGCGAGTGAGCGATGGAGGGGAGGGAGAAGGAGGGAGAGAGGAGGAGGAGCAGCAGAGTCACTGCGCTCTCGTTTCCCTCTCCCTCACTCACTCACATGAGATGATGCTCTGCTGCAGCACAGCTCCCTGCTGCTGACGTTCTTTCTTTCTCTCTCTCTCTGTCGCTGTGTCCCTCTCTTCAATCCCTCCTCTCGTGCACATCAGCTCTTTGTGCCCCTCTGCGTGGACGTTGTGCACTTGGCTGCAACAGGATTTACGGCGGCACAGTTTTTTTCCTTCGCCGGCACGGCACGCTCTGAGCGCATTGAGATGAGAAGAGTAGAACGGCAGATTTTATTTATTTAATTTTTTTTGTACCCCCCCCCTCCAATCCCAACTGGTGAAGGGGAAGAAAGGTGTGGAGGCAAGGGGAGGGGGGAAGAGGGGAGAGGCATAGCAACGGAGCCGGTGAGCTTTCACAATGACATCATTGCGCTGGGGAAACGCAAGCCGAGGCAGCAGGCAAGGCTGCAGGAGTGGTCTTTGACAGCCAGTCGCGTGCCATTGGCTGTGGTAAGTGATGTAATGTATTTCTGCCTAGCACTTCTTCCACCCGGCGAGCCTTTTTTTCTCTCTCTCTCTCTCTCTCTCTCTCTCTCTCTCTCTCTCTCTCTCTCTCTCTCTCTCTCTCTCTTTCTTTCAACTGCCAGCATGATCATGATCGCAGGCACATAAAACTCAGCTACAGAGCGGACGTGAGCGAGAACGGAAGAGAGTGAGCTCGAGAGAGAGAGAGAGGGAGAGAGAGATCGGGGGAGGTCTTTCTTCTGTGGTTTTTAGAGCTGCGCACAAAGTAGGTTAGATGAAAAGGCAAGGATGGCACATGTGGCTGGCCGGCGCAAAGCATGCTTCGCAGCGTAGATCGCAAGGACTATGGAACAGCATGACCGCCAATCTTTTCTGAGCACCGAGGCAGAGATGCTGTCGTATATCGAGATGGACCCTCCAGGTAGAGTGCTTTTGCATTTTTGTCTCCTGTTGCTGGGTTCGCTGCGTAGATGGGTCTCGGAAAGAGCTTCATGCAGCTTGCGTGTGTGTGTGTGTGTGTGTGTGTGTGTGTGTGAGAAGGCTGTTGGATGACACAGGCAAACACCTGCTACTGTTCAGCACTCTGGCACCACTTGTGTGCTTCACTTGCAAGTTAACGGACGATATCGGTCCTGTTTTATGTTCTGTTGGTTCCTTTTTTTTTTAAATTTATTTAGTGACAAAAAAATTGGCAGCTACTGCTTAGGATTAGTGGGATAAGGCTGGACGGAAGGGAGGGGAGAGATTTGGCCAAGAGTTTGCCGACTGGGGGGAATCAGAGTGTGAAGCCTATGATGCAATGGATGAGATTCTTGCTGTGGGAGTGAATGAGAGCTGAGAGGAGCTGGAGGGGGAGGGGGGTGGGGGTTGAGATGGCGATGGCGATGCCGGTCCTCTTGCTGGTTTATGTGGTGCTTTGCAGCAGTGGTGCTATGGTGCTAATGCGCAGGGATCCGGACGAACAAAGAGAGTCCAGATTGAAGGGGGGTGGATTGGTGCCGCTAGTGAGATAAAAATAGCCTTCAGTCCCCCCAACCCCCCTCCACCCCTCCCCTCTTCTCCTCTCCTCTCTGGTCTCCGAGGAGACCGCATCGCACCGCACAGCACAGCACAGCCCCCGCAGGTTTCTGTCATTCATGTCCTCAGCCAATGGAGGCGCGGCTGCTATGGCGCCCTAATGATGGAGCAGCCACTGAATGAGTGTGTCGTAACGGCAACGTGAAGAGTTGCCAGGCGAGGTGGGTGTGTGAGCAGGAGATGAATTGAAAAGCCCCCCACCTTGCAACCGACAGAGGCCAAGAGAAAGAAAGAAAGAGAGAGAGAGAGAGAGAGAGATAGAAACCCAGTAAAAAAAATAGGCTAGCAGTGAAAACTGTTGCCTCGGTGTCAGACTTAAGAGATTTTGCTTGGAAACTGAAACCAATACCCTGATCTCATCACATCTCTCAGAAAGAAGAGGTAAAGGCCTGGGAGTTGTGGAGGTGTGTGTGGGGGGGGGGGGACGAGAAGTAAGGATCAGGCATAAGTATGTGTGCCGACAGGTTTTAGCCATGGCTGCCAGCGAGTGCATCTCCATCTGGTATGCAGTCAGTCAGTGACTAATTGCGTGGGGCTCTTTGGGCTCTTCCTGTTGCACACCAGAGCTGCAGACTTGCTCTATTTTTTTTTTTTCTTCTTCTTCTTTTTCTACTTCCCCCAGTCTTGCAAATGGTACATCTAGATCTAGGTTGACATGACAATATCTCACATTTTATCTGACATATCGCCTTCTCATCAATCTAGAGCAACCCAAAGAATGGCTCTAGTCCCTTTTGTCGTTATCTGTCTCTTTCTATTTATTTTTTATTTTATTTTTTTCAATGACTGAATGAAATGCAGTTCTTCCTGACTCATTCTCCTCGGCAGTGGCCGTGCTGAGGCACAGCACTATTCTTTCAGTTCGATTTAATCAAGTGGAAAGGGAGAAAGGAGGAAGGGGGGAGGAGGAGGGGGGGGGGAGGAGGAGGAAGGGGAAGCGGCAAGAGGGAGACGGTGGACGAGGGCGACATGTCGCCTGTTGCCGTAAATGGTTTGAAATGGCTTTGAAATTCCTGCTGGGTTAACAGGAAACCCTCTCTGCTCAAGGATGTTCGAGTCGAGTAATGCACACACAGCCAATCTGACTGCGTTTGGTGCGAGACACGGTCCCGGTCAGCCTCATGTCCGTTTTTGTTTTTGTTTGTTTTATTGTATTAATCCTGTATGTTCGCTTATGTATATGCAGGCATTTATGGTATTACAACCGAATAGTGTTAATTGACTGTTGTTTGTTTTGTTTTGTTTTGTCTTTGTTGTGCAGCCTTACCTCCAAAACCACCCAAGCCCACCCCTGTGACTAACAACGGTATGAACAACAACATGGCGCTGCAGGACGCCGAGTGGTACTGGGGAGACATCTCAAGGCAAGTGCTACTGTACCTCGCCTCATTTCACAGCCTCACAGCCGCTTGGTCGCAATGCTTCCAAAACAGGAAGCCATGCCTCTGCAGTCAGTCACAGTACTGAGATCTTTGTCTCATCACTGGTCCTAACTTCTCGTTTTTTTTTGTTTTTTTTTCTGCTATTTATTTATTTATTTTAATACAGGGAGGAGGTCAATGAGAAACTCAGAGACACTCCTGATGGTACGTTTCTTGTCAGAGATGCCTCGACCAAAATGCACGGAGACTATACCCTCACGCTAAGGTACGGTGCCTTTGATGTTATGTGATCAGTGCAATCACAAGCACTGTACTGTCTCAAGCGCACACAGAGTATGTGCTGACATGGTTTTCTATGTCATCCCAAATCTACAGGAAAGGAGGCAACAACAAGCTTATCAAAATTTTTCATCGTGACGGGAAGTATGGCTTTTCGGACCCCTTGACTTTTAACTCTGTGGTTGAGCTTATCAACCACTATCGCCACGAATCCCTTGCCCAGTACAACCCTAAACTAGATGTGAAACTGCAGTATCCTGTGTCGAAGCACCAGCAGGTGAGCAAGTTTCCGCTGCCTTCCATGTAATGAAGCTGATTGGCTGTGTATTGTCAACCATACGTAGAGAGCAAACATGGCGTTGGATGCTAAATGGTGTCTTGAATCGGATTTGTTTTAGGATCAAGTGGTTAAGGAGGACAACATCGAAGCTGTGGGCAAGAAGCTGTTCGAGTACCACCAGCAGTACCAAGAAAAGAACCGAGAGTACGACAGACTGTATGAGGAGTACACGAGAACATCGCAGGTTTGTACTTTAGAACCCTAGTCTACGGCATGGCCTTAATCCAGCCCTTTAATCCAGTCATCTGGATTGAGTAATAGGGCATGTGCAGTAGAATCTTTGATTCAGAATCATTGCATAAAAAGTAAAGTTTGAGACTCATCGATTGTGGTAACAATAAATTCTGCTCTCGATTTGCAGGAAATCCAAATGAAGAGAACTGCCATCGAAGCTTTCAACGAGACCATCAAGATCTTCGAGGAGCAGTGCCAGACCCAGGAGAGGTACAGCAAGGAGTACATCGAGAAGTTCCGGCGCGAGGGCAACGAGAAGGAGATCCAGCGGATCATGGTGAACTACGAGAAGCTGAAGTCGCGCATCAGCGAGATCGTGGACAGCAAGCGGCGCCTGGAGGAGGACCTAAAGAAGCAGGCGGCCGACTACCGCGAGATCGACAAGCGCATGAACAGCATCAAGCCCGACCTCATCCAGCTGCGCAAGACCAGGGATCACTACCTTACGTAAGCAGCCTTCCCTCCTTATCGCCCTCATTCGGCACGAGTCTGTCACATCAGCTCCGCCAACGAGCAATCGCGGCTAGCCTAGCAGCTATGCTAGTCAGGCCGCTAAGTCCATTTGATAAATAGAAAAACGAGAATCTGTAGTTTGCAGTTGCATTAATCCAAGCTCCTCTCTCTACCTCTCTTATCTCTCCCATCCCAGGTGGCTCACACAGAAAGGCGTCAGGCAGAAGAAGCTCAACGAATGGCTGGGCATCAACAATGAGAACAACGAAGAGTAAGTGCCTTGTGTTCCTCACACCTAACTGACACCAGCATCCTAACTGACTGTTCAAGCTTGAGGTTACTGCTGAAGTGACTTATTTAATGGACATGTTGTGGCAAAGCAACCGAACATAACGTTTGTTTTTTTTTTTGTTTGTTTGTTTTTTTCCCTTTTTTTTAACCCAACAGTCAGTACTCGATGGTGGACGACGACGAGGACTTGCCACACCACGACGAGCGTTCGTGGAAGCTCGGCAACATCATCCGCACACAGGCCGAGGCCCTTCTGCGGGGCAAGACGCACGGAACATTCCTGGTACGGGAGAGCAGCAAGCCTGGATGCTACGCTTGCAGCGTGGTGTAAGTACCCTATTATGTCTCTCTTATCTTTTGAACGTAGAAACAGCGCTGTGTTTAAGAGTGTTGAATATTTAAATTTAGCGACAGAGTTTGCTGCATTATTCATAACCTGTTGTCTCTCTCTTCTTTCTCTGTCTCTCCCTCTGTTCTCCTGCAGTGTGGACGGTGAGGTCAAGCACTGCGTCATCAACAAGACGCCCTCAGGCTACGGCTTCGCAGAGCCCTACAACCTGTACAGCTCGCTGAAAGAACTGGTCTTGCACTACCAGCACACGTCTCTTGTCCAGCACAATGACTCTTTGAATGTCACGTTAGCGTACCCCGTTTACGCACAGCAGAGACGATGAGGACTTCCTTTGACAGGGAAACGAAACGAATAAAAGAAATCGTCTCATCCTGCTCCTTTTTCATCCTTCCTCCCTCCCTCCCTCCCTCACATGGCTGTGGGACTTTGGGAAGGGCGTAGGCATTCTGACGAGGACGGAGTTGAGTTTGGCTTGGAACGCAAGGGGGGAGATGGAGAGATGCCTTTTGTTGTGGTGGCTGGTGAACAGATGGAAGAGCTAGATGAAAGGGACTGTGTTTGCCTTTTCCCTTTCCACCCACCTCCCCTTTTCAGACTCTTTTCAGACTGGGAAGATGAACAAGGGAGTGAATGCGCTGGAGAGAGAGAGAGAGCGAGAGAGAGAACAAGAGAGAATGGACAAATGGAATGGAACCCAAATACACGTACAAATATATAAATATCTATATATTACTATATCTAAAGACAGAAAGAAACATTTCAGCCTCTGAGACGTTTGAACTGGTGCCGAGTCTGAATGTAGTTCCCTTCTTCGCACACTCTCTTTTGTCAGAGTGCAGTACTAAGAGGAAACTGTGGAACTCTTTCCCCTCCTCCTCCTTCTCATTCTCTCCTCGTCCCGCTCTCCTCCCTCACCTTTCATCACTCACTCTCTCTCTCTCTCTCCAACCTAAAATGGAGGACGACGGAGGCCTTTTCTTTCCAAATGGTGCTTGTTCATGTTGAAGCTTTACCTGCTGGAATTTTCGTTACGCAGTTCAACCACCGCCGCTGCCCTCCACCACCACCACCACCACCCACCTGACCCCACACCCTGGCACCATCTGCCTACAGTGGGCTTAACATTTCTTCTAATGTTTTCCTCCACCTCCTCCTCTGCCTCACCCCACCAACGTCTGAACTCCCCCCATCCAGTCTCCCTCTCCCACTCTATTCAGGTCTCTGTATGGGTGTGGGTGCGTGTGTGAATGTGTGTGTGTGTGTGTGTGTGTATCTGTGCGCGTGTGACTGAGTGAGTGGCGTGTACATTAGTGTCGATGTGACCAAAACTCACAGTATCTGAAAGCTAAAAATCATCGTCGGGGTGCTTAACATTTGTGATGTTGAAAGAAACGAAACAAAAACGAAAGACTCTAAAACAAAAAAATGGACAGACCATGGAACAGCTGATATATGTAGCAAGATGGCACTTTTTTTCTCTTTTTTTTTTTTCTTTGTCCTTTATTTTTATTGTTTCTTTTGTTTTGTTTGGGGAAAAATAAAAAGAGCATATATTCTCAACCTGTTTCTCCGAGAGACTCCTATGAGACGCCTGGTCTCGCTGGGAGAGGATGAGGCAGTGGGCTCAGACTGTGGCATTTCTCCTGTGACACCCCCCATAGGACAGACTCTGAGCTCTTGGCTTGTAACCGGACTAGTAGAAACAGTTTGACAGCAGCCTGCAAATGAAAAAAAAAAAAGACGTAAATCTTTTCATTCTGGTGTACATACAGTGAAACAAGTGATGACGATGACTTACCGTATTGTACCAAAAAAGAAAAGCTCAGTTCCTATTTTGTTTTGTTTTTGTTTTGTTTTGTTTCTCAAGTTTATTCTACTCTGCTATGCAACTCTGTATCTCCCTCCTCTCAGCAAGATCTGATTTTATTTTACATGTTGCAACCCATAATATAAGCTTGTTTTATTTGCTTGAAAGAAAGTATCTGTCTTTTTGCCCATGACGAGTGTCTGAGGGGATATATTAAGTGTCAAAATGCCAAGAAACTTAGCCTCAGTTTTGAAACCCATGAATAAAAAAAAAGAAACAAATTTACTTTTATTACAGATGTCTTTATGAGAAAACAGGTGTACAAAGAAAAAAAAGCAGTTTTATTAGTTTTTTTTTTTTTTTTTTTTTTTAATAGACTTTGAACTACTGTCCTCCTAGGTAGAGCCTATGTGGGGATCATAGTCCTTCATCTGTAGAGAAAACCGTCAGCCGAATTGACGCAGATTGTGTTTTCTTTTTTTTTATTTTTTTCCGAAACAAAGCAGTATACAGTCAAGACATGCAGGGCAAATCAAACCCATGAGTCGTAAATTCCAATGTTCCCTAATGTGACCCCCCCCCCCCCCCCCGAGAGTTTTATTTTTTTGAGAGTTTTAATTTTCCACTTGTGAGGGAAGCAGAGGAAAGAGTTAGTTTTGTGGAATGGCAGAAATAATCGCATGCTCAGTTTGGAGACGGGGAAGAAGAAAGGTTTCCTTCTCATTCCTTGGTCCATACCAAAGGTTCTAGAAGGCTATGCTCTAGAATCTTTGGTCCATACAGTATTTTTTCTGTATCAGAAAATTCTTAATGAGTGTTTACATGGGTGTGAACGGGCTCATTTTGACTAGTGCTGAATGCTTGTGACCATGCGTTATTTTTTTGACCTATGTTTCTGCCACTGGAAAAAAAGAACCCTAGAGGAATAAGAATTAAATGTACCAAATTAGACACAGCTGCCAACTCAATAGCGCACACATCTTTCTTTTCTACCTTTTTTTTTCTCTCATCTAATAACAGTATTTGAAGCTTGACTGATTTTGTTCAAGTCTGTATTACATATGGTTTGCCTTTAGCGCAAATCTTCATTCACAAATGATATGCGGCACTTAACCTGCAGTATAAAAAACGGCTTCTGTTGTACTTTGCATCAGTGAATATCAGTATAAGACGTGCGTTGTTCTGATTCATTAGTGTTCTGACTTGTTCCACCATGTTCTTTAGATCATTTATCCTCATATTTGAACAATCATCACCTTTTTTTCTTTAATCATTGATCAAGAAGTTATACTCTCTCTGACGTTACACCACTTTTGTTCCTACTGGGGCCTGATTGCCTTAAAACATTAAGATGGCTTTTATTTTATTTTAAAACAAGGTTCAGTCCTTGTTTTCACCTGTTGCAAAGTTAACCTCTATGTGTTTATCCCTACTAGAAACAATTCTTCAAAATGTACACGTGGAGAATGATTTGTAAACATGTTTTAATTTTGTTTCTCTTCATTATCAGTCTAATTCTGCCCTTTGCTTTTAAAAGGAAAAAAAAGACTTTAGATGAATGTAGCAAATTTCTTTATTAATTTACGAATAGACGTCAAATTCAGGTAATTTTCACACCTGCCTTAAGAGGCAAAGAAAGTCGAGTCATTGGTGGCCAGTGGCAGAAAAGGACTGCCTAAGTAGCAGGTGTGAGGTTAACCATGCCATTCTAACTTGCATCCCAACGTAAGCAGTGTGATCATTAGACTCCTGCTAAATGTAGTTTTGACTTTTTATCACGGCAGTGACATTGGAAAGTTGAAAACTCCAGGAGTGCCATAACTGGAGGACCAGTCAGTTTTAGCGGCCCTGAAATGGAATGCCCATCCCCTTGTTTGTTAAATATCTTAGCAACGATCCAACTTCAGATTCACAGAGAGCATTCAAAGAAAACTGAGCACTGTTTTGAAAAAAAAAAATCTACATGTCCTATCTACAGCAGATCTTTTTTGTCCTTTCCCTTTTTAACATTTTGTTATATCATTGTAGTTTTTTTTTTCTCTAAAGGCTTTGGAGGCCTTTGAGCGATTTGTTCACATAGTTGAAAGTGTTAGTTATTTGGCCATTGTTTCTGAGAAAATGCGGCACCATTTATTTTTTTTTTCCTCCCCTACTTTTTTTTTTCTTTGTTTTCCCTTCAGGCTTGGTTTACGGTAAACATGAGATGATTGTGTCAGAAATATTGAGATTAAAATTTACCGGTGTGTCCCAGTTTTAAAACTGCTTAAAACCTGTATGGGCTTTGTGAAAAATAAATAAAAAAAAGTTTTTAAGAAAAAAAAAATTGTAAGACTCATGTTTTCATGATTAAAATTAACATTCAGTTAAATAACATTTTGCGACCCTGAAGTATAGTGCCTGGAGCTTCAAACTCTGCCAGCTTCTGCTGTGTGCGTTTGGCTGGTTTTTGTACTTTGTGTACCATTGCACAGAGAGGGAGATTTGAGGTTATGCAAATTTCCCCTTTGTGGATACAGTGGCACGCCATTGATGTCACTGCAGCTCGAGAGGACACAAGGTGACAGAACTTTATGTTCTTCTCACTCCAAGCCTACAACTATTTTAATGTGAGGGTGTAGTTCTACACAGTATCAACGAACACTCATTGCGGTCCAGTATTAGCTGACCCCTGACCTAGTATTTGTGCTTAAGATGGGGCTACAGGCCAAAGACGTCAAAGCATCAAACCGCAAAAGTCCTTGGCTCGCTTGCAGTTGTTACTCCAGATATGATCAGTGATGAATTTTCATGCGAGATCAAGAGAAAGAGAAGTTGCACCTTTGTCTTTTATTTGAACATTCTGAAAACTTTCCAACACTTTAAAAAAAAAAAAAAAAGGCATCAGTTACCAAGCAACCCTAGTCAGATCATGTAACCTTCTCACTAGTCACCAGTGGGGAGAAGGCAAGTTGACATACACACACGTGCCATGCACACATGTAGCATGAAAAACGAGTCCTTTTTCCTCAGGCTTACATAACGGTCTCCATGGTTGCAGAGGGCACAGCTGGCTGTCCCAGCAGCGCCTTTTCTCTAGCTCTCTGCGTCCCAGAGAACTTGACTGATGGTTCACGATGAGCGACCAGCCATCTCAGCAATGTGGCTGCGGGGTAATTTTAAACCGCATTCCTTTCCATGGCCAGTGCAACAATAGAAGCCTCTTGCGGGGAGGTTTAAGGGGTCAACACTTTCCAAATGCAAGGCATGGCACCAGTGAAAAGCACCTCCCAACAGTATATGCCCCCACTGCCCACCCCCACCAGCAAAAGAAGTGAACTGTGCTGGCAACTTCAACTACAAGTTCAACTTCGGCACTGAATTTTGTGTCGATCTGACGTGCAAATACGAAGATATACAACAGAATCGCATAGCCTACAAATGATTATATTTACAAATATAGATAAATACACACCCCCGCCCACATGTAAGTAAATATATCACAATTGTTCCAGTGAGTGCTGGAACATTTGAAGCTTTGGCTGTTTGGCCTTGCACACATTGCAGAACGGAAACTGAAGGTACACCACAGCTGTTGTGCATGTTCACGAATGTGCTGAGCGGCCCTTGCTGCTCTGGCTTCATGAATTGTATCTTGCATCTCTCACGCTTCACTGCGCTCCAGAATAGACCCACCGCAAGCTTGCTCAACTCTGTCCCTCCCGTTATGTTTGAATGGGGCTTCACGTCATGTTTGAGAAGCAAGTATGAAAAGCAGCCTTTTGCTCAGAGGCTCTTTTAAGTCCTCTTGTAGCTCTCAGAGATATGGCTTGCAAAGCCATAGGTGAAAGAGGAAGTGAGATACATCAGGTGTGGGCTAGACTGGTAAAGCAGTCTTCCTTTGTCATCATCATGACTCACTGAGAGCAAACGCTGTAACTGTGTCACAAACTTCTCTGCACAGATCTTTAAGTCTCATTACGGTATGAAGGAATGGGCTCAGTTGTGTCTGAGATCTTTGTGGGTGACTGATAGCATACAATGTACTGACAGAAAGCTGATGGCTTTTTTTCTGAAACCAATGACTGTATACAGTATATAGAATCATTGGCTGAAACACCAATTGCGTGGGAAACATTTACCAACCCCTTTTTCAAAATAACTCTTGAATGGTGAGTTCAAGTGTGCTCTTGACTTGACTTGTAATTCATTTACAGTGTTACGCGACCCCAGGAAAATAAACAATAAAAAGTAATGCTCCCTCCCTCCCTCCCTCCCAAAATATAGCTTGAGTGTTGACAGAAAATTAAGCTAAATGCAATTTCCAGTGCAGGTTATAGTATAAATATAGTAGTTTTAGCTTGAAAGACATAGACGTACAGTAAAGTGCTATAGGTATAGTGGGGTGGGGTGTCCTGAAGTAGGGAGGATATATTTAAATGTGTATTCAATGCACATGAATTCCAAGCTCGATGTATGGGTTACGTTCATCAGTTTCTTTTATCTTTACATAATTCTAATTCCAATTTTAATACATAATTCATAATTTTAATTCTAGATTCTAGACTAGGCATTCACAGTTCTCAAATCAGGGATGGCTGGTAGTTGAATCTGAGTTCATGGGAGCATGGATTCTCAATACGAGTGGATTATACCCTTCGTTAGATCACAGATGATGGCATTAATGGTACATTGGAGCTCCACATAGCTGATTAATGGTTGTAATCTTCGTGGACTATTTTCGGACACAGATTTATTTCCCCCGCTAAGCCTATAAATGAGGATGGGGGCCAACTGCATCTGATGATTTGCATTATGACGCAACCAGCAGAAGATGGGCATGCAGCACAAAATCTTTTAATATACTTAACCCATATGTGTGGAGGGAGGCTCAGCAGTTCCCATAAGGCAGGATGCCACGGCCTAGTTTAATGTCATTTCTAGTTTGTAGCTCACTCACAGAGAAAAAAAAATGGTGTCTATCAAACAGCTGATGCTGAATTAGTGGTAACTGTTCATGCATTTTAGCAAAAAAAAAAAAAAAAAAAGCTCACACAGAGAAAAATGCGTCAGAGAGCAGTCATTTGGGTCACTCAAACAGGGTTGCTTATGTGAATCCCACCACAGAAATCGCTATTTGCAGTGTGTACTTAGCATTATGAAACAAAACTAAAAGTGTCCAGAACTTCAGTGGTGCCTGTGATGAAGACAGAATGCCATATGACTCATTGTCACCCTTGCCCCGAATCAATATAGAAGTTGAGGGTATTAATTGGTCTGCCGGTGTGTTTGTGTGTGTGTGTGTGTGGGTGGTGGTGGTGATCAGATATGAAATTTCTAGAATTGTCTTCAACTTGTCTTCAACTTAAACATAGTGAGAAAAGGGGAATGAGACACTGTACGGTCTGATCTTTGCAGTGCTTGGGCAGTGCTTGAGAGATATATGTCGTATTGGTTGATGCTTCCCCTTCTTTGATCCGTTTTTTCATTAAAGCATGTCGTGTCTGCCAATCCATGTAAATACAAATACTGCTTCTCTTGCCTGTTGATTTGCTAGCTATGGATGTAATCCCCTTACATATGACATGACATGAGCAATTTTACATTTCAAACACAAGTGCTTCATATCCCATGAAAATTGAATATAAATTTAATGTATATTTAAACAATACTTGAAGCACTTAAAGCCAGTCAGATTGGACAAAAGCACAAGAGACTGACTGGATTTAAAGGAGTTTCAGAGAGTCGCCAGATACAAGCCATTTAGGAATTTAATTCAGGTCAAATATTTTTGGCCTTAGGAGGCTGAAAAAAAATGCAAGCTGTAATCTTTTTATAATCCCAGTGCTCCTCCAGAGAACTTTGGTTCTTATAACCTCATTTCCAACTAAAGTACTATTACTGACACATCCTCCTGACGTTGGACTTATTTTCCCTATTTGTACAGTCGTCATTTTTTTTTTTTTATTCTACCACGGAAAGAAGTGTTAAAAGACGCTTGTATTGACCATTTCAGGTTCTAATTTCATAGCTGGACAAAACAATGCTTGAACATTCTATCTTGGTCCCTAACTACTTCCTGTTACATTAACATATGGAATGTTAAACAGGAAGTTCTGGGGGACCAGCTATGGAACTAGAACCTGAAACGGTCTATAGTGCATACTGTACGTATATGTTGGTAGCCTCAAGGCATTGCAGACAGTTTCAAAAAGCTCCCATTGGATTCCCATGGTTGGGAGGTTAATCAGAGGGAGCGATATGAGGAAGGTCTTGGAGATAAAAAGTGCTCAAAGTTCATCAATTCTTGCGGCCACAGACGGCCAGTTTGCCTTTACACAATTGGCCGTTAATGTTTCACCTGAGAGATCCATGGCACTGCAACGCACACCTTGCAATCCGTCTGCGGCTACGCTATTAGGAGTAAAGTCCCTTCCCTCTATGGCCTAGAAAGCAAATAAGTGTGACACTCACATGCTAGGTGACACAGATTTACCTCATCCTAGTCAGAAATAGCTGTGACTCCAGTGAGAGAGGGACTGTTATAACTAAATTTCATCTTGTATCATCAGTTTTCGTTTTAGGTGTCATGTAAACCACATGGTGTTCTCCCCTGATAATTGATACCACTAAAGTTGTCTAGTGTGAGTTGTTTTATTTAATTACTGTTGAAGTGAAGTGGTAATTATAATCTCAGCCACAAAGGTTGCATGGGTATTAACCTTAAACAATTCAGACTTCTAAGAAGAAGACTTGGCTCTGTTTACCCAAACAGGAAGTTGCTAATCTGACCCATTGTCCCACTGGGTTAGTTTGCTCTCTGGCAGACCTAATGCACACACACACGCACACACACACACGCACACACACACACACACACACACACACACACACACACACACACACACACAC
>JASCQY010000022.1:8202780-8216001 GCA_030264315.1 Sardinella tawilis
ACACACTCACACACACACACGCACACACACACACACACACACACACACACACACACACACACACACACACACACACATATAAACTTTCTTGAGACAGTAATAGAGTTCATGAAATGTATCAGCAAAAGCTTTGTTATTATAGTTTCCACCTGTGAACTGTGTCTGTGCATATAAAAGATATGACATCTACTTGAACCTATCATGGCTCACTGCCACATGTCAATAATCAGTTATGACCCTTCACATGACATCTTTAAATGATTGTGTGGTTAATTATTTGCAATTAAGAGCCAGGTGTGGTGTTTGACTGATTACATACAATATGACACAATAGGACCTACTGTATAAAAAGATGTATTTGAATCAGTTATGTTTTTATTCAGTTGATTTTACTTATAACTTTCAAATATATCTTAATGTGCTCTTTGCCAAGCTTATTCTTGAGTCATTCTGTTAGAGACATTTGGTGACATTTAGCTTTTTAAAAACATCATTTTGAGTCACATTAGTAGGACTGACTGGAAGTGGGAAACTGTAGCACTATCCTCCACTGTATATAATGACGATGATGCAAAAACGTACTACGACCTTGCATGAAATTAGCATGAAGAAGGATCTAATGTTCAGGGCAGCAACACAGAGAGATGAATGGCACCTAACTCAAAAGGTGGAACCAGGGTTGTATTGCAGCACTTTTTTAATTAGTGACCAATCTGTGGCTATGATTGAGTGGGCATGCTTTTTCCGAGGATCAAAAATGTAAATCCAGTCTAAAGCTCTCTGGAGATTAAGAGATTAATAATCTGGGAGATGAGATTTTTAGTGTTCTTAATTCACTTAAACGAGGTATGACTCTCCATGCTGTGCGGCGTGGGCCAGGATCTGAATGCTTAATTGCTGGTGATCTCTCTGCTGATGTCAGAGAAAACAGAGGGAGTAATTAAGCAGGTGCAAGAGAAAGAGCGAGGGAACGCTGATGGCATCAACACTGATTTAGGAGAGGGGCACTTTCATAGTGAAGGCAGCTCAAAGAAAGGGCAAAGCCATAAATAAATTCTTAATGCTCCTCCACTGCCACCATTACTCTACCCTCCAACCTGCTTTGTCCCCTCCAACGGCATTGTTTCCCAAGCACAACTGAAGGAGACTGAGAAAGAGAGAGACAGAGTGAAAGAGAGAGAAAAAGAAAAAGAGGGAGAGAGCATAGCTTGTATCCCTTTATTATGACTATGTATTGAGTATATATTCATGACTACCCCCCAATCAGGTAATCAGACAATTCCTTCAGGGGGATTGAGTTTGAGC
This sequence comes from Sardinella tawilis, assembly GCA_030264315.1. Taxonomy (NCBI): domain Eukaryota; kingdom Metazoa; phylum Chordata; class Actinopteri; order Clupeiformes; family Clupeidae; genus Sardinella; species Sardinella tawilis. The sequence continues at coordinate 8,204,086 of JASCQY010000022.1, forward strand.
AGCTCAGTGGTGGACAATTACTTTCTGGTCTGCTTTAGATGATAAGAAAGAATTAAATGCTGACAAAATCCTGACGATAGTCTTCTCAACTCAGTTTGGTGATTCTCAAACAGCTGATTCTTTTTGAATGGATCTAGTTGTAGTGTTCTGCATACTGCATACTGAGTCCATTACTGTCAAGGTGGAGCCTACAGTAGATTAAGGATTTATAAACAAATCAGTAGTGACGTATTATGTTTCGGAGCAAAGATCCACTTAGTGTCAAAACAATGGCTGAGGATTTACTCACCACACATCAGATGAATAACATATGATTTGGCTATAACCAGAACCTGAAGAAAACTAGGCCAACCGCTTAGACAGTACATCGTTTTTTTTGTTTTGTTTTGTTTTGTTTCTGGGTTTTTTGTTTGTTTGTTTGTTTGTTTGTTTTAAATTATCCTGCGAACATGTGAACAACTTATTTCAAAGATTGTCAAAATGATCAAGATCATTGGTCAAAAGAGGAGAAGATAAGGATTGATTATGAGTAATCTTGCCTTCTGGGCTAATCCTCAAATGATACTGTATCTTTAGAGGCAACAGTAAAAATAAAAAATGGAGCAATAAACAATAAAATAATATAACTTTATGTCGACGACTTTGTGGTAAACTATTAATGACGGGCCAATGCACAGCTTTGGCAGTAGCCTGCCTCTCATAAATGGCCCACCTACGGTATTAAAATTGTGTGTAATTTTCAATGGTATGAAGCGCTGCTGATACTGTATAGCCCAACAGGGGCCTTTATGAATGGCAGCGTCACAGAAAAGCTCTCAACCACTATTAAGAATTTTATGAGTCACCGAGGGCTAAGGTGGGAGGAGAGGTGGGGTGATGTAGGTCATCAGAAGATGATGAAGTCCTCCCCCATTCAATCAGTCTAGCTGAACGGCAGGCACTAACCACTCAATACAACACACAATACAAAGGCCATACTTGAACTTCTGCTAATGATAGTCCAAGCTGTTGCTAGGGTTTGCAGTATAGGGTGGGTTTGCATGCACTAGATCTATTCAGGAGAAAGAAGTAGTTCAGGGAAAGGAAGAAGGATTCTCTCAGATAAGCCTTGACCTAGAGTTTCTTTAGAACTGCTTTGTAGCCTGCCTCAGCGCTTAATGGTTTCCTTACCAGGCTGAGGTTTCAGTCTGCAAAATCTGCAAGTGTAGGGTCATGGCTGAGATGAGAAGACTTACAGTACAGTTCGAGCTAACACCGAGAAACCGATGCATTACTGCTGTCATTCTACTGAAAAGCTTTCAGTGATGTGAAAGCAGTTGACCAAGCCTTTAGTGCCCGTGCAGAAGAAAGGAAGTCTGTTTCTATGTTCTTTCTATTTCTTTTAAATCTGTCTTGTGTTGTCTGTCTGTCGAGACCTCAGTGGATTCACACTCTAATGGCTCCTTCCTCTCTGTTCTGCAAAATGCATAAGCCACTCAAAATATTGTCAGAAATGCACAGAAACGCTTCAATCAAAGTTTAATGGTGTTGCCTCTGAAGAAGCCTCTTTTTATAGCCCCATCAGGCAGGCTTTTCTGGGGAAAAGAAAAGAGGGATGGAGAGAAAGAGAGAAAGAGTGAGAGAGAGAGAGAGAGAGAGAGAGAGAGAGAGAGAAAGAGAGAGCTAGAGAAGGAGGTCAAGTAAAGGCAAGAGGGAGTGAGATATGTGAACAGATGAACAGAGAGAGGTAGATACAGAGACTCAAATAGAGAGTGCGATAGAGAGAAAGAGCGAGAGAAGAGATGAGAGAGATGAGAGTCGATGAGGGAAATGACTCTAATGACGGCCCATGTGGACTAAGTTTAGCGACCACGGCACAGATGGAGATGGTGAAAATGTGAATTGAACCAGCCATGGATGGGAAGAGTGGTGGTGGAGGGGGAGGGGGGGGGGTGCGGGAGGAGTCGACCTCAGCCAGCATGGAGGGATTCATTGTGCCGTTAATCCCCTTTCATCCCGCAGGACCCCAAAATAAACTCCTGGGCTCTGGGCTCAGAGTGAGCTATAGCGAGTGGGTGAGCTAGCGCGCTAATCCCCCTCGTCCCTCAGGCCCCGGCTGGGACCAGTCCCGCTCTCAGGACCCTGTTATGTCATCACCACTAAAGCCGGCCGGCCTGGCACAGCATGGCAAAGTGGCACAAATGGCTCTCGTCTCTCTGCCACTCCACATCAGCAATTTCGCAGATGGCTCAAGGCCCACTTCTTTTTCACAGCGTGCTCCTAAAGAGCCATTCTTCCATTGAGTCTTTCATTTCTTTATTTCTTTTGTGAATGCGGTTTGCTGCTGGGAGTTGTTGCCCCTGCTTTGAGTACAACAAGCATGAGATTTAAATGCCTGTGTGCAAAATGATCCAAGGAAACCAGTTTAGCATTATAATGCTAAAGCACCGCCGTAGGTGAAGGCTTGAGACGTGTATTTGGTGAAGGCTGTACTTTTCTCTCTTGGTGTTAGAGGATTGTAATGCATCTTAGCGCTGAAGTAATTCTGCAAAGTATTCTAGGCTACGGTCCTAATGATGTGCTTGCTTGTTGAGTGCAAAATTACCATGCAGAGATTTAATACCATAAACAAATTAAGTCTGGGCATGGAAACGAATTATTATTGTAAGGCATATTGTGATTCAGTCATTCATCAGTCACTGAGGTGGTCTGGGGCGTATCTGACCAAACATCTGATCTAAAACATTTGAACTCGCACTTAGAGATGCATGACGGAGAGACAGTTCACTGACTTTCAAGTAGGCCTATTTTTTACCTTGACCTTATGAGGAACCAAGTAGGTGGTCCAAGGCTGGTTGCCATGGTAACCTAAGTGGATATTGGCATTTTTGACATTTTATAGTTTCTTTCATTCTTCATTCATTCATTCATTCATTCATTCACATTTCGTTGCTATTTGTTTTTCACTTTTGAAGGTTTTCATCTTACGAAATGAACGAAACATCTTGCGAAACATCTTACAGTACATGAAAACCCAGTCTAAACATGGCATTCTGGGGCATAGTTTGGTGTCTGCAGAACAAAGGAAGTGGCCTACCATTTCAGACCACACAGAGGCCTTCTTCTCCAGTCTTAGTTGCCGCCTCATTTGCATTGATGTTGTGTCGGAGCAAACCTAATTAACATGAAAACAAAAAAGGCTGAAGCCTTTATATTGGCAGCCATGTTTTATGTGAACAACCTCAGCATGAGTTAATAATGTCACCAAGTTATTTACACAGTCTTTTAAAGCAGCAGCACCGCCATCTCCCCCCCCAGCACCGCATGCCCTCCTCTCCTTTCCGGCGTGCCCTTTAATCAAATTTCATCATCCGCTCGGCTGCAACCACACTTAATGCACTCGCTTCCATGTGAGAAACAATAGCAATGAAATCCATAAATTTAACCAAACCTCCTGCAATTAACTAAATGAGCAGCGCAATAATTCTTTGACGACATGGTGAAAGCCATTTAAGACGAGAATAATTCAAACTGCCTTCGGGGTAATGACTCCATTGCATGGTAGATGCATGCAATGTGCACACAAGTACATTATCTCCAGTGATGTGAGGCGACCTCACATATTTCATCTGCAATTAGTGGTCCTTTGTTCAGAAACGGCATTGTGTTGATGCCATGTAGGGCACAATGAGAAGGTCAAACGAAATGCTTACAAAAATGAAAGGAATGATTGCTGATTGCTTTTTTTTAATAATACTTGCAACTTGCTTTAACGAAAAAGTAGACAAGTGTGGCAACTACTTGTGACATTGTGGCAGTACAAACGCACAATATTGCGATTAGGAATCCAATTACCTAATGTGATTGCAAACACGACCATCAGATATGGTGTGTCCTCCATAGAATAATCGTGCCACTCAGCATGCAACGGCCCCCAATCAGATAGATAGCGCCCATGATGTCATCCCATGACTCCCTGTTAGAGCAATTTGGAGCCGTTTTTATCTCCCCTGGTACACTCATCCCCAAGATCAGAGTGGGGATTAAGAGCAGACTAATCATAGTCCCATCGCCAAGGCCCTCAGACTGCAAAGCTTGCTTCACAAAGCGTGCTCCGCTCCGTTGGGTGATTCTGAGTTGAAGGGGGAGCCCAGGGGCCCAGTCTTTCTTTGACTGACCACTGTTTTCAGAACCACTTAAAAGGAAATGATAGTGAAGTGGTGATAAAGGGGTCAGAACACTCAGTGAAACTTAAACAGACACAAAGTCAAAGTAAAACTGAAGCATGTCTCACTTGATCACGTTGTGACCTTGAGGTGGAAAATGAATTTAAAGACTGCGCCTTCGAAAAGGTTGAGAGAGAACCGAGAGAGAAGGTTTTGAGGGGGAGAAAAAGACCCTTAATGTCATTCAGACCTGATGACAACATTCATTGTGAATGGAAGATTCTTCCTCTTCCTCTTTATCTCTGTCGATTAAAGTGCAAAAAAAAAAAGAAGTTTAGAATATGCACTTTGTAAAACTCTATTATGTGTGACTGATCGATAACATCATCAGTTAACTGTTCAGGGATGGCTCTGAGATGCAGGTTTCAGCTTGCTCTGTGTACTATTCTGACTCTTCCTGTAAGACTTAAAAAAACATGAAGAGACAGCTCTGCTTCAGAAGACACCTACGCATCACACCACAGTACACTGAGGTGGTACTTATTAAACACTTATATCATATCCTGTTGATCTTTTATAATGCCATGTATATTTAGACCATGAAAGTGCTCTGTTGTAATTTTTGTGCTTATGTCACTCACCGTCAATTGTTCCTATTCACTGACAACTTGAACGTATAGGCCTAGTGAAAATGGCATGACTTTTTGCAGACCCTGAACCTAGAAAAAGGAGCCAATTCAAACATCACAGTCTGTGAGAAGCTATTTTGATATCTTTCCTCGAAAATTTTTATTTGTGCCAAAGACAGAGTTCTGTTCCCATGAAAAGCTCCTCCCAGTCCCAAACCACCCAGCAACCTTTGCACAAGTGTCCTGATCAATGGTGAAATAGTTTGTTTGACTGAAATGTGGCAACAAACGCACTAGATGACCCCATCTATGCAGACAGCACCAGTCAGAATATTATTCTCTTTCCTTTTTTAAGGGTGCTCATGGAACATTCTGATACCAGTCTCTTACTAAACGTACCATCCACTCTATTAAAGGAGAAGTTCGGTGTGAATCAATCCATAGCCCTGTTGTTCAAGGTCAATGAATGCTGTTCATTGGAAAAAGAATGAAAAAATTTGATACAACATAGACTGAATAATGAACCGGGCAACTAACACTGAGTAAATGGGGCATAGTGTCTTACTTTCAGTTTCATTTCGCTATGCCCCATTCAGTTAAAAAATAGTTATTAGTTTATAACTCGGCCTATGTTGCATCAATTTTTTTCGTTCTTTTTGCTACAGACAGCATTCAGTGACCTCTAACAACAGGGCTATGGATTGATTCATACCGAACTTCTCCTTTAAGTGTTAATTCTCTAAACTCAATATGAATCGCCAGTTCTCTGGGTCATTTATTTTGTACAGTAAGTGCACACAAAAAAACTCATACACCTGGCTGTGTAAATGAAAAACAAACAAACATCCTGTAGCCTTTGACCAAAATCACAGACTGTACTTTTAATATCAACACTACACTTTCATTTCTCATGTCACCCATTCAGAAACCAGACTAAGGACTGAGAAAACAGACAATATTCTTCATCTGGAGGACATGTTGTGAAATGCTGGGACTGGGACAATTATTTGAGCAAATAATGACATAACACTAGACAAACTAACACACATAGACACATAGACATAGACATAGACACACACACACACACACACATCCATGCACGCATGCATGTACGCGCGCACACACATTCACAGGCTACAGGTTGGCTTCCTAGAAATCTTGTCTAACTTGGGATCACATGTGCAGGGGTGGAGTCTTCTTGGGCCCATTGCGGTTATATAACACAGCCGTCTGCCAGGCAGCCAACCCTCTACAGGGTCTGTCTGTCTAACTCTGGGACTTCCTCAGTCTGACACACAAGTGCCCTTGAGCCTCTTGAGAAACCTGACTGACTACAGCTGAAATCAATAAAACTTGGGACCCATTTAGAGTAACAGATCACAACTCTTCATACTGTAGCCTACTACACCACTGAGACCAGAGTTGTGACACTTTCTCTATCTAAGGGGAGATCATGTCAACTTTTGCAGATTTTTTTTTTCTGATAAACCCACAGTAGGTGATTCCATACATGTGATTTAGCTGTGTAAATGTCAGCGAACAGCACCCACCCACTCACTTCCTGGTTTTCCACAACACAGATGAGCTCAACTTCCCTTGCTGGTGAACCTTGACATAGCAACAGTGAATCCTATCGTCCGACCTAAATCTAGCCAGCTTACCTCATTATCAGCGCTAGCATACTTAGCACCCTGTCTTTACTCAGGTTTATGGGTCTGCATTAGAGCTGAAACTGTTCTTAGGGGAATCTTAGGGGAATACCGTGAATAATTGCACACTCCCATTGATGTTGCATGTAGTCTGTACTCTGTGCTACCCTGTATAGACACAGCTTTGATTCATGCCTCAAGCAAGCATAGGCTACATACACTACAGTAGGCTACAGCAATGGATGGGGGTTTCATGCCTCCAAACATGAACATACGATTTGCATAATTATTATGGTCTTTTGTTGGCTATCTTGAGTGTGGTGTTTGAAGGGTATGTCATTGCCTTCATCTCTCTCTTTCTCCCTCTGTCTCTTTTTTCATTGTTTTCAAGCCTGCATCATATTCCTTTGTTCCTTACAATCTTCTGGACAGTTCTTTGTCTTTCCCTGTCTCCTCCTTCAGTCTACATATTTCTATGCTGTTATCCCCTCTTTCTCTCTGAAAAAAGACTATCTCTAAACCTCCTATCATTAGTTTCTTAGATAATTTTGTCTCTCTTTCTCCGTTCTCAGTTTATCTGTCTTCTCTTTCTTTTCTTTTTACCTTCTCTCTCTCCCTCTCTCAACATTTATTTCTGTCTCTCCCCCACCATCGCTCTCTCTCTCTCTATCTATTTGATCCATCTTTCTCTCTCTCTTTCTCCTCTTTTCTTTTGTCTGTCTTTTCCCCTCCCCCCTGCTTCACCTCTCTCCCTCCCCTTCCTGCAGAGGTAAATCTCATGACCGGTTTGCAAGGCCTCCTGCGCTTAAAGCTGAACCTGCACGGCTGTGGCGGGTGAGGGAACAGAATCAGGTCAGAGCAGCATAGTGGAGTCTCCCGCTGATTACAGGGCCAGACGCAATGATGACAGTCAGCAACATATAAACACAGGGTCACAGCGTGGAGGCTATAATCTGATATGCTGTCCGTGGCTGTGCGCTATAGCCAAGTAAAAGGCTTCCACCCCCCCACCCCCCCACCCCACCCCACCCCACCCCACCCCCACGCCCCCCACCAGCGCTAAGCTGATAGAGTTTTTGCATGTACTATTAAAAATGAATGCATTTCTCCACTTGGGAAGTCAAGCTTGATAGAACGGCAAGCTAAAAATACAAATCTGCGATGCGATGGGAAGATTCTGCAACTGCATAACGCTGTCTGTAGGAAATAGTATGCCTTTTCTGCATTATACAACTCACTGACAGGTGAAATAAAAAGGGTTAATTAATAGTTAATTATTTTTGTACAAAAACAATTTATGAAGGGGTGTATTTCAGTTGAGGTGAAAAAAGTGAATACATTTGCACATTTGTCTTCACAGGTGACTGCTTAAGGCAAGTCAGAGGCCAAAGCATACATGTATATGCTTTGCACAGGCAGGCGAGCGCTCTGTATGTTTTTATTGTCACCCACGGGAGACAAGTTGATACAGTGTTTCTTTTTTCGTCTCCTCAAAGACCACTGTGGGGCTTCAAAGGGCTTCTACTCATTCTCTAGCTGTTTGCACAAAAATGAATGTTTACCATAAGGAGTGCAGGCAGGGGTAAGTGAAGGAAGGGACATTGGAAACCTAAGTGTTCACTCTCTCTCTCTCACTCCCACACACACTCCCACACACACACACACACACACTCACACACACATCCCCCTATCCTTGCTGCTCTTTTTCTGGGCTTTAACTTGGCAACATGTCTGGGCAGGCTTGCCAAGCACGCAGCCTGCCTGTGCGACGGCTGAATAGTTCGGCTTTCATCCACAGTCGTCCACCTGCTGAGCAGTAACTACAGTTGCACTCCTAAAACCCCACCGACAAATTGCTTCAGACTAATTGCCCTTTGTCTCATTGTGTGATCTTGGTCACTGTCCAACCACGGTCACTGGTTGTAAATGGTGGGACATTTCTTTAGCACTGCAAGTCTCTGTTCATAAAGCTTACTTACTGATGTCTTACTTGGAGCATGACCGTGTTTTTTTTTTTTTTTGTCCTACACTGTAAGACCACCCTGTTACTGATTGCTGAAGAGGACTTTCTCAGAAAAGATAAGACCCAAGGGTTAGTTTCTTCATTATTACATTTTTTACAGTACTGCCTTTGCCAAAGGTTGGCTAGCAAGGATCTGCCAAATGTGTTTGAATGTGCGGCAGAATGTAACAGACACTAAAAACAGTAGTGTAATACAGAGACTGCCTCTGTTCAAAAAGCTCTTGCTGTAAAACATGCAAATGCACATTTTAAAATCACTCTCTCAGAGTCCACCTGGCCAACAGTCTTTGTAGGGGTATAGGCATACTGCACTGACAACGGTTACATAATATAACAGTGCCACCTACTGCTGACCTTGATGAATGTTCCTGTCACTTAAACTCATTCATCAATATGTTCATATTGATGAATATTTCTTTTTCAGTATGGTGAATAAGAAGGTAGTATCAGTTCAATTCAACATGAATTATATTTTAATTGAATATGTTAATATTCAACATGAATTGTCTGAGACACTAATGCAATAATAACATTCTTGCATCTACTTTCCATCCTCCTACACCATACACAACTTTCAAGCAGGACACAATTGTGCTCTTGGCATTTTTGCCGTGAGTATGTGTGTGTATGTCATGTCATGTATAGCTGCTTGGTACCTGCTTGGTTCCTTTGGCATAAATTAAGCATCTATGTCTCTATCTACAGTGATCTTGCTTTGCCCGTGCTTGTGTTGTCACTGATAATGAAAATGAAGTAATTTGACCCTGAGTAAAAGTCAAGGTCATAAAGGATTTGTGTATGATCAATGTGAGCTATATATGCATTTTAATGCAGTAGTCCATCTATTTTATACAGTACATTAACAGGTTTTAATATACCACCACACAATCTAAACTAAAATCATTACAACCATAAATGGTTCCACATAAAAAATGGCTAAGGTGGTCCCCATGCAAAACTGTAGGCTACCCTAAAGTGTTTCCATGTCACTCGATCACATTAACATGTGATGGATGAGGACAAGCTTATTCTTGGGGTTAAACATAGATGCATATCATGGTTATATATAGTCAATATATTGTCTTTTTCCCAACTGAGGCTGACACAAAATGACAAGGAAAACGTAAGAAAAAACACTGCAGTGCACTTAAAGCATCAGGGTGCAAAGACAAATGCTTTCCTTTATGTCGGCAATAATTCCTTATAAAGGATATGTAGCTACATCCGCCTCTCTGAACACACTGTACAGTACATAGATTGCATCATGGTCCATTGACAGCATAAATGGTGTGCTGACCCAGCCGACCCCTTCTGCCTGAACACATTATGAAGATGTATGTGCGTGATGCAGAGGATGCTGAGGTCAAACCACACTATTAGCTATCTGTGTAACGTCATTCTTTCCACTCTGCTGAGACAGGATGTGTGATCTTCATTTAGCTGGCCTCTTGTTTCAACATTGCTGATGAAGAACATTGTTCTTACTATAGGAGGAAGTGTGGCATTGTGCATCACCATGAATGAATGATGACTCCAGAGTGGACTTGCATGTTATTTCAAGCTATTTACCTTATCCTGCTCACCTTGCATTGTCAATGACAGTCACAGAGAATGTGATAGCCTTGTGTCCCTGGTGACTACACTGGGCACTTACAAAAGGACTACAGCTTATATTATACAAAAGACACATTTAGTACAGCAACATAGCCTATGTGATTATAAAATAATTGGGCTCCAAAAAAAAAACAGCACCATAGGAAAAATGTATCATAGGCTATATCAAATTAGGATTTGCTATGCTGCGTCTATGACACCAAATGCAATTTTATTTTATTTTTTTTTTAAGAAGGCGACGTGGCCCTCCAGTACAGAGCCTGATCTGTATACTAAAATGTAGAGCCAGACCACAGGGCTAGACATTCACGTCGCCGGTTCACATAATATACGTATCAGCGATGGCGTACAGGAAACTACCCAGCTCCATTTCCACCCGGAAGTTGTAGCAGCGACAACAACACAAGCTGCTGAAGCTTAGCATTCGGGCGAGATGTGCCACTGTTAAAATATTTGTCATTACGATGATTCCTAGTTTAGTTAATCAAAGGTAAATATGAGCGTAGCTTGAGCCAGGTCCGTTCTATGGACCGTATTATAAGGCACAAGAATAGTACTAAGACGGCTGTGAGAGAAGCTGCTAGCTACGTTAGCCACCTCAGTGATGATGAACAGTGCACATTGCGCGATCAGATAGCCTGCCAGGTTACTAGTATGCAAATGTAAGCTAGTAGTCCAAATTGTAAATATTATTACGACAAAATGGATGACAAATACAGCAGTAACGTTATTTCCAGTGGGAAACTTGGGCGAGTCGAAGTACCAAATGCCAGGTGAGCAAAGCCAAATGTTGCCTACCTAGCCTGCTAATCGGCTCGATTTTCTAACTAACGTTAATAACATGTTGATACAATAAATGTGGTCTAAATTGTACTATCTCTCTAGAGGATGCTAATATGGTTTAACATTTCTGTTCAGTCTTACAAGGTACATTGTGCTGCTTTGCCTCACGAAGTTGTTGAAGGCCCTTGGAATATTTGAGTCTTATGATTTGCTGAAGGTGGTACACATAGTACAATTTCTCTTCATACTTAAGTTGGGGTGAGTATTGTTGACCTTATGTTATCACGGCCTGATATGATTTCATCTATGTTTACATAAAGTCATAACACTGACATTCTACCTTCTTCACAGATGTGCAATGATATTGGTTTTCTTTCAAAAACCATTCTCCTCTGGGAAAATGATCACTAAAAGACAGGTGACAGATTAGTTTCTTCATTGATCAACATGCCTCAGAATAAAATGTTGTAAAGATTTTAGAATAACTGCCCAATGTATCTGTTATTGACAGTGGATCAAGATATTTAAGCATTCAGTGATCAGTTGCATCATATCCCTGTTGGGCTTTTTTGGACTAACTCTTTGCGGACCATTAAGGTAAAGGCACATAACAGAAAGTGTTTGACAATTTCTAGCAAATTATCTAATATGTCTTTTGGCTGAGGAAAAGGGGAAAAAAATAACCTCTTTGCTGTCTTGACAGGACACTACTACTCTTTGAACACAGTGATGTGGTAGTTATTGCACTGCTTAGTGTGCTTTTTACGAGTTCAGGGGGAGGACCCTCCAAGGTAAATGCAATAGATTAATTTACATGAATGTCTTATTGTTGAGAGTGTTGTGTTGTGTTGTTGAGTGTTGATTATTGTAAATCTGGTAAACTTGCACCTACAGTTGCTTTCATTGACTTGTCATTCTGCAATATAGTCTGTACAAGGGTCATTCCGTGTCAAATCAGGACGGATCCAGACCTCATCGTCACAGATTTTCACGAATCTTGGCATGCTGATTTAGTTTTATGAGAACACTACAAAAATGAATTTGCAGGTTTCTTGCATCATTATTAAGGGAAA
>JASCQY010000022.1:8226901-8238356 GCA_030264315.1 Sardinella tawilis
CAACGTAACTCCACAAAAAATTATCATTGTTGGTTTGTATGCTTTGGTCTGAAGAGTAATCCACATGAATTGGTGAGCTATATTTTAAATAAATCGTCGCCTGTAGGGGGGAGGCTTGCATAATGTACCTTTAACAATACACACTGAGAAATGTCTAATCTCTTGAGAAATCTTATTATATATTTTCTTTAGTGTGGTTGGTAAGATTCCTCTGCCTTTTCCTTTAACATCTTCTTCATGTGGTAAACCACTATTTTAGAGGGAATCATTGGTAGTAAGACATGTCGGCCTTATAAGATTGCCTTTACAAGTTCTGCAAATGAAAGAATTTTCTAATAGTAATAAAAGAAAGCATTTGGAGTGTTTTTAATATACCTGATACTGATGTCAGTTGTATAAGTCAGGGATCCTTTAAAAAAACAACTGAGCAGCTGCTGAGACTTTGATTACCTTAAGGTCATTAGTAGCTAATTATGTGTCAGGTATCTGCCTTGAAAAATAAACACTCTCATTTATAAGTGACAACAAACATTGGCTAATTAATTCACATAATTCCAGCAGGTACATATTTTCTTGTTTATTTCACATCAGACAAAGTGAATATCCATTGAAGATATAATGGGTGTGGTGCTTCCATCCAGACTAGTTGTTACAGCTCCTCAAAAGTCTTTTGCTGCTGCCTTGGACATTTGCAAAGGTATTTATTGGCCATCTCCAAAGGGCATGCTTTGTGTTGATTACACCCCAATACAACACTCATGCAAAGTGGTCATTATTTCAGTCCAGAGCCCCAACAATGTGCCTGGATAAAGCTGCACCTCTTCAATGATGCTTCATCTTTTATGTCTTGTCAGTGAAGTAACTATTTGGATTGCCCACTTGCGTGTGTATGCAGAGGCAGTCGAGGTGAACAACTCATTTTCCTTTCTTTCCTTTCCATCATTTTTTGGTCAGATCAATTTGTTTTTCTTTTTGTACCGACTTTGTCAGTATCTTGAATTTTTTGAGAATTACTTCCTTACCATTCTTGTGTGAATTATTTGCTTCCCTCCATACTTCATTCATTTCATTTAATGAGTTAGTCAGTAGTCACTCAGTTTGTCATCCAAAAGGTAAACAAATAAATAAATAAATAAATAAGTTATTTAACGTGTGAGTCTACTTAGTGATATCATCAGAACATCTGTCAAAGAATCACTGGATTCCGAGCACCAGCGGTTGAATTTGGCAGTTTTGTCTTTTATTCTGAGAAGCTATGCTCTCAGACCAAATCCCTCTGAGACTTGGAAATCTAATAGCCTGATCAGTCAAAGTGAGGAGCTTTGCTGCAGAAGCAGTGTTAGATTCCCCTTGATAATGGAGTCGTTAAGAAGACCAATTCAATGGATAGCTAACCTCTCCCCTGCTGCTCCAAGCTATTAATAGCCTCAATTCTCTTTGAGAAAGGAACAAGACGGAGGCCGGACGAACCCCCAATGCAGTGCAAGGTGCCCATTTTTGTGAGACACATTCCGTGATAGCAGGTTCACACACTGAAGGTTGGGAGGGAAAGACTGTTGCATAAGACATAAAGGTGAATTTTGTCTGTTTGGCATTGGCCATGACGCCTGCAGTCTTTTGAATTATTCTTCATGTAGCAAGAGATTGATTCTTGACCAGACTTTTGTGAGTAAGGTCTTGAGTGGGAGGCTTTAAAATCCATCAGAAGTGTGCTTGTTCTTTGTAACTTGCTGGACTGAGATTTTAATTCCTTCTTTAGGCAAAAGTAATATAAAGTCTGTTGGCTTTGGGTCACAGGATATATTTAATAGGTAGGAATTTAGGAATTTTCAAAGGAACAGTACTGACGGTGTAATAAGCACCTGTCTATAAATCTGATGGAGAGTGACTAAGAATCAGGATCTGGGTGTACCTTTTGCAAAAGACCATATGGCAGGGATGCAAAGCGACAAAGAGAGCAAGTAAGCACACTCAATTGCCTGCTGTCACTGATATCTGATGATAATATGTGCAGTTGTGAACAATGCAACAAGGTGATGACATGACCAAAATGTACAATATACTTACACCACTGCTTGGTTAAATGTTTTTTTGTGATGCACTTAATAGAACACGGACGTAGGCTACTTCACAGCCACTTGGAAAAGTTATAGAATTATGTATTTTTTTAATAAGGCCAAATAAATCGTCATCCAGTGATGATTTGGTGATAATGAACAGTCTAGCAAAAAAAATAAAAAATACCGCTCATTGTGATCCATAATCCATAACCCAGTTGCTTATGTCTCTTTGTATGTGTAAAGAAGGGGCATATTTAGCTCAATGTTTGCTGTGCGTAACCATTGCTGTCCATTTGCAGTGTGTGTGTTATTTACCAGAAACAGTCTCCTGGACAGGTTGGTGTTATTTTGGTCCAACACGAAAATGTACACTTGTTGTCAACTTAAAATAGACCTTGGTTATTGTTAGACCAAAGTTTCCCTTCATTAATTATAATTCTTGCATGGCATTAGTCTGAGAGAGAGAGTGACCTGCATAGTAAAAAGCACAGTGCCACACTAGAAACGGCTTTGGACACGGAAGGCACATTAGGTGTCCTACAAGCAAAGGAACTACAGTAAATCCAGTGAGTAGTGTTCCTGTGGTGGCTATGGGTAGAGTATCTTTTATTGTGCCAGGGATGCGATTTAGTAGCCTGATGTATCAGCCGCTTATTTCATTCCATTTCATATCGCGTCTGATCTCTATCCATTTGGATTCGTTTGCTTCCTGGTAGGTACTGGTAGGTACTAACTAGCCTGGCTAACACCAGCCTAAATTTCAAGTGAGATTTAGTCTGGGGACCACCTATACATTTTCTTGTATGGGATTTCAGTTTCGTTTGTCCAAAAGTTCGCGCATTGTCTAGCCATCTCTCCCCGTTGTGTGATTAGTTCCCAAATTCATGCGAAAATTTCAGCCATGGTCTCCAGGCTGCCGTGCACTTCAGAACGGGCGCGCAAGGCAGCAAGGGTATTCCCAGGCTAGGTAGGTACATACTTTCTGCTTAAAATCAATTGCTACTGTTTGGTCGTGGCTTCAACCAATCGCTACTGTTTGGCTCTGACGCATGTTACCCGCTGGAATGCATCGTTTGAAATCTCTGTTTGCTGAGTGGTCCGTCCGCTGTAGGAGATGGACCTTTCCTGACTATATGGTGGAGGCAAATGAAATTTGTCGGAAGCATTAGTCGGCGCTAGCCTGGCTTGCGATTTAGGCCTGCTGACTGACAGACATCTTTCGACCTTTTGACCACCATCACCAGCAAATATCAAACTGTGATCTAAAGACTGACCAAGCCAGAGCCTGCCCTCATTAACTAACCCTTCACCCCAAGGGGCCATGCCCTCCTTGGCACGCTATCACAGCAATGCCTGTAGGATGCCTAGGCCCACTTGCCATCACATGTTAGCTGCCTACAATAATCTCTGTGAGCCACAGTTTCCTATAATAAACCTTCATCTCTCTATAACAAACCTTCAGCCCCACTGCTTTACCTGGGAGAAGGGGGAGCACAGGCATTCATATGAAGTGCAAATGTCATGAGCTGTAGAGTAATTTGCTCTCAGAAAGGGCATAGCTTGCTAATTAATTCAAGGGTCAGACTTACTGGAGAAGGATTTAAATTTCAATATCAGGTGTAGGTGTGCTGTGTCTGTGTGTGTGTGTGTGTGTGTGTATCACTGCACTGCTTCTGAGGTGATACCATTATAATTCATGCAAGAGCTTTGTTACCCTAGTCACACCTTCACACGCTCACCAGCTTGAATGTGTGTGTGTGTGCGCGCATATGCATGAGTACTTTTTTTTCCCATTTTTTTTGGCAGTCAAACACTTTTGTGCCTTTATAGGGGAAGGTGCTTATTCATCTCTCTCTCTGTGCCAACCCCCCACCCCTGTGGTTGGTACACTGGCATAGCACATGGATGCTGACTACTCCCTGTATCACTTGCTGTGCTCCAGCAACTCTGAGGCCGGTCTGATGCATAATTAAAGAAGCCTCGTTTTTATCACCTTGGCAATAATGGGATGTCATTCAGTCGCTCCATTCTCACCTCTTTGTGGATATGGAAGAAAGCAGCTCAGCTGGTTCTGCCTATTATTCTACCCAAGAACCAGTGAAAGAAACATTACAGTGTTTCGGTCTCAGCAGGTTCAACCTGTAGTACCTCAATACACTTTCACAAGGCCACCTGAAAATAGTAATAAATAAATAAAAATAAATAAATAAATAAATAAGCAAAACACCTGCCTAGATTTAAACAATCCATTTCAATTCCTACTTGAGTGATGTCATTCAAATGACCTCAATTAGTGGATTCAGTCAGCTTAGTTTATCTTCCCCCCAATCTTCAAATGCTCATCGTTAGCATCTGTGCTTGACAGGGAGCATCAGGCTCATCTGATGATGGCAGGCGCTTAATAGGTAGGCTACTTCCCAAGGTCGCAGGAGGTTAATGTTCCTCTGCATGGACCTTTCAACAAGGTCACTGCTGATTATAATGTGAATGAATCTAAAGGAAGCTCTAGGACATAAATATAGGAGAGGTGACCTGACAGAGAGGAGTGTCGGGTTTTGAGAGCACAGTAGGAATACGGACCCTTTGTTAGATTTTGTGAATGTGGAGATCCTTCAGATCATTCAGAAATCAAATGTGGAGGTAAAAAAATGTGAAAATTGTTTTTACCTTTCCAAAAGTACATCCTACTTTTACGCCCTTAAACATTTTAAGACACATGGTGCTTTCTCCAGAAGTAAACAAATAATAAAATTCGGAGTCCATGTCTTCTTGTTTTTCTGAGGTGTCTGGACGCTGCTTGTTTTGCAGTTGCAGTGAGTGCCTCTTCCGACATGTACTTCCTACAATCATAAATCTTTGGCTGATTGATTTAATGGCACCTTTTAATGGTCTCTGGTTGCTCCCGTGATATTGTGTGACTCATTCACTTTAGATGTGAAAGCTGGCTGTGTCTACCTGGCCCCAATGCGCTAACGGCATGAAAAGAATCTTAGAAATGGAACCCGAGGGAACCTACGCACTACACACACTGCACAACATCTGTGTCTGCCACGCACTCTTGCCCATGACCACAGCGCACAGTGCACGCACACTCACACACACACACATCGTCTGCACACACAAGCACATACACACACACACACACACACACACACACACACACACACACACAGAGCCTAAGCACACAAACACTCATACGTTCAGGTACAGCCACACACGTACCCACACACACACATAGCACATAAACACTCATGCATTCTGGTACAGCCATACACACACACACACACACACACATGTGAACTCTCTCTCTCGCTCTCACACACACACACACACACACACACACACCGCACACACATGAACTCTCTCTCTCTCTCTCTCTCTCATACACACACACACACACACACACAGCGCACACACGTGAACTCTCTCTCTCTCTCTCACACACACACACACACACAGGATGCAGAGATTAAACAGGCCACAAATCAGCTCACCCGCGAGAGCTGAGCGTGGAGGCTAATGGAGGGGGGTGAAGTGCAGCAGTAATGGCAGCCATAAGGTTGCAGTCACACACAGGCAGGAGAGCAGAGAGGGAGGAGGAGAGGGGAGGTACAGTATGGGAGGGGAAGGGGCACAGCAAAGGGGTGCTCTGCTCATGCCAACAGTGTGGATGTCTAATGTATAGTTCTAGGTTCTAGTTCTGTTATGTACAGTTCTAGTTCTAGTTCTTCTCCGTTATAGGCAAGAACTGAAGGGATATACTGTAAAGAGGGATCAGACAAAGAGCTGTTGGGCCGATGATTGAACGTCTGAAGGAGTCTGGCCAGTTGATGAGCATCTATAAGGGGAGCGTGTCTATGTTCCTTGGGTCCTTTGTTCCCTCTTCAATGGTCAGAACAGTCCGGAAAATACTTGTTCTCGTTGTTAAGCTACTAGTAATGGCACAATATTGTCAGACATTCTCTTGATGGGCTACATAATTTTTCCCTAGGTGAGTTGATCTAATCACCTTTTTTTCCTCAAGCTTCTTTTTTCTTTCACATTAAAATAAACTGATGCCAGTCTTATTTTCAACTTGCTATCAAACAGTTTTGACATCAAACATTACGTTAATTGTATTACATGATCTGTGGGTTATGGTAAGCTTAAAATGCAAGCTAAAATGGGCATCTCCAACAGTTTGTGAGCTACCAGTAGCTTGCCTGAGAGCAGCTCTCCAATGGGTCAAAGGAAATAGGCCTAGATAATTCTCAATCAGGATTCTCACAATAGGCAAACGATTAAATCTCTTTCAAATCAAATTAAAACATCTTGCCCAGTATGGTAAAAAAAAGCCTTTTCCTTCTGCTCTCTAGTTTCCTAGTTTGGTTAGCATATCCTTAGCATATCCTCATTACTTAGACATGGGCCGTGTCTCATATGGCGCACTTGCACACTTCAAGCACTATGTTTTAGTGCACGGGGCGCTCACACTGACAATCAGGTCAATCATGTCAAACTCAGTGCACTGAAAATACCCAGATGGTGCACTGATAATGGCCAAAAAAGTCAGCGTGGAACGATGGACACTACTCACACTAAATGACCTCCATTTTGGATACGTAGCAGGGGTGGGGCTATTGACTGGTTTTTCAAACATGATTAATGGCAGCCAACTCTGAAATGATAGTGGAAGTTCCAGCTGCGACTGACCCAGTACCTGCGACTGACCCAGGGCTTGCCACGCTCGCAGTTCACAGCTCCCCCAGTTCACGAGGAGTCAAAGACAGAGGAACCGAGGCCAGGGAACACGGTGAGGGAGACAGCAACCATCCTGAAGTCCCCTGCTTGGTGTTGCCATGGTCACCATCATTTTGGGCTGTTTTCTGACCCTCATGAGTCTGACAAGCTGGAAGAACGATTGGTGCCACCAATGGGGGGATACTGGGAGTTGTTCCTGCACCTCCGCTTGATCATTTTGATGATCGTGAAAAGGAGCTTCAGCTTTAAAGAGCTTCACATTTAATTTCACCAGTTTAATTGCCTTTTTTCAATGTTGAAAGGGCTCTTTATTTGGCCTAGATAGCTTTTGCTATCATCTTGTGCTTTTTTTTTCCTTTCAGAATTTCAGAGATGTATTCTTTAAGGTCTGAATTATTACATGAGGCCACTGGTAAGTGCAAAGTAGTATTGTGATGTTTTTCAGTAAATTGATATGTATTTAGAATGAAAGCTTTGGCTATCAAGTGTCAGCTGGTCTGCTTTTGATTTCAGGTATTGGCAGTTAGATAGGCTACCACTGCATTTGTGACCCTGGCATTGACACTAACAATAAACCACATTTTGAGGTTGTATTTACTGTGTCATTGATTTTGTTTTATGGTGTTCCTGTTCAGTCTAATTTCATCATTGTCCCGCACCTCATCAAGTTCACTGGTGTATATCATTGAAGGATATGGATATTCTCTCATAGAATGACAGATTATTTTCCCATGTGATGAGTTTTCTTGAAAATCTTTCCACAGTGATCATAAGTAACCATGAATTTTCAGCTCTTTCCCATAAAAGACAACTTTACACATGGATAGAGTAGATACTTATCTTTTAATTACATGTTCTTTCATTACATAGTAGAATCAGAAGCTGTACATTTTTTTCTCCAAGTCAAACAACATGAATCGAAAGACGAGACGCAACAGAGAGGAGAGGGGATGCCTGTTGGAGTGCATGTCGTTGCTGAAGGCTCGGAAGGTTCTGGAAGCACTCATCACACCTCCCAGCATGGTCGGTACACCCTCCCCACCATGCATCTCATGGTGTCTCTGCGAAGGACGGACAGGTTCGGGTTTGGCTCCTGGTTGGTGTCCCTTCGCTCAGCAGTGGCCAGATGTGGAAAGGCCCCCCTCTCCAGAGCTCGCAGAGTCCCCCAGAGGGACGCGTCTCCCACGACGATGACCCTGGGTGCCCCAGCGTCCCTGCTCGTCTCAGCGCCTTCCTCGCCCAGCAGCTGCGCCAGAATCTCTTGCTCGGCGCTGGAGTCTCCCGGCCGGCCAGCAGGGGAGGCCGACGATGATGGCAGGTGGAACTCGGACAGCAGAGCAACAGAGAGGAGCAAAGACACGATGGAGATCTTCATGCTTCAGGCTGTGTCTGTCAGGGGTCTTCTGGAGCTCAGCTTTGGGATGTGCAGGTCGGTGGTTTGATGGTGGTTGATGCTTCTCCTGATTGCTTCCCTGGTCGATGATGCCACCAAGCTAAACAACTTTCTCTTTTATACGCTCCCTCATCCAGGATTTGCCACGTTTGCTGCTGATGAGGTGTCTCAAGTGTGCTGACTAACCTTTTGTGTTGTCAAAAATTAAACCCAAAAATCCCTTCAAGTGGACGATGACTTAATGGGAAAACCTAAAGTATATTGTTCGGTGAAGAATTAATTACATTTACCAGCAAACATGGCCACTAGCCTTGCCAGACCACAAACTGAGACATTATTGAATGCACAGCATGGACAAAGTAGTTTTTCTTGTCCTCGTCCTTCAAGACAAGAAGAAGGATTACACCCCTGTTGGGGAGAGCATAAGATAAAGGACACATAGGAATGACACATGGAAGTGATGTCCACGCCACATCTCTCCTAAGGATCTTACCAACGGAAGTATCCCAGCAAAGATTTTTTTTTTCAGAATGTATTTGTGGCTTTTGCCTTCATTCATAAATGACAGCAAAAAGTGACAGGAAGTGAGATGGAGTAGGAATGGGAAATGACAACAGCTCTGATCCAAATCCATGGCCTCATGGGAACGGAAAAAATTATGCTACAACCCCCTTCACACACACCACACCACACCACAAATTTATTTGGGAGCTTTTTGTTATAAGACTGTTATCATCCTCAATATAATGTGTACATGCTACCCAAAACATTCAAGTACATCATTCAGTGGCCAGCCCTAAATTTCATTGCATTCACCCTATGCTTATGGTTAGTATGAATGACCTCAATGCAAGGGTCAGCTCAGGTTCAGATGACCGCCATTTCAAACATACTTTGGGTTATCTGCTTTAGACGTCACGCTACATAGCTTGTCTTATGGTTTTGCAG
This sequence comes from Sardinella tawilis, assembly GCA_030264315.1. Taxonomy (NCBI): domain Eukaryota; kingdom Metazoa; phylum Chordata; class Actinopteri; order Clupeiformes; family Clupeidae; genus Sardinella; species Sardinella tawilis. The sequence continues at coordinate 8,236,043 of JASCQY010000022.1, forward strand.
AAAAACATACTGGAATTAAGCCTGTGCGACTTCTCTGGATATGCAAATGCGAGAAGAGAGAGAGAAAAAACGAAGAGTGAAAATTCAAACCATCTGTTTTCTCGTTGTACCCTTAAAGAGATGAAGATGATGAAGATGATGAAGACGATGTTGATGATGATGAAGTGATCCGCGAAGTCATGTGCCCTGCTTGGGAGATGAACAAAAAAGGAGATATAAAGTGTTTTCCCAGAGCTTGTGATGGATGGGCCTCTTGAGTCATGCACTTCTTGCGTCAGAAATGTTGAAACAGAACACACCGTCTTCCAAAGGCAATATTTGAGTAGCGGTTACTCTTCGGGTATACACCACTTCAGGTGCCATGTTTGTTTATGCAGTCCAGAATCAGCACATTGTAAGGGCTGTTATCAGTTTCCATGAGTAATGTACAAAAATGTCTGATATATTTTTGACTATATACGCATAACAGATTCGTCTTCGCTCTTTGATAAACTTTCATCACACCCTTTACACTTCTGTTTTCACTTTCCTTCATGCCTATGCTTTTTTTGTGCATTTTTAAATCAGGCAATTACAGCGTACAGTGAATCTCATTTCAAATAGGGTTAAAAAAAAAAGTTAATTTTAAGTTGTACTTTTAATGTTGGTCTAAACTGTCCAGTGATAAAATTGTAATTATTGTGTAAAAAATGAAAATATTTTTGATACATCTCACATTTCCCATCTGCCTCTCATACAACAGACGTGTGTTTATGTGGTCCCTGCGTGAAAGTGATCTGTAAAAATATCCAACCACATTCATCCATCCAATTAAAAGAAATAAATGTCAGGGAGCAACTTTGGAGGTTTCCAGTGCTGACTGCCATAAGAGTTACCTTATACGTCCTATTACTCTGTGAAAGCTGAAGGAAGTTGAATTTATTAGACAGTTGGAGATGATCAGAGAAATTTGCATCTTTTTTCTCTGCAATTAAAAACTTTTAAGTTCAGCTCACTATGCATTGTAGTAGAGTTTCAAATGTCAAAAATAATTGGAAGCACAACAGCCAGCTTAGACACAAGTTTCATTTGTTCTCATGGTATCAAATAGATTTCCCCTTCCCTTTCAGCAAACTGAAGATGAAAGATTGTGCAGTATTTAATAACAATACAAAAAAAAAACAGCCATACAGCAGATTTCCCCCTTACATTTTCAGAGAATATGACAAGCGTCTATTTATGTATGACAGCCAAATGCTAGAGTTTGTTCTGGAATAGAGAGAAAGAAACAATTAAGTGGACAGCTGACACTATTTCTGGAAACACACATTCCCCCCACTTCCTTGTCAAAATGACCCCGGGTGGCCACCGCAGTGGACATAAAAAGTAACATACATCAACAACCTGTCAATTCGCACAAGATCTGAGGATTTGTGTTCACCGCAACACTGTGGTGTCCACATCATTTGTGACAGATTGCACTTTTCCCCCTTCTTATCTCAATAATTCTCTCTTTCCCTAAAATAGTTACTCTGTTCTCCCCACACCCATTTCTTGTTGTGTTATGGTGCAAATCATATGATTTAAATACCACAGAGCCATGGAGAAAGTCTCTGATGCTCTACTTTTTTAGTGTTTTAATACAGTAATTTCATTTCAGCCAAGCTGAAGTCCATCCATCTCCAGAGGTTTAGAAGTTCAGAGATGGTGTCTGGTACAGTATAATAAGGTGGGCCACTAACAGTAGGTAGTACAGTAGTGTAGGTACAGTAAACTAAATGTGAAAAAGCAAGACGAAACAATATTGCATTACCTGTCATTTACTGTCATTTATCCACCTGCACTTGGAAAAACCATGATCTTGAGATAAATTGCTCCTATTTATTGTAAACAGCTCAGTGCATCAGCCGTATTTTTCCTAGAAAGACCATTACTCCTGAACCTCTGTGACACTTGTTTATCTAAAACAGTTTAAAATTACTCCCATCAGTTTGGAAAATACACAACAAAATGTCTTGCAACAAGTTCTAACAAGTTCTACAGTGACAGTCCTCATTAGACAATTTATGAGCTGGTTCACTTACACAGGGGGGAAATGTCACTCTAATTTCAGGTAATTGGGAAATTTGTCGCTGTCACCCTACCAAGTAAATGTCAACCATTACAGCCATGGCTTAAAGAGCGAACTCTGTCCCCGCTTAGATATTTACATGGAAAAGCCTGTGGATGAAGTCTGTAAATGATGCAGTGGATTTGTGCACTCTGGTCATGCAGTAAGGTCACTTAAGGATTTTTTTTTGGGGGGGGGGGGGGGGGGGGGCTTTTTGTTGCCATT
>JASCQY010000022.1:8248740-8275203 GCA_030264315.1 Sardinella tawilis
TAGCATGCTTGGCCAGACCGTGGCGAGGCCGCGAGCGTGGCCGATAACGTCACGGAATGGGCGGGCCCAGGCTAATGCATTCCTACTGTCTAACGCTCAAATGCGTGCAGCTCCTCGAGTCTGAAGTCTTGAGTGTGAATTAAAGTGGTAATTTTTTGTCTTGGGTGTAACCTTACATGCATGACAACACACACGCTAATGCACAACCAAATGAATTCTCTGAGTGTACACGGCTCGTGGGAGCTTATCTAAAGTACCACCAGGAAGGCGTCCAACGTCAAATCACAAGTCATTAATCAATCGGCAGTACATGTGCGACTTATTTCTAAATATCTCTCACTAAGCTGTCTCCTCTGCCTGTTTCCACAGAGCTCGTTTTCAGACTCATTTTTAGACTCTTATTCCCCTTGTCAGCTTGTGATCCAATCCCTCATCTGAGGGCACTGACTGCTGTTTAAGTGAGGGTGTCTTGTGATGGATCCTCATGTCTGAAGCCTACAGAGCCCGTCTTTTGGACCCATCACAGACGTGTTCGGTTTGTTTCGTGTGACATCCTCTAAAACCTCTTTAACATCTGAGCCAGTTATTTTGGTTTGTGGGTAAATATTGTGTAGTCGTGAGACATTTGCAGTCTCTTCTTGGATGAATTGTATTGTGTCCCATGGTTGAATGTTTGAATAATTGTGATGTCACCCAAGACCCCAGAAATCAAAATAGGCTGTAACACACAACTCATTCACTCTCACACAGGAACACACACACACACACACACACACACATACACACACATGGACGCACACACAGTAGTTTAAATTTAAAGGGAGGAGAGAGAGAGAGAGAAACACTCGAGTGAAGCACTAAGGTTCATTAATCCCAGTGGTTCATTCAGCACTTTGGCTGCTCAGCTGTAGTGGGCTGTGTGGTTTTTGCAGAAAGGAGAAAAGGACAGTGTTGGCGATTGCATTAAATAACACGTCTGGAGCACTGCAGACAGGAAGCAACATTTTAACTTTTCTTCTCCGCTCTGCAGACAGCTGTTTGGAATCAGGGGCTCGCCTTCCTCATCTCTCCTCCGCATCGTACACCCTCTCCAGGGGCACCGGCGCAGTGACTGGCCCCTTTGTGAAAGCCTGCTGGTCCATCCGAGGGGCGATTTGTCAAGTCAACTTCAGCAGACGTGGTGACGATATGTCATGCAGCCGTGCCATGTGAGCACAGGGACTTGGGATTAGGAGTCGAGGGTGTGGACGTAGACATGCGGAGAGACAAAAATTCAAAAAAAAAAAAAAAAAAGGAAGCCTCAGAAAGAAAAAAAAATGGGCTGAGAAAAATGGTCTTTTGACTTTCAATTTGTACAGCAATGATTCTCACCAGATTCAAGATGCTCTCACTGGCAGCCAGGATGGGTGCAGAGTTAGAAGAGGATGCATCAACATCTCATTACTCCTTCGTTTTCCATGTTGACAAGCCAAGTTTCTTGAAAAGCGACAGGAGATGTTTTTTTATTTTTATCTTTTACAAGGAATCACTTAATCTTTATACTGTAGGCAAAGGAAGGCTATTTGAAAGATCAGACTGTAATATGTGATGTAAACAACAAAATCATACAAACAAAGACACAACCAAAATAAATAAAGCAAGCAGCTATTCTTATTGGTCGCATGCCAATAAAACGACTGCTGGCAAACATTTCACCCTGAAATCTTTTCAATAATATTTCAGCACTAAATATGGCACTTGTGTGTAGCCCTTTTCATTTCATTTGTGTGTCCTATGGGTTTTGAATCTAAGACTGTGTTGCGAAATTGTGATAAAAAAAAAGACATGATAGATGATAGGAGTGTTTAAGCCTGGATAAACCTAGGAGGATGCTGAAGCTTCTCTGGTGATGTCATAAGTCACAATGTTACTGTTTACTGTTGCCATGGTAACACTTCCAGATAAGTGAATAGAACTCAAGTCGCTGTGTTTGAAGTTTTGCGATACCAAAAGTCAGTGCTACAAAAGATCACTCACACAAGTGTCTGTCAACATGAATGTTCCGGAGGATTCACTGGAAAGTAAGGAGATATCTGTTGGCAAATGTCTGCTTGATAACTGGGTTGAGGAGGTGAGTCAAAACGCGTCACCTTATAATCGTTTAGGCTAACCATGATTGTTTGAACTGGACCATGAGTTTTCATGAGTTTCCATTAGTGGGCTACAGACACATATTCGTATATAACATAAACTTTTGTTTAGCGAGCCACTGCACTACTGGACAATTCCGTGACAAGAACAAGCATCCACAAGAATGGTCATAGGGGAATTCTGACTGTGGACATGGCGGCTAAAGTGCAAGAGCTTAGCACTATAAAGTCCTCTTATACCCCTCCAAAGGGCCCTGGAGTAAGACAAAAAGGTAGGTTGTCCTCTCTGGTGCTCATGAATGAATTCATGCCCCTGATTGCATTCCATATCTATTCCTATTTATTACTGTTCATTATACAAGGACCTAAGTCTGCCTATTAAGGCCACTGTTAGGCTAGGCTAGTGTAGGCTCACCTGTAAAGTATAATATTTTTTTAAATGGATAACGATATTAAACAGATGTTGACGTATGTGCTCATAGGATTGCGAGGAGAGCTTCTGGAGAAACACCTCTTCCAGATAATAAGGTAGGATAACTAAATAATGTCCACATACACGTTCTTCGGCTTGACTGTGCTTAAATAACACGTGTGACCTCAGTCATTCAGGGTTTTAAATTTTGAATTTGTCTGGGAGGAAAGAGTGGGAAGACAATGATGTAATAGACTAGGAGCCCTGGTTAGTTTCAAGGTAATTAAAACATTTTTGTAAGTGCTGTCGGCTTGATATTTTGTGAAAATGTGGTGGGCTTGACAATATGCCTAAATAAGTGTTATAATACTTTTAAGCTGGCCAATGCAGAATAATGCCAAATGCCAACATAGTCCACTCCTAGTCTGTCCAAAACCTAGGCCTACTCTGTCCACTCAAAAGCAGCCCACATCTAACAGTGGTTTTGGCTCTACACATGTTTACTGTGAAAGAGTGCATGGCTGAATAAATAAGCAAGCTTCCAACCAAACCGGTACCAATCCAAAATATAAATGCAATATTACTGTCACTGAAACATCTCACTCTACTGCGGTAAAAACTGTGGTTTCTGTTGTTAAAAGCATGGGTCCTAGTTGAAAAAGAAGGCTTTGATTAAAGTGATGTCCTTTCTCTGTCTTTGAGCTTTGTGGTGGTGGCTCTTAACATTTTCAATTTGAGGAGCTTCAAAGGATACTTGATGACTCACAAAAATCACATGCTTCCCTTCCCTAAAAAGAAAAGGATGCCGATTTGTTCATTAGAGATGACAGTTATCTTACTGATCTCCTCCTGGAAAACTACATCCCTACCGGCTCATTGACATCTGCCACAGCAGGTCTAAAGCATGGACCTCGTGAAAGCATGAACCATGGAGAAAGGGCAGTCTGTTATATTACCCCAAAGCTCTGCCACCTCTCTTTCAAAACAGATTTGTAAATCCTAAAAACTAAAAACTCACCTTTTCTGACTGGCATGCTCACTGAGATATGGATGCTTTTGACAACATTACAGTAGTTCGAACATTAGTACATTTTCCTTTTAATATTTTATTACATAGTGTATATTTATTGATATTGACCTTGTATTGGGTGTCTTTAATAATGTTTTGTTTCAATAAAATGTATTATTGTTATAAAACCAGATTTATCTCAGCGATCTAGAAAGGGCTTTTTTGGACAACTTTGGTGTTGCTTAGGCTTATTATTTTGCTGTTTGCGGTTATGTCAGAAGCCAAATTACTTACTTCTCTCCTTTAGACATAAACCCAGTAGAACTTACATAAGAGCTCACATTCATCTTTGAAATTGTCATACTATCACATTTTGTTTCACAAAACAACATTATCCCACAGTGAAGAGGTCCAGGCAGAACTCCATCCAGAGCCACCAGCCACAGATTTCAGCAGCACAACCCAGGTGGACTACACCATGGAGGGCTTTAGATGCATCAGTCCGACAACCCTATGTCAGGTCAGTTGATGTGCACACGAATGTGTCCTCAAGTGCACTGCGTTCGTTTCATGCATTTTCATTATTTCAGCCTTTCTTATCCTGTAATGAATATATTGAATGTATGTCCTTTGTGGACATTTTGAAAATACTGTATGCCATTAGTTGATTTGTAACACCTAGGTAACGTGATGATTTGTAATCTTTCTCTCTCTGTCTCTTTCAGAAATATGATGACATAACAGACCAGGCCATTACATCTTGGGGTGAAAACTACCACGATCTTCAGGTTAGTTTGCAGTGCTTCCACAGACTGATCTCCAGCCAGTGAAATCACTGATTACTGATTAGAAGGACACAGTCTACTGATTGTAGTATTCACTCAAGTGGTTTCTGCATCTAGGGATGGACATATTCACTCAGTGGCGTTGATATCCTGAACTGCAACAAAGTGAAAGCACTTTACCTCTTAGTTAGAGACCTCCCACGTTCCCAGGCCTCTATAAAAGCACCCCAAGTGCTGATGACAACTCCTGTTTTAAAAAAGCCGCTCTTAGCGTGACACACAACTTCTGGACCATGCAGAAGACTGCAGGGGCTTATTGCACTTGCTTGGCTTGTCTTCTGAAAACCCCATTTAACTGAAGTTCAATTTGAGATGAATGCGTGCTCATTAGTCAGCATTAACGCTTGACGGCTGATATAGAGAGTGTTGTTAGAGAAGCGATTTGCCACATGTTTGACAATTGGCCACCATTGTAAAATCTAATTAGTCCACTCGCCACAACAATTCACTTCCATGTCAAATTTAATTAAATGCAATGGATATAATCTCCCTTAATATTTCCTGTTGTCCATTGGATTGCGTTTTGAAAGGAGACTAATTAAATTAATATGAGCTGTCTCAGACACTGTCAAAGCTGTCACAGTCTGTAATAGCACAGTTAAATACTAGAGACATATTTTGAACACTAGGCCAATAATGTTTCAAAAAGATATAGTGGTATATTGGTTCTGCTAAGTGTAAAAGCTAAGACCATAAATGCGATCTTATTTTTTCAATTTACACCAGTTAGCTTGATTGATTGAAATATTACCATGACTGTTTTCAATGAAAACATGTAGTTCACATTACCTGTTCAGACAGACAACAGAAAGACTGAAGGAGTGTGTGTGTTGTTTGAATGTGTGTGTTTCAAACTGTCTGCTTTAGCTTCTTCTCCCAACATTCCCTGTGCAACTAAAATTGCACTCTGAGTTTGGTCATTCATCAGATTTAGGAAAGGATATTTTGAATAATGATGGACATTGTGTATTCACTATGTAAAATAACGAAATGTCTCACTCTCACCTCAATGTGTGATACTACGTGACTCACTGTCAGCCCTGTCCCCCCACACATCTGCTGCGTGTTCCATCTGTAGTCAGTTATGAGAACTTTTGAATGCAAATGTGCTCATCATAAACTTCTCATGCCTTTAAAGCTTTATGACAGACGCCAAACGAATGCCTTGGCTGTCTGTGCATGGTAAAATGGTCATCTCTGTGTTTAGTTGCTTAGGAACAAGAGGTGACTCTCTACTGCCTACCCAAAGGACCAGCTCTCCCCTGTCTTCCCTTGTGTGTTTTTATCCTACAGTATATTAATTCCTGCCTTGTTTTACGGAATAGTGCAGCAATGCGCCACATCTTGTTGTATTTTATTGTATCCCTTTGAATTGTACATGTAATGTATTGTGTTGTGTTGTTATGTAGTGTTTTGCTGTACTATAAACATGATTATTTTTTGCCTCACAGGGTGTCACAGCAGTCACAAACAAGGATGCACCATTCAGGAAAAACACCTCCTTCAGCAAGCCTATCAGTGAACAGCTGGATAACACTATGCTGTAGACATCTTAAAATAGTTCCATGTTTTGAAAGGTCACTATTATGGTATTCAAAATAGCAGTATTCATTCATGTGCACTGTGTCTTTTCATATTATCCCTGTAGTTATATTTTACTGTTATTTTACAGTTTTGATTATAAGGAAATTATAAACATCTGTTATGCATTTTTATAAGGTCATTAAATTGCATAATTTGGTCACTTATTTGGCTGCCAGTGTCAGTCATAAGAATTAATATTGCTTTCTTAAATGGGCAACTAAATTCATGGCATGATATTCCTCAGAATTGCCTAAGGTCTTTGGTAAATTATAAGTCTAGCATAGCCTACTTACATGGGTTTTGGAGCTAGACATTGTGATGAATAATTTATTATGAGATTTAATATACAATTAATATGAAACAACAAGACTAAAAGATTAAATTGTACAGAGTCCAAATATATATTTGATGCTTGACTGTTAAGCTGTTTGTCATTTCATTCAAAGGAGAGTAGGGAGGTCTTTTTTTTTTTTAGATTTGGGCACTAACAAGACTCTAAAAATGTCAGCCTAGAATTAGCCAGACAGAAATCAGCAGTGATTTCTCGATCAACTGGTAATAATTAAGGGCTCCAAACAAAAAACAGCTGGTGAGATTAATGTGAACTGTCCTAAAAAATTACACCCTCGTCCAGACAAACAATGAGCATGCTTCTGTGACGCGCCAACAAGTGTCGGAAAAATTGCAATTGGGGGTGTGGGGTGGGGTTGCTGAGGCAGAAAAAATGTCTCTCGTGACTATTGTGTAACGCGCACAATATTATTTTTATTTACTACAAACAGTGCTTTGTTTATTCAGCACTTTTCTCAAAAGTTCCAGTAAAGGTCTTTGACATTGAGAATATGTGTGCTTTGGACTTGTCCCAATTACCTTCAAGTCATGTGACATTTATTTATCTTTAATGGATCTTTGATCCATTCATTGATCCATTTTGGTATTGGGCAACAAAATCAAATCCTGAAATTACATGCAATAGAAGGAGAATTTAAATGAATGAGTTAATAGTGATTTCTATTCATTGATTATCTAAGCCCCCAATGTGTAATGAATTTGATTTAACTTCAGTTACTTGATTAATATCCCTACTACTGTAGCTGATAATGCACTCATGGGGTTGTCCATTGAAAAAAAAGCAACAAAACGTATTTTGCTATTTTGTAACTAATCATTTTCTTGTGAAGGGGCCAATTATCAAATTTTGGTTGTTGACCATGAATGGTCGTCACATCACAAAGCAAACACGCAGTCCCTCTTCAGCTTGACAACAAATACACTTCGCCTTTTGTGTTTGGAGAGAGGACAAAGGCTGCCTTCATCTTGAATAGATAGAAACATCAGGCACCTTGCCTGCTCGGTGCCAGAGGAAAGGCTTAGCCGCACTAATGACAAATCGACTGATGCGATGGATGTTGGTGTCTCACATGGCTGTTATGTCAGTCAGGGCAGCCTTTTTACTGCGCGCTCAATCCTGGTACGCTTCAACGGGGATTAGCTGCGTAGCTATGGCAACAAGTCATTTTTAGTCTACATTAATGCAACCAGCTTCTCCTACGATTCATTATCTCATAGAATAAGACAAAAACAGCGAGAATTAGGTTTGAATCATATTTGAGTGATGGATTTCGGTAAGGCAGGTACAGTGTGTTCATGTAGGATTAAGGACTTTATTATTTAAGTAGCGTAAACTCCTTTAAAGTTTTTCCATCGTCTAATTCCAGCACAATCCATCAATCCAGTCTAATACATAGACTTCATACTTCTATCACTTAAAGGACACAAAATTACACAAAATAATTGGCCTGGCGTTGCTTTTAACTGCTTTTATTTGGATGCGAAGTTTGTTTCGTCGATGAGTCTGTTTTTAGAGTAGCCTTTAACCATGTGGCAGTGTAACTGGCCGTGCCACCACACAGCTCGTTGACCTCTTGGCAACAGCAGCAGCTTCCCTGGCGACAGCACACGGAGTGGGTGGTAATTAAGAACCCTGGAGGAGGGAAGCTGCGCTGTGCGCCACTATCTCTAAACACTCTCACTGTGCACTGCCAGATCAGATGGCTGGTGGAAGACATATGTTACGCATAGATGTGGAAGCACACAGTCACAGGGATGCACACACATTTAAGGAAAATTCTAAAATGTACTCTCCCTCAAACACACACACACACACACACACACAGTGTGACCACACAAAAAAGCACAAGCATATGCACTCTCTTTGCCTTTCCCTCTCTCTCTCTCTCTCTCTCTCTCTCTCTTAAACACATACACACACACACACATTCACACACACGAACAGTGTGACCACACAAACAGGCACAAGCATATGCGTCACTGATGCGCAAGATGCCTGTTCACAACGAAAACAACAAAACAAATGGCTAGGAAGCTTTGATTATTCAGTCACACATTCATTTGGATTTCATTATTACCACACAATCTGCTGTATACAGGCTCTTCATATTAAACGGGTCCATACCGTATGTCATCTGACAACTTTAATGCTGTATGTGCCATTGCAGACTTCACAGTGAACATTCACACACTCATACACAACTCTGGGCCCAAAAATACTGTTTTTCCTGTGATATCTACATAGTGACTAAACCTTTCTAATGCTCCCAACTTAAAGTCATTAAGTATGGTGAACTCCTAATAGCATTTTTAGCTTAACTTAACAACAGTATACAGTAGCTCTTGTATAGCCCATTTCTCTATCATACAGTAATTGGCTGCTTTTTACCTCTTCTCGACCTCACATCTGACATGCAAATGGCAGCTGAGGAGGCATGAAAGACATGACATTTTGCTGAGGACCACAGATATTGCAGGTACCCACAGGTGGAATAGCCATGGAGAAGTGTCTCACCCACAAGTGCACACATTGATAAACCTATCGTTAAAATATATAAAAGAGGACACACGGAGGGAGCATTTCATTCTGTTTATTGAACAAAAATATCTTACAATGTCTTGATTATACATATATACAAATATCTGTGTATAGTGCCACTGTGGAACTTCACTTGTACCTTTGCATTGACTAACATTCACACTATGACACTGTGCTCTCTCTCTCTCTCTCTCTCTCTCTCTCTCTCTCTCGTTCTCTCTCTCTCTCTCTGAATGGAAACACCAAGTATATGCTTACTGATTTCCAAACACATGATACAAATCAGAATATAGAAAGCACAAAAAATAAGGGTTCATCTCTGAAAAGTACTCCTTTGTCGAGACACAAAGCTTCTTCATAAAAATGTCTTTACAATAGTGTTTTTTAATCAATTTTTTTGCGTCTTTATCATGTTTTTTTTTTTTCTTTGAGTTTTAGTTTTATTTGCAATTAAGCAGGTAATTAAATATACCTGGAATCACCTCTCTCCAAAGGTATTTAAGTTTTTTAAAAAAATCTCTGTTGACTTGCACAGAGGAAAACAAACCTCCCGTCCTGACTGTGAGGGCCCTAGAGGGGGAGGTGGGGGATAGTCAGGGGTGGTGGTGGTGTTGGTGGACTAAACGCTGGCTCCTCGTCCGCGGCAGTCAGCCGATTTTCCTGCTCATCAGCACGGCGTCTCAGATAACATAGACATCTGTCTTTTCCCCCAGAAGCCAATACGTTCTCATTTTGCCTTTGCCCTGGGAAGAGGACGAGAGAGAGGGAAGCAATCAATAAAAGCATTGATGAGCACTCTGCATCCTTAGTGCTAAGAGTAATCAACAGAGAAAGTGTGTGTGTGTGTGTGTGGCAGGGTATGTGCTTGCTATAAATGACAATGGCATTGACTGGTCATCTAAGAGCTAATCAATCATCTTTGTCAGTGGCATTATTAGGCACAGTATGTGCCTGATAGATCAGAAGCCTACAAAGGAGTGCTGTGGAAGCTCCTGATTCATGCTGACCCAAGAACTGCTCCGCTTCTGTTACGAGTCTCATGAGTCGGCACCGGGTGCAGAACAGATTGGGTTTGAGGTCAGCAACTGTCGGAGTCCACTGTGACCTGTTCATGAGGTCCACGTTTTTTTTTGTTTTGTTTTGTTTTGTTTTGTTTTTGGTTCGTTGTAACATGAGAAGCTATGAGAAGGCCATTCTTAGATTGGGTGTGAGGGGAAGGGGAGGGTTAGCCTGTTATTTCATCTGACTGAGGGAACAGAGCAAAGACACAGTTCAGAGCAATCAGAGGGAAAGGGAGCCGGGCGAATTGATTGTGAATGTGGATGGAGGACGCTGTAACATTGTTTCACCCACGACAATGTCCTTACTCTTCCCCCCCAGGGCGGGGAGTGAAGTGAGATAGATGCTCACGTTCGATACACAGATTATCGACAAGCTGCACAGCCAGCCCCTGGGACCGGGACAGACTCGCTGTGCTGTACAGTACTTACCTTCATCTCCACGTCACCTCGTAACTGCACGTCGAAATAACCAAATTCATCCAACACCTCTTTGGTGGCGGAGGACAGGTGTATCCTCAAGGCTGTGGGGGAACACACACACACACACACACACACACACACACACACACATACATCAATAAATACCAACAGCACAATCACCTAAGTGCACCGTCCCCATAACAAGACTCATTCATAAAGCACGCCCCAACCAGGCATCCATACAACTGCTTCAGTATATATTGACTGACTCATGGCAACAGAGTGAATTATGGTCTTTCCATATGACCAATCAGGGACACTCCACAAACTGGAAACATCTTTGCTATGACTAACACACAGAGACCCCTCCTGATAATTCTGACTTTCTGGAAGCCATGTGAGGAGGAGGAGGAGGAGGTGGAGGAGGAGAGGAAGAGAGGAGGCCCCCCAAGCAGATGGTGAAGATCCCATCCAGTGCTATATAATAAAACCCACGGGGAAGAGCAGTGAGAGCATGGCTGTAGTTAATTATTAATCACTATTAAGTACATGAAAGCCCTAAACAGGAAGCTGGTGTGTAAGTCGATCCGTTGTGATCGGGGTCGGGGATGAATGACATGGCGGCGGTCTGAGGGTGGGGGTGGGCTAGTGTGTGTGTGTGTGTGTGTGTGTGTGTGTGTCTGTGTGTGTGTGTATGTGTGTGTGTGTGTGTGTGTGTGTATGTGTGTGTGTGTGTGTGTGTGTGTGTGTGTGTGTGTATGTGTGTGTGTGTATGTGTGTGTGTGTGTGTGTGTGTGTATGTGTGTGTTGGGGGGTGGGAGCAGTATGAATGCATGACTCTCTCCACTGCAGACCAGACCACAGAAGCATGGCGAACACTCGCCTTAGGTTTTGGAGGTTGAAATTTTATCAATAGCTGTCACAGATACATCCACTGGAGACAATGGAGGGGTGTTATGCCACGCAATATCCTCTCATCTCAAGAAGTTATTTACATGGACAGTATAGTAGTAACACTACGGTAAGGATAACCGTCCATCAATCAAGGAAGACGTAATGGATTAAGGCATGGGCTATAATTGTTCTTCTGGACGCAAATAAGTATCTTGTGTTCAGACCATCATGAAGCAGTGAGCACACAGGGAACAAAGGATCCAATGTTAAGACCTCGAACCTAGACTTACACATATACTTAAATGTAAAAACATTTAAGCACTCATTTGGCACTTTGTAAAGTCCGGCTTTAGAATAATTCTCTAACTGGGCTTTAGAATTTCACCATTTGAGATGGATGGCAGGAAAAATCTGAATCTCTAATTAACAGCTGGTGGTAGTAGAAGGTCTCCTCTTGTCCTGAGAACACATTTGATCTTTTTATAACTACGTCAGGAAACGCCACTGTGCCACCTTGACATTCTGACAGCCGGGCACATCGTAACACCCACCTTCCCCCGTTGACTCCATCCGAGACGCCGTGTTGACAGTGTCTCCAAATAAACAATACCTTGGCATTTTAAGGCCCACCACACCGGCACAGACAGGTCCTACAGAGAGAGGGAGAGAAAGAAAGAGAGAGTGTGAAGAGAGAAAGAGAGAGAATGAAAGAGTGTGTCTGAAAACAGGGAAGTAAATGAGACCCTCGGGACGAGCCTCAACCGTTAAGTCTTCTTGCAACAACTCAAAAATCTGACAGCTAGGGGAACTCGACGAGAAAACCATTGACATGTTCCGAACGTAAGCTCATTAAAAGCCGTGCCAGCAGTATCGCTTTAACGTACACAATGGCTGACACACATCTAAAGCAACACTTTACAATCAGATCTAGTGCTGCTATTCATTGAAGCGAGCCTCGGACTAAAAGAGGATTTCGCAGGCTTGGCTGTCAACACCAGCAAACAGTGACAGAGAGAGAAAAGGCGTTAAGTACACAAGGCTTTGGGGAACACTGGTCTTGTGAAACAGGGATTAGCAGAGGGGAACAGCTGATGGCATCGACACAAAGTTTTTAGTGGAGGTTCTGTCTGGTTACTGTCAGACAGATGCCATATGACAACTCTCAGTGAAAAGTCAGGCAGTTATTACTGATCTGTACACAAAGACACACTTCTAAAGTGTTGACCCAAACAAATTTAAGTGGTTATCTGGCATCAAACTTCAACAGCTATTGAGCTTCAATATATTGAATGTTTACATTTCACGTGAATATAGAATAACTTGTATAATGTAATCTTGATGGCAATACTATTACCCTGGGGGAAATGACTATATACTTGGAAGTGTGCAAATTTAACTACATGGGCTGAAAAATCCAAGCCCACACTGCATTTCAAAGAGCTAATTTAATTAGCAATGGATTTAGAGTCTGATTATTGCACAATGTGATTTCTACGCCCAAGGAAAAGGAGCTGTGTATTCGTATACCATAGAGAATGGCTGAGCGAGAGCGGCTGATGAAAATATATCCTCAGATGAAACCTTGTGTAACAGGGAGGTTAAAAAGATGACAGCACAAGCCAACAGGTGAGTCATTTGGCATTTAACCAGACTGGCATCCACAAATAGCAGTGGCAGCAGCATGACATGACATGGTGTGGCGCAGCATGGTACGGCGCAGTAGTGAGCCCTTACCCGTATGGATGCCTATCCTGAGCCGCAGCTGGTCGTTGGGCCGATGTCGGATCTTGAACGTTTTCACCTGCTCCAGCAGCGCTAATGACATGCTGGCTACCTCTCGAGCGTGAAGCTTGCCGTTCCGGACTGGCAGCCCTGACACCACCATGTACGCATCTCCGATCGTCTCCACCTGAGGAGACAGGTAAAGGTGGAACTTTGATCCCTGATTGGACTGACACCAGAGCTACACCGGGTGTGTTCCATTTGCATCGTGTAAAAATAGCTTTGGAAGTCGGGTCTAATTTTTTTTTTTTTTTTTTTTGGTATGTGCACTGAGCTCTTGCATCTGGTGTAGCCAGCTGAATTGATTATGGTGAAGGCTAATAGTTGCAGCATTTAATAATACAGCTGCTTACAGTGTGACAGGGCACATGCCATGACACTAACATGACATGACATGAGATCTTCAACAAGGGAATTAATATAGTGTGATAATGTGCAAACAAATCTACTTTTACAGATTAGGCTACTGTATACAGTAAGTCATTTTGGCAGATTACTCTTAAGGTCTGATTCATTCAACAGACCCAGAAGCACAGCCTCATAAACATAACCATAGACATAACCACATACAACATTTGATCAATTCATTCAAGGCACGTGTAAGCTCAGTGAATGGAGCAGTGATCTCACTGTAGTGATGAACGGGATTGCTTAGGCCTTTATGGTAAATGTTGCGATGCCTGCTGTGAATCTAAATGTCAATAACCCTGTTGTTCAGGGTCACTGAATACTGTCTGTAGAAAAAAGAATCAGAAAATGTAATGCAAAATAGACAGAATAACGAACCGATAAAACAGCTAGAAAAGGGGCATAGTGAAATGAAACAGAATGTACTGTAAGTTACTGTGCCACATTCACTTATATTAGTATTAGTTGCCGTTTCACTATTCTGTCCATATTGTATTTTTTTTTTCATTCTTTTTCCTACTGACAGTGCTGTGAACTCAATCAACAGGGCTGCGGATTGATTCACACCGGATTTCTCCTTTAAACGTGGAGAGATGCCTGCTGTGTGTAGGGGGATGAGTGTAAACACATAGTGACTCACCTTATACACATCAAAGTTGTCAATGATGGCATCAAAACATGTGTACAGGTCATTCAGCAGTGTCACAACCTGGTAAGACAACAACAGAAAAACAAAAACAAAAGCATGTTTACAATACTAATGAGGATTATGTAATGTGCTATTTGATAAATGAAACGACTTAAGTTTGATTGTAAAGTAAAGCAACTGCAAATATACAACTGCAACTGCAAATACACCAATGATTGTTAAAATTCGCCCTTTATCACTTCATAATTCCGTGCTAATATCACAATGTTAACCTTCCTTCAAATGTTGTGATGTGCATCACACAGGGCAAAGCTATACAACCCAGGGTAAAATGCAGTAACAACAACGCACATTACGGGGCATGTTTAAAATGTGTATGTCTTATCTAAGCAGATGAGCATTTGAAAGGAATGTGCAATATTTTCACTGGTTCTACAGTGCCTGGCATCTCTCATTGAGGTCTGCTGAGAGACTCCTGCAATGTGTTAAGAGCATGCAGTCCCAGCGCTTGGTCAAATTAAAATATTTTCTGCCTCCCCCTTTCTTTGGAAGCCATCCCAGAAATGGTCCTCGCTGAGCAATACTTTAGGACCAGTTTAAAAATGAAGACAATGAACTTAAACAATGACAACAGACTTGGAACAACAGAAATGCCTCTAAACCGAGTCACGGCAAAAAGTAATGGAGGCATTTGCTGGAGCTGCAGTTCTGCAGAGCCGCACATTTATTTCTGTATTGCTTAACATAACTGATCGACTGAGTGACTGCAGCAATGCTCCATGACAACACTCCCTTAAGGGAACCGTTTAAGTGCAGCTTGACTCTGATTTAGCCGTACAGATCAAATGAGAGTTGATGACTGTGAATGCGAATGCCTGCGAAGGACACACAATCTGCATCCGTCTATTTCACAGTTACCTCTCAACATGGTGGAGTACGGAAGAGAGCTTTCAGAGAAAGCTGAAGTTAAATTTTTTTTTAACACAGTCTCTGGATATACAGCAGATGCATTGTATATTTTGTGTTGACTACTTAAAGGTGCACTATGAGATCCTGAATGATGTCACTTCTGTTGTCGTTCCACGTAAACAAACAAAACGCTAATATCAAATTGACACTACTAAATCAACTTTTATCACTGCCCCCCACCCATATGTGCATGCTCACTAACCCCCACCCCCTCACCGAACCATCTTGTTGGTGTTTGGCTGAAAATGTGATTTGTTATGTTTTGGTGCACAGCCTGTGCCCTAGTGTTTGACGTTTTACAGCCCCTGTGATGTCTCCAGAGACCATACTTTTTTAGTATTCAGAGGGTAGGTAGCAAGATGATCAAGGGGGGGATGCCTACGATTTGAGACAAAAATTAAATTGCGCTAAAAACCATGCAAGATCTCATAGTTCACCTTTAAGGGTCAAGAAGAACAGTGGCAAATTTAGAGAACAGCATCCACATGTCTGATTCTGTCTCCGAGTTAGATTCCAAAAGGCCCAACTGGTAAACATCATTAGAACAGATATACTTTCCAGGTATCGTCTGAACTTTAAGCTGTACTTTTAAATATGATTTATGGGATTCCTCTTCCATAACACATTGCTCCACAGCGCCTTTGATGGCATTTTTGGCTCCGGTCACAAGCATCTGAGAGATTTAAGTGGACTTTTGAGGACAGGAGTGACAGAAGGCCATTTTGGGGCAATACACTCAGCATCCGCCTTCTTCCCCAAACGGTGAAATCACCTTTTATCACGACCAGGCACACAAGAGGCGAGAGAGGGTGTTCGAGGCTCGTAGGAACACGCTAGTATATTTTTAGGATTAAAATCGAGGAAGGAAAGGAAAAAAAAATGCTTGCCTCCAATGAGTCACTTCTGCGTCAAAGTGAGAAAGAGCAGTTGTTTTCCTGACAACAAGCACTATCTAGGATTTGGACATCTGCATTACGTAAGCATACTGTGTTGGTGAAACAGAGAGAGAGAAAGAGGGAGAGAGAGGCAGAGTAGAAGGTGGGAGAGAGAGAGAAAGAGAGAGAGAGAGGAAGACAGAAAGGAAGAGAGAGAGAGAGAGAGATAGAGAGAGAGAGATTTTTGCATATTGAGGGCTCTCTGCAAGGTGACACTGACCTCATGAAACTCAAAATATCAAACTCATTCCAGAAACGCTCAGTTCATTAAAAGTACCAGGCTATTTGGGGAGAGACACTGCAGTCCCCAGAGAGACCATTTTGCTGTAACTCCACTAAAACAGTAGAATCAGCTCTACTCCCACGTGAATGCACATACTATTTGAGCTAAAAAGACACATTATTCAAACACATTATTACTACCAAAAATCTGCATTTTTTTTTATTTTAAAAACAGTGTAAAAAAAATATGTGCAAGGAATCTGTGTCTAAGTGGCTCGCGTGCCTTGAAAATCTGACCAAAGTGGTCGAACAGCACTTTCGGGAATAAGGCTCTCTTTTGTGTCCTTGGTCAGATTGTGATGGGTGAGACAGGCATTGGCTGGCAGTGCAGCGCGGCGCGGCAGCAGGGGCAGCAGGAGCAGCTGTGAGCTTGTGCTGTGCGTCCTACCTGTAGCGGTGTGCTTTCTGCTGACATTGATGTGAAGCCAACGATATCACTGAAGTAGATGGTTACGCTGTCGAACGCCTCGGCTTGGACCGTCTCCCCCCGCTTCAGCTGCTCAGCCACCGAACTGCGGGGAGACAAAAATGAGAAGCCTGAGGCCGGGAGCCGGACCGCAGAGTCGAGTGGATTCACACCAGACCCACACACACACACACACACACAATGTGTGAAGCATTCAATTTGGCTCTTTCACAGTGCCTCGCCATGCTCCGCTGTTTGGCATATTCAAATGAGCAGACCACTGATTTCTCTGTAATTAACAGAAGTCGAGTCCCACTTTGAGTCATACCCGCGGCTCATGCAAATTGTTATTATTTGCATTTGCACTGAAGGAAGCAGCATGCTAAATTAAGGGGAAACTTTTAGCACAGGGATAGAAATTTATTCACAGACAAAAGGGTGAGGACCCAATAATATCAGTCGCTTCAGGGAGGTCTTAACAGCCTGATGCCAAACCACCAGAAAGAGCCTGTCAGTAATTTCGCTAGTTTTTCATACAACTGCAACAAAAAAAAATAGCAGATCCTTGTATTGCAGTGTTATTATCGGAACTGTTTCTGAGTAAGAGAACTGAACTTCTTAGCCTGGGAAACATCAGCTCCTCTGCTTCTCAAGGCTTTTCTTCTTGCGCGACGGAAATCATTTAGGCAGACAATGGGCGAATAAATTAGCAACAGATAGGGAACATTTTCTTGTCTAGTGTCATTTCTCTGCTGTCAGACAGCTTCAAAATGTTATCCTACTCTCCTCTTGAAGCTCAGTAATGAATCTTATGGTTGTTTTCATATGAATTTGCCTTTGATCGTTGAACCTCTAAAAAGGCAACCATCAAAAAAAAAAAAAAAGAATTGTTTGCAATCGAAAATTTAAATCAAGCTTGAGCTGCAAACAGGATGAGGAAAGAGTTTAAACTCTGTTACAGTTGGACATAGAAACATTTCCAGGAAAAAAATGAGGAAATAGACTTACTGTGGCAGGATCTGATAGAGAAGATTCTCTGCTTTTCGCTTCTCTTCAAGGTAAGCTTGCGTTCGCTCCTCTACCAGGTTCTCCAGGTTGTTGGCATACTGCTCCATTCTGGACAGCAGGTTGTTAAGAATACTTGTGCTCCCCTCTCTGCAACACACAAATGACAATAGAGCTTAGTAAAGCATTTACTCTGAATACTGAAGACTGTCTAAAATCATACTTTTAAAAGTATACTGTACGACTAATAGCTTGCACACAACCCTTAAAAGAACCGTAGAATATTTCTCAGCTGTGACAGATTTATTTTGCAAAGACCTTCAAGGAGGCTGGCCATGGAACCCCATAATGGCCCTAGAACAAAGGGGATTAAGGGACCTTTACTCTTCCAGAGAAACTCTTAACTGTAAATTAGAGCTTGTCGAACAATTTGAAAGTTTTGGGGAACATTAGCTTTAAAGGTGAGGGGGTATTGTTCACTTTTCCAAACACTAATTCCATGTGTTTCCAGATTTCCACAAATGGAAAAGTGTTGGATGCTTTCTCAAAGGATGAAAAAAAATCTGTTCTCATCTTTTGGTTCTACTGTCTATGTGAGTCACCAGTGCACACACACACACACAAAAAAAGCTGAGGAATTTCAGATCTTCCTACGGTCAACAAATCACCATCCCACATGCTCTGAAAAGCCCCAAGCACAGATCAAAACTCTAACACGCTCGGAGGAGAAGGGGGGAAACATGCACAATTGCCGCCGCTTTGAAGCTGACCTTCTGGGGAAAAAAAAGTATCTCCAACACAAAGCCATGGCAACATTGAAGGTTAGGATTCACAGCTGGCACCGCCGAGGATGATGAACTGTGGCTAAAGTGCTACGGCCTCTTCCTCATCAAAGAAATTGGTTTTAGTGATGGATGGCTCAACGCCATTACGTGGGATGAAAAGCCTTTGACCTGAGATGGGAGCGATGCTGTGCCGTGAATGCTGTGGCCGCTCTCTCAAGTGAAACTTTGCATGAGTCCAGAGGAAGATGAGTAACAATGCAGAGGAACCTACTGAGAATCCCACCATCTCTGGGACTCACAGGCTCAGCTTGTACAAAAAATCCCGGAATAGCAGATCCTCCCTCACGCTCACATACTCGCATACACACACACACACAAACACACACACTCACGCGTGCGCGCACTGCCGCCAACATGCCTTTATGTAATGACGGTAGAGACCCTACCAAGTCTAGCGTGGGAGCTATGTTTTTATGGCCTACATTTTAATAAATGTAAATATATGCCATGTGCATAGAACTGTATATTGCAACCATCAGATGCAACTTAGTTCATTTAAAATGGTTTGGTAAGTCCAGCCATCAGCCAGATGCAGCACTACATGGAAATACAGATGTAGATAGATAGACAAACAGACAGTAGGAGCGAAGGAAAGACAGAGAGAGAGAGAGAAAGGAAGAAAGAGAAAGAGAGAGAAAGAGAGACAGCATCAGGAAGATCCAAGGCTCCAACATCCGAGGAAGATCCATCTATGATCAGACAGAAGCCTTGATTCATCTGAGAACATCAATCAGCGCATGTGTCTCCCTGAGCAGTATATTTGGATACAGCACATCAGCAGGATGCCATTTAACATGGGATCTAGGGTGGCTGACAAGCGTTGCTCTTTATGATGGGTAGTATGCCTGCGCTGGCATTGAATAAAGTGAAAACACACCCTAAGTGGTTGTTTCTCTGTCAACACTGCCTTTCGGGCAAGGACTGCTGTTTAAACAAGAGGTGTATAAAAAATACTGTATGAGAAAACAAGCATGGATTTAGTCACTGGAATGCATGTTCTAAACATTTGTTATAAACAGTCAGGCTATCTTCACAAGATCATCTGAAGAGATTCTATTGTCCAAAGGTTAATGGTTAATTCAGCTGAAAATCGGCATTAAAATAACTCTCTACAAAATGACCTTGTGACCCTTTTCTTCTCAACTAAATATGATGCAAGCACATGCACAACCTGTCAACAGACAAGTGGGTTTTTCAGCCATATAGAAAAAGCCTTCCTATGGTAGATGTTCATCTCTTTAGTCGCCATGTCTTCAGCACGCCTGTGAACACTATCATTTGGTCAGCCGTTTCTTTTCAATGTTTACGGGACTTGCTCTGTTCCAGATTGTATCTACAGTAAGCCCTAACAGAGCACCAAGCTGCAGGCTCAGAAACAGTGCATCTCCCTGACCCTCCATTCTCACACTTTTAAAGATTGACCCAAAACACCTAAGCTAAAACACTTACGAATCCGACAGCTAAGAGGGCTCAAAGGGGGTTCTAGAACACACTTTAATCTCAGAAATCACAACCTCAAAGGGTACAGTATACAGTACATCTAGGTCTATCACATACTGTACCAAAGGGCCACACGCCTCTGATCTTACTGACATGTATTAACACGTCGCTCAAGGTCTTTAGCCACCACAAAAATGAAAAATTATTAAAAGGAGTGGCAAGTGTGAGTTACTGAGCCTCTTTCATTGGTAGCATTGTACAGTATCTTCAGGAGCACATAATCTATGCATCAGAACAAAGCTTAAGATTCACAGCAGTTAAAACAGTACTTTCTTTTCGGTATAAAAGTGAAAGATGACTGTAGTGTCCAAGTGTTGATGCACATGACCCCGGGCTGACCAACATGTAGAGCGACAAAACTAGCACTGCTCTACCATGCCCTGTGTATCCATTTAAATATGTCTGTTTGACAAAAACTATGATCCATGACTGCCAAGTGAACCATCCACACATATTGTATGCAGCACAGACTGTACTGTAACTGCAAGGCATGCACCTGGCAAGTGAATAAGTGGTATCACTAGAGGCTGCAGTTTACTGTAAATCTGCCTCTGGACTCACTTATTGAGCTTCATCATGAAGATCTTGATGTGGCTGAAGTCGGGCCTCTCGGCGGGGTCCTCTGCCCAGCACCCCTCCATCAGGATGGTCAGCTCCTCGCAGTGGCGACTGTTATCAGTACTGGGCCTGAAGTAGGGCTTCTGTCCGTTCCGCACCTTCTGAACAATCTCTGTCGTTAAAAAAAAAAGAAAACAGGAGAGGGAATCTCAGGGCAGGCTGTGTTAACTGTTGCATGTGTTTTTGTTAGGGATATACTGTAATACTTTCTCTAAAATAAAACAGATTTTCTCAGGAGCAAACATACACATACACACACACACACACACATGCACACACACATGCACACACACACACACACAAAGACACTCATATATTCATATAGACACAAACACAAACACACACACAAACACACACATACACACACGCACAAGCGTGCACACATGCGCAAACACACACACACACACACACACACACACTAAGAAGTTTAGTAGATACTTTTACAGATACATTTATAGACTGGTAAATCATTACATACAGCCTTATGCATACAAATATGTTTTACTAGCTTTATAAATACTGTGACTGAAACAGCATGACAGACATTTCATATTTATTGGTCTTTATAAAGTAAATTAAAAACAAAACTATATAAAATTGGGAAACAAACATCCTACATGTTGCAAATTCACACCGAGTAATCCTTACAGATGGGAACTGTTATGTTGTTATACTGTTCTCCAGTAATGAAAACCTCAAGTTACCTTTAGGACTGAGGTCCATGCCCTCGACATAGAAAGGTCCATTTCTTAAGGCGATCTCTTGCAGAATGATGCCAAAGCTGTATACATCACCCTTCTGCGATCCCTGTGGAGGGTGCCTATCATATATCAGCAGCTCTGGAGATGTCCACAGCTTCTCTGCAACACAAATATTTAGACACATTAGTGTACATGTAAGAGTCACAGCCATGCCTTACAACAAACCACAGCAATGTCACACACAGTGCACAAAATGGTCGCCTGAGGGGCCAAGCCAGCACGTTCACCTACTTGCATATAATGCATGCGAGTCCTCGTTTTCACACGACGATCGGAAACTTGCCAGGCCATAATCAGTGATTTTCAGCACAAATCGGCTGTCCACCACACAGTTAGATGATTTGAGGTTTCCATGGCATCCAATGTAGCTATTGTGCAGAAAGTTCATTCCCTGGCAGCGAGAAGCATGAAATTGACTGTTAAAGACGTTTCGCCCACAGTTTATGGGGCAAATGTAGCAGAACCGCAAGGAATTTGAAATATACAGAAAAAAAACAAGAAACATAATAAAAAAAACATAATATTTGAAACCAATATTCTGGGTAATCTATGCACAGCTAGGGAATTCCTGTTGTGGCAGGGGGTGCATGCACAATTAAATAGCGGGTAATGGAATGGTGTCTTATGGAGATACACATCATGTAATCACTTTCCACAGGAAAAAAAGAGAGCTTGTGCAAGGTTTCACACAGCATTCACTCCATCCAACAGTTTTTATTTTATTTCCAAACCATGGACTTAGTGTGTGTTTGATAAGCCCTCGACACTGGCAAAAATGCACAGCGAAATGTCTCTAACAGACAACGAATGCCTTTAAAACGACATGGGCACTTTGTGGCAATTTTCTCCCTCCAAAATGAGAAGGTGCCTGATGTACTGGAGTCGTTCCCTCCTCTCAGTCTGTGATAGAAATCAATGATTGTGATGTTGTAGCCACAGCGGAGAATGGGACAGGGATTTTTTTTTTTTTTTGTCAGCTGTGTCGCAGCAAGAAGATGGCCAGATGATTGGTTTGGATTAGGCTAGCCGCATTTATGGCCCAGGCTTTTATGAGGTTGTTTGCTCAAGGGTTGCTGGTGTCTTTGATGCCAGCACCTCCTTATTTCTTTTTTTCCTTCTTCCCCTTTCTTCTTCCACCCATTTGCTAGTCTTCTAGATACTAGTCATCTAATGAGATAGATCCCTTTACTGTCTGATACATGCTGCATCGTACATAAAGACATTTTTCCTTGGTTTTACTTGAGTTAAGATGTGCATAAATTGGTAATAAGTCCTAGGATTAGCTATATATTCTTCCTCCTGCACTGTTAAGGCTTGACAAATGCAATGCATAGTACAGTACCTTCACAATGTCATTGATGAGAGAGTAGCGGAACATCCAGTCCAGATTTATGCTTTCATTTTCCAGTATATCCTACACAAGGAAAAACAAGATTCATTCATCCTTGCAACCATTCAACCAACAATAGCATTACTGTTTCATTCAAAAGCAAAATTATTGTTATCATTCACAGGATCAAGTGTTGCATATTTCCAGTCACAAACTGGTTAGTCATTCCTTATGCCTGGTCAGAGTGAGACATTCACTTTATATGCTGCTCAGGCAATAATAGAATTACACATGTCATCAACATACATCAGCTTTGCATAAAAGCTTTTGCCAAATTGCTAAAAGCAAATGCAAATAGACTTGGCTAGCTTATCGTATGAAATCGATGTTAAGAGCTTTAACATTTGTGCATACATGCTCAACACTGAAATCACAAGAATGGCATTTAATTGTAAAAAAAAATAAAATAAAAAATAGACCAGAACTACTGGGCACCAATAATTTGACCAGCTTGCAGTAACAGCAGCCAAATGGTTCCCAGAAACCAGGCCTATACCAATAAACGGGGAGGCTGCTTTCAAAGTATATATTTTCTGCAACGATGGCTTCTCATAAACCATCTTTAAAACAATGGAAGCAATAGCCTGAAGTCCTTCTGCTGGGGGGGGGGGAAACATCAGTTTCCCTCTTGGCGTGTTTCAGTGTGGCATAACCATAAATTTAGACTATTGACTGGAATGTCTCACAAAGGGCCATTATATCTTGTATCACTGGGACGTTGGCTGCATTACATAATGGATTATTTATATGGATGGGCAGAAGAAAGGGCACAGGATCCTTCCAAGAGGAGTTGACATGACGCGCGAGAGGTACATTACCTGAAGACTTCCTCGAGGACAATATTCGGTCACGACACAAATGTTGGGGGGATCGATGCAAGCGCCAATGAATCTGGTCAGGTGGTTGAATTGAACGTCTCTCATCTAGAGGCAAAAGAGAGGGAGATGACTTTCAGTGATAAAGTAATACGCATTTAATGAGGCTCACATTCCCACAAGGTCTTGAGCAAGGTCAATTAGACGGGTTGCCTCAGAAAACAAAGCCGAATCAGACAGTGGCTGATGAATTCTCGAGACACCTCTGCCTTAGAAAAAAAATGGAAAAATAAAAAGTGCAGATGTTTGTGCTCGCCAGTGGAATTTTTGACAGAGAAGAGAAGACCCATGGGTCTGCTAAAACATTACTGTAGTTTATCGACTTTTATCTAGAATGCATTCCTCATTCCCTGACCTTGAAATGACCTGGTAAAAACAAAGCATGCTTCCTGAGCTTGCTAGCAGCTTTCTACATCATACACTTGTAGACCGTGCCATTGCTGACTATCGTTGCAATCGTCATTGCTTAGCCACCGGGTGAAACTGTTTAATGTCCAAAATATCCACAGAATAGTTAGCATTGTCACTTTCCAGAAACTTAAAAACCCTAACCTTATCAGTACTGTTGTATGTGTGTGTGTGTGTGTGGGTATGTGTGTGTGTGAGAAGATGGCTCTCTGGAACTGATACTCGAGGTGTGTGCTCAGACCCGTGGCCTCAGAAATCTGCTGAAGAGCTTAGCATCCAGTTGACGCCACTGGAGCAGAATCGGTCGTAGCAGAGCAGAGTGGAGCGGAGCGGGAAGCCTGGAGGGACCCTTTTCCTGGAGGATCCGAGGATCCCGCAGAATTGGAGCCACCAGCACAGCAGAGCACGCTGTGAAAAAGGCACACAACTCTAAACGTGCCTGTCTGTGTGATTTCTGTTTTTCGGGGCTCTCTGGCCGCCGGTATCGATATTAGCGGGCAGGCGGGCAGGCAGGCAGGCAGGCAAAGCGGGCACACCTCCATGAACAGCATACTGTACGCGGGCGAGCCGATCTGTGACGGCTTTGTTTCGAGGGGCCGGAGAGCGAGGAACGAGTTAGTACACCCTTTGCCCTATATAATTTTTTCCCTCGGCTGAGAAAAAAAAAAAAAAAACGTGAAAAGAGGATAGAAAGGAGGGGAACGGGAGGAGGAGATGGTGGTGGTGGTGGTGGTGGTGGTGGTGGAGGAGGAGGAGGTGGTGGTGTTTGGGGGTAGAAGGAGGCCCTTTGGAAGACAAGCAGTTAAAGTTTCCATTGGCAACAGCACTCACTCACTCACTCACTCCCTCTCCCTCTCCCTCCCTCCCTCCTTTCCTCCATCTCTCTCTCTCTCTCTCTCTCTCTCTCTCTCTCTCTCTACTTCTCCTTACTCTGCCTCCATCCCCCCATCTGGCTGGGCTGTTTTTTGTGAGCGGGAGTGCAGGGTCTGTCAGACGATCAGGCCCTCAGGGCGTCAGAGGTACTGCCAGCTAAAACTGGGGTGTCTCTCCCCCTCCTACCCTCTCTCTCTCTCTCTCTCTCTCTCTCTCTCTTCTCTCGGTCTGTTCACTCCCTCTTTCTCTCCCTCTCTCTCTTAGTTCCTCTCTCCTCTCTTGCTTGGTCTATTGACTCCCACCATCTTTTTTCTTTCTCATTTTCGCACAGTGTCACCCATTGCTCCTCTCCTCGTCTTTGGCTTCCTTCCCTTCATTTCTCTTTGTGTTGCATCTACTTCTTAGCCCTCATTGTTAATCTGCTATACATTATTTTTTGCTTCACGTCTTGATGTTTCTCTTACTCTCTCCTCCTTTCCCTCTACTACTCTCTCTCCATCTCTCTCTCTTTCCATCTCTCTCCCTCTCTCTTCTTCTGGCTTTTCCTCTTTTCTATGTGTTTGTGTGCATGTGAGACCAACAGAACCTTCAGAACCACCTCTCCTATGAACAACACACAGACACACAGACACACAGACACACAGACACACGCACACACACACACACACACACACACACACACACACACGCACACACACACACAAAAGCAGAGGAACTGAGATTGCCAGAACCCAGACGGTGTTATCCACTTCCGCTGGGATAAGGCCATCAAAACATGCCCAGGCTTCAAGCACGGACAGATCGTATCTGCGGAGGTGGAGGAGTCTGTGAGTTTGGCCAGTGGGCTTTAAAGGTTTAGCCTGCTAAATCTCACACAGCTGGCACAAGCGCTAAGGCTGGTGCTTCAACATAGAAAATGCTCCCTTTCACCCTTTGTATCGTCTGCATTCTGTATCGCTTGTGTTTTATTGATGGTTTTATTCACAAACGATGACTTACATACGAAGGGTTTGTTACAATAATTCTATAACACATGTAACAACCCACTGCTGTATTTTAACTGAAGATTCAAGAAAAAATGTCAAGAACCAGGAGTTTAGACAATGTCAATGGTGGTGGTGGTGGTGGGGGGGGAGGGGTGGCCATGTTGGGTGTGTTGATTGTGTTGATTTGACTTCATAATCATTTTTCTTTTTCTTTTGACTGTCGTTTATTTGGACTCCCTTTCTTTTCTCCTCCTCGGTGCTCTCCTGGAGCATGTTCTCCTAGGTGTTTTACTGGTGGGGCTGTGTGGTGAGGCTCCAGGCTCGCTCTGAGAGGCTCCTCTTTGAAACACCTTGTAAAAACGGCAGGCACATTACCTCACCCTCTTCCACCTCCCCCACCTCAGAGAGAGGCACAGCAGAGAGGCAATAAACAGCCAGCCCTGCTCGGCTACACATAAACACACACACACACAAACACACACACACACACACACACACACACACACACACACACACACACACACACA
>JASCQY010000022.1:8275991-8289100 GCA_030264315.1 Sardinella tawilis
CTCTCTCACACACACACACACACACACACACACACACACACACACACACACACACACACACACACACACACACACTTGCTAAAACTGAAAACAAGGTGCAGCTGCACATCCATCCAGACTGAGTGCCCCCGCCCCTGTCCTCTGCGGCACCCACCTCTCTTATTTACTGAAAAGCATGCTTAATGAAGTGGCCCTTCACGCCAGGCCAGATGCAGAGTCTCTCTGCCAGTTTGCCCAAGGCCTCTCAGACTCTTTGATAAGCCCCAGTCACCGCCAGTCACCACATCACCGGTGCCATGCCAGGAGTAATGAGCAGGGGGGTGGGAGGGGGGGGGGGGGGGTGCGGGCGACGTTCAGCCGTCACCAGTCGCCAACAACCAGATGGACAACAGCAATCACAGGTACACTCCTCAAAACAAGTCCTCAACGTGAGTGTGACGCTTTCCAGACATCTGCTATGCTACTATAGGGTCGCTGCCTCTGTCTTACGGGAGACAGCAAGGAGGATGGTGAGATATTTTTCAAGAAAAACATGTTGTTCGTAGTGTCAGGCTTTCAACTGACTCCAAATCCGTAGGCATATTGTTTGCACTGAGTTCTAGGGGCTGGGATTCCACTAAGTCTGGGTTGACTTAGCTAGCACAGATGCTAATCATAATGAGGGAGAAAAAAAAGTCTATTAATGCCTGATGGATCAGCAGATTCTCAAGGTGTTTAAGTGCTGCAGCTCACTGGGTGATATTTACACAGGATAGGTGAGAAAATAAACCCAGGGAAAGCAGTGCACAGCCATTACGCTTTTTTGGGGGGGATTTCTTTTTAAAAGGTTGACATTTCATCGTCAGAAAAATCTACCATTAATCTCAATAAAAACAAGCACACGCAAGGCCTTTCTGCTACCACCGCTGTGTGATGCTTTTAATTCTGCATGTATGACTGTGTTGAGAGAGGGAGAGATAGAGAGAAGAGAGAGAGAGAGGGAGGAAAGGAGGGAGTGATATGAGAAAGAAAGAAAGAAAGAGAGAAAGCAGCTCGCCCACTCTCTCTCTTCCCTGCTTCTCAGCTTCTCCAGTACGTGAGCATGTGTGTGGGTGTGAGGGAGTGCGGTGAAAGAAAGGCACAGAGAGAAAGCGAGCAAGAGATAGCAAGAGAGAGAGAGAGAGAGAGAGAGAGAGAGAACGATGGAGAGAAAGGAGGATGTAAGAGAAACCCAGTCTTACCTTAAAATAGCCCGTTTTTGCAAAGAGCTGATATTTTCCATGCGCAGTTATCAAGGAGCCATAGCTGGAGCCTCGCTACACAAACACAAAGGCACTCAGTCAGTCTTGGCACAGGAAAACAGGACAGAAGAAACACATCCAAAGGTGTTACAAACTATCAAGGAGACAAAGCAAGGAAACGTCCTTTTAAAAAATTCTCCGTCATTCGAAGTGTTCAAAATTCCGACTGCTGTTAAACTCAAGTGTTCAACAGGTTTCAAAAGAGATTATTTCTTACAGTACAATACCGCTGTATTCATTTCATTTCATTTCAAGAAGGAAAGAAAGAAAAGAAAAGACATGCTGTATATAGGTGCGTGTGAATCATGCATATATCTTCTGCTAGGAACAGCACAGTAGACCTGACTTGGAGCATCTCATGCCAGATGTGAACTTTTATTTGAACAATCATTTCATAGGAGGCTGCCGCTACCTTTAATAAAGTGCCTGGCGAGGGCTCAGGAATGCGTGTGAGTGAACCAAGAAAAGATCTGGACCTGTCGTCTTTGATTCCCTTCGCATTCACTTATGCGCTACCCCCCTCAAAAAGCAGAAGTATTTGTGCACATGCATTCTGAAAAGGGAGCAGTTTTACAAATTATTCCGAATTCCGATTCAATGGCTGGATCAGAAACTCATTGGAATTCCAAAGGAGAACAGACTCGCAAACCCCCAAATTACAGTTTCTTGATGGAACGCCTCTCCTCTCCCTTGAATGTATTAAGCATGGAGCAGAACACACATCTGCTGACTGGCCACACATACTGTAAAGCAGCAGGTCTGGCCCTGATATGGCGCTGATGTGAACCAGAACTGGGCCACATGACAGCGACTATCTGCTATTCCTGCGTGCCACATGTGCTCAGTCTCCACATATGCGTCCAGACAGTCCGGTCCCTCACGTTGAGTGGCGGTTTGTGTGGGAAGATGCTACGCCTATCCTTTATTTCTCTCCTTGTTGGCCCCTTAATGTTGTGGTATTGAAGTACATTTTTGCACATCCCAAAAGCGGTCTCACCCGAGTGTTTTAGTTTTGTCTGTGTTTAACTGAGTGCAGGTGTGACTGCAGGGCAAGGGTGTGTGTGTGAGTGTGTGTGCGTCTGTGCGTGTGTGTGTGTGTGTGAAAATGTGTGCCCAAGAATGCCATTCCAAATACGTTGTCTTACCTAAAAGATTGGATTCTCAGAATGTAACCCACACTTGAATTCGATTTAAAACTATTCCTTCTCAGAAATCCAAATTCTCAGCCACTTTGCCTGACTATGAATGAAGACCTGGTCATTTAATTGTACTGGGGTTCGTTTTTGACTAGAAAATTGCCTGTCTCTTGTGATTTTCCCTATTGGCTTAAACACCAGAATAAGTCAAAGGGAATAAGTGGCCTTAATGGTGCCTCAAAGGCACACAGAGTGAAAGCAAACACATAGGTGTTCAGGGCAGCACGGCGCTGTCATGTGAACTTGATCTGACTCAACAACAATGAGTAGATTCAAACGTGTACGCACAATTAGCAGACTAGACTAGACTTAGAAAAAGAAAACAAACCACAGCTATATATAGAACTCGCCACTTTTTAAGGTAAACGACCCCAAATGCGCCTCTGGAAATCATTATGATGATTATTTAGCAGTACTAGAGAGAGAGAGAGTCACTCAAGAGAAAGATCCAGAGAGCATGAAGAAGTATTATTTCAGCTTAAAGAACGTTGTTTGAAATGGATTGTGTTTAAGATTCCCTTTAAGATTTGTTTTGATATGTTTAAACCAGTATGGCTTCGAAACTTGTCAACACAGGCTTAACTTGAATGCCAAAGCACTAAAATGTAAATGTCCATAGAGGTCAAAACTCACATTGAACCTAAGTAAAATATTTGGTTTGATATCATAATAAACTAGGATGACAGAGTTTTACTGACATTAGGAAAGCAGGAAAACTTGGCGACTATAAGCTGTCTTGCTATAAAGAGACTGAGTGCATGTGCTCTGAAGTCATTCACAGGTCATACACCCAGATAAACTATCAGATGGACGACAAGGAGAAAATAGAATCATGTTGTGTCATAAAGAACTGACTACATTTTATGAGATACTTGGTCACACGTGAATTTATTTTGAACTGGTGGCTGGATTTCATACTAATGTTTTGAGTCAGACCAAGTTATGTATTTTTTAATACAAGTTTTCAGCACTTGATTCTTGTCTGTTTGCATGACCATCACAGTAAGACAATGCACATATTTAAAAGCTGCTAAAGCCAAGTGCCCCTGGACTAGTTAGGCGGGATTCAAAGCCAGCGCTGGACAGGGTTGACTTTTTTTCTTTCACAGGCAGGATTCAAAGGAGATCCTTTTTTTCCGATAGCTTTCTGGCAGTATAAATGCAGCACTCAAACATATTGAATGAGTAGCTGTGAGAAGATGAACCAAGACGCCAGTGCCACAGGCTTAATCCGCCCTAGAGTAAAACACACATCGCTGCAGAGCTTTGCCACTGGGCTCGGACAAGAATGCAAACGGCTCAGACCTGTGAGAGAGTGAGTCGACTGCCAGCACGCTTGTGGTATTTGTTGGGACTCTCAAACTGGAGGTCTTCCCATCGAATCCTCCAAAGCATTCCTGCCAGCTCCTTCTCCAACTTCAGTTTCCTTTAAAAGATTAAAAAATGGGTTATGGATTGGTAGGTTCCAACAACAAAGCAAAAGGGATAACAAGGGCTCTCAAAACAATGAGAATTATACACTGACGTTGCCGTGTGGTCACTTGGGAAGATTTATATCGGCAGTTCCAGTAAGTCAGCTGATCAAACATGGGCTCAGTTTCTAGAATAGGCAAGTGATAAAATATGTTTTGGCAAAGGCTGGGTCCAAGATAAGATATTGTTGTGCCTGTCGTGTTTCCGACTGCAAAAAAATGTAACTAAATAGTCTTCACCGAATACATTAGGGAAAAATGCTTAACTTTTCACCAGTTACTGTAAGCACTTAAACTTTGAAAGGTACTTCACCTTTGGCTGAACAGTGGCCGAGGTCAAGTTATGGATGTAATACCTGACCTTCTGCAGTTATGATCTCCTAACTTTCAAAACAGAATCACACATCCAGAGACCCTAAGTCCTCCTTTTATTGCTAAATGACATTTGGACCTGAGTTTGGGTGGACCTGTGTTTGATTGAACTCATCTGATAGGATAATCCCCGGCTAATGAACGAGGATCAGTTTAATTAGGTTGTGATCTGTGAATGCACAGTAGAGCTGACGTGCGCCTTCTGTGCCTTCGCTTTCTGACACTCATAATTGAAAGGCTTGGCGTCTGAAGCTCTAGACCAGGGTGAGAAATCACCACAAACACGGACAATAGGGGATTTCTAAACCAATAAAAAAAAATCATGTCCCTGCTCCTACATGTCTTTACAGAAATTAAGCGTTCCTCTCCAAGTACATCAAACTGTTAACTCGCAACCAATTCCAAGCATTTCAAGCCAGAGGAGTTCACTGAGGGTTGATGAGACATTCCTTCCGAATATGAAAACATGTCGGGAGAGGAGCAACAGGCGCAATGTGCCATAACTGCAGTCGTGGCGAAAAAACATTAACTTTACTCTTGACACGCTTAATAAAGTCTGCAATTTTCAGGTCACTCATGTCTCGCTCTCTCCCTCTGGTGTTATTTTTAAACATAAGTCGATCTGGCAGCCCGTGAGCAATGTGAATAAATATGCAAGTGACTTCCAACTGAATCAACACATCTGGACCGTATCTCTGCGGACCTGGTATTTCTCAACATCCACTATTTGTAGCGAAAAGTACACAAAAAGGGGAAAAAATAACTTTTTTTTTAATAGCGAAGTACAGCTAAAATGTTAGGAAAGTCTAACGTTAGTTTGAAAAGCGAGGTGATATTTATTAGTCTGATGTATTTGAAATGGGAGGAAAAAAAGCAAAGCTCACACATTCCATTATAATCTAAAAGGTGTAAAACATTTCCAGATGGCAATGCTTGAATATTGCAACGTTTGCATTTCGGGGGCTGAATTTTTACCCTACTTTTCAGCTATCCTGCCTGGCCCCCTAAATGAGCCACTATTATTTGTTTTTCTAAGGCGCATGTTGAAGTCAAACAGTTGGAAAAACCAAGGCAGGGGCCTTAATACTGGAGAAATACTGAGCTTTCAGTCTTTCAGATTTCATCTGTGTGTGTGTGTGTGTGTGCAGGCGCGTGCAAGAGGGTGAGATTCCTGAGTCAAACTTGTTGTAGCGTAACTAACAATCGGTACCTGCCAGTGTTGAATGCACTGTGGAGTCTAAAAATGTTCTCTCTCTGTTCCTGACACTGTACAACATTTTTCATCAACATGTCAGAAACTTACAGACCTTCAGTCATTGATGTGCATGACATGACAGATGCTACCATCCCACAGAGAGGCCTGTTGCATGGCTCAAATGCAGTTTAAAGTCTTAAAAAGAGACCTTAAAACTTTCCTTTTATTATTTCTTGAGGCGACTTCAAGGTCCAAGGGAAATTTTATTTATTCATTTTGTCTTTTTATTTATTGAACACGGAAATTGGACATTGCTCACTCTTTTCTGTCTTCATTGCAAATGTGTGGAAATTAGCTATGGAACTCATTATCTCCTGGACAGGCTAAAAAAGCTACTTT
Organism: Sardinella tawilis; assembly: GCA_030264315.1. Lineage (NCBI taxonomy): Eukaryota > Metazoa > Chordata > Actinopteri > Clupeiformes > Clupeidae > Sardinella > Sardinella tawilis. The sequence goes on from JASCQY010000022.1 coordinate 8,281,906, forward strand.
GTAATAAATCAAACAACCTCTAAATTGTATGACTTTCAACTGAATGTTTGGATATGAAGTACACAGGGATGATAAGTTTGTGTTATTGTATTATGTGAACCCGAACAGCGAGGAATGAAGTTAACACATAATTGACTCTGAGCGACTCCATGTTGTTTTACTCAGAAACACTCAGCTTCTCCTAAGAAGCACCAATGGAAATGTCATATCATCACTGGGTAGTCAGCACAACCTTGCAAGGCAGGAAACTCCATTAAACTAATTCTTTGAAAAACACACAGTCGCTCACCTCTGCACGCACGCACGCGCACACACACACACACACACACACACACACACACACACACACACACACACACACACACATTTTTCTATTTAAGGGCCCTCATTCTGAAGGCACTGCCAGCCCCACGGTGAAACGTGTGGCGCTTCACACTAGATCTATTGTTTCATGAATACCATATGTGAATACCTTTGTTACCTCCCCCTATCCCAACCCATCCCACCCCACACTTAAACTGTATAGCTCTTTGCTGACCACACACTGAAGAGGAGGTCTAGCAGAGTCCATGTTTACCAAAATCAAGCCAGCACTAATCATGGATAGCTGAAGCTGTAAAACGTGCATTGAATAAACATGTGCTTCAAACATCTTGCAAAAGAATGACTCTTACTGTTACTTGGTGACAAAGACCCCTCTCTCAAGTAGCAGAGGCGACCATTATAAATAAATAAATCTAAATAAATAAATAGCCCCTACATTTTAATTTGGATTACGTTTTTTTCTTAAAGTAAATGCTTATTGCGCTGTTGAGGCTGGAAGTAATTGTTCTTGCAGCATCTCACATATGGTGTAGTATGAATCGTCATGTTGTTGGAGGCTAATGTCTACTGAAAATAGCCTTGGAGGTTATGTTTGTGTGGTGGAGTTGCTTACTGTAGGCACGAGAACAAATGCGAGGGAAAGGCATGTTCTGTTTCAGCAGGGCAGCTTGAGGAAGCGTCTTAGTAACACTCAGAGATAAACCGGGCTTTTTCAAATTCCAGGACATTTTGTGACATTCACCTTCATCTCAAAATAAAAATGTGCCAAACCTAAAATGGCAATTGCAATATTTAGTCTAGGGGCTACGGGGAAAAAGGGTAATATCAATATTTGTTTAATGTGAGTCGCAGTGAGGGTACAGTATTTACACTCGAGGAGATGAGTATGGGCAAACATTTTTCCGTGAAAAAAATAACGGTCCAAACGAAAGGGGCTGGCACAAACACCAGTCATAAAAGAGCAACTTCAAAGTTTGATGTTTCCTTAAATAACTGGGAGGAAACTCCTGACAAAGTGTCCTGTCAGAATGGTTCAAAACAAAAATGGGAGACTGAAATAAAATCCCTAAAAAGGAACAAACAAAACAAACAAGCATAAAGCTCAGGTGAAGGTCTCCATGCGAATAGCAAGGCATTTCCTATGCCTGAATTCACCTCGGCAACAGCTGAGACAAATTTCAGGTTGCAAACGCGACCTGCTGCGCGGTTGCTGTGGCAACAATCATGTAAATTCCTTCTTGGCACCTATAGCTTCTCTCCACATAAATCCTGTCTAGAAAAGTCTTCCTTGAACTCCTTGGTATTTTCCATATTTAGTCTAGTTGGTCTGCCCCCCCCCACCCCCCCACCACCGCCAGTTTGTTTCAACTCATGAAACTAAAGTAAAAAGACGGAATCCATTTGTGAAAGTGTGTGTGTGTGTGTGTGTGTGTGTGTGTGTGTGTGTGTGTGTGTGTGCGTGTGTGTGTGTCTTCACTCAGTTGTAGTTATAAAATCTTTCCATAATGGAACTCACCTGTAAATGAGAAAACTCGATATTCCGAAGATGATGAGGGCCAGACCAGAGCCGACAGCGACGATTCCGAGAACGGGGAGCTGGCCTGGAAGAAGAAAAACATTCTTTTCATCCTATTGTCACACATCCCTCAACATTAACTCTGGAGATTATTCCGATTTCAGCGGGTATGATCATTTGTCCAATCACTGTCCTCTGTCAGTATGTGACAGGGATTATCTTTAGCCTCTACTGGTGCATATTCTATACTTTTTTATAGCCCTACATTAGCTAATGAAAATTGCTCACCTGAACAACAACAACAAAATAATCTGATGGCAGGGCATAAGATTGCATCTCCCAGAGCTGTTATTATTAGAATTTTCTTGATTTTTTGTGTATTTGCATAGGTGAAAACTCCACCCTTTAAAATATCAATGTCTGATATCAAATGGAGTCTCTGGTCTTCCAGCCTTTTTCCTCACTAAGTATGTTTAAGTGGGGGGACCTCAGAGAGGCGTTTTTGATCAATATTAGATATGAGGGCCTGTGTGCAGACTCTCTGAGATGGCTCTCAAGATTGTTCCTGCTTTCAAAATGGAAAGATTCATTTAGGGGTGAGAAGCCATTTGTTGGGGTAACAGCAGAGAACGTAAGAATCCAGACTGTTTCGAATAAGATGTCACGCTCAATCAGTCACACAGTGGTTAACAGATAACTATTTAGACAAACTATTTTTTTAACAATGGATGCTCAGCATATGATTAAATTTTTTTTTAGTCTTTTGGAGTATATTTTCAGTTCAATACAGACTGTCTAGTCTTCAACAATGCAGATGATTTCAGGAAAAAGTCTATATATAAAAAAGTTTTTCAGAATTTACCTACCACCTTTACCACCTTTAGCAATTCACATTCACATTTTGTCATCGTATTAGTATGGTATGACCACATTAATTGCAGGCCAACACAAAAATACAACTACTGAATGTGTGTGTGTGTGTGTGTGTGTGTGTGTGTGTGTGTATTGTCCTGGCTGAAAGAGAAACCATGCAGGGGCTTGTGGTGAATACACCATCAGTTGGTGTTGTTTGCTGTGAGAAAGGCAGAGGGTAATTACTATGGCTTGGCTCCCAAACGCAAGGAAGAGCATCTCTCATTATCTCATCTTCTCCTCCAATGCTGCTCTCTTTGTTTCCTTCTGTTTCTATCTCTCCATCTCTCTGTCTTTCTTCCCTTCTTTTGCAAGGTCATTGTGCTGCCACGTGAAAGCAGCCCTATCTTTTTCAGCTCACAAATTCAAAATGGCACGCAGAGAGCTGAAATACCGGGTCATTTCCACTAGAAACAAGGGGCAATTGGACAAAAAGTAAATGACCATGACAAAAGTCCTTTCAGAACAGAAATACAAAAGAATATACCGGAATGTTCTTTTATTGTAAAGGCTCTCACGTGTTGATGAATCACTGAATCACATATCAGCACAGTGACTTACAGTATGTTTGCTCATACTGCACTCGCTCAAGCAACGATAACGTGAACATGAAACAGAACAATTTTTTGTATGCACAAAGTCCATGTTGTTTTTTGGAGCAATGTTGAGTTCATGTTAAGCAATCTTAAAGGTAGGGTGGAATTCTGTATTTTAAATCTTCTTCATCACCTATTCACAGCCACTGAGTTGGACGCACTGATATGAAAATACAGTACATGTCAATCATCTGTGGAACGGACAGGGCTTGAAAAACTATAATCATTTGACAGAACAGCATTCCCCATTGGACAGTTGTATGCTAATCAAATGGTCGTACTCGACCATTAGAGGAAAGGGGCAGGACCTGTGTGGGACCTTTTTCAAAATCTGACGGTGTTTTGAGAATTCCATATCCTACCTTTAAAGGAGAAGTTTGGTGTGAATCAATCCATTGCTCTGTCGTTACAGGTCAGTGAATGCTGTAGCAAAAAAGAACCATATAATTTGATGCAACGTAGACTGAGTAACAGACCAATAACTATTGTTAACTGAATGGGGCATAGCGAAATGAAACGGAAATTAAAACACTATGCCCCATTCACTTAGTGTTAGTTGCTGGTTCACTATTCAGCCTGTGCTATATCAAATTTGTTCGTTATTTTTTCTGTAGACAGCATTCAGTGACCTTGAAAAACAGGGCTATGGATTGATTCACACCGAACTTCTCCTTTAACATTGGCTGTGAAAGTGTCATTTGATCTTATAGCTTACAGGGGCTGTTGTGATCTATTTTAATTATTCTCTCTTATCATTTGTCTTGTTCAGTTGTACAGAAGCCAAGGTACAGAGAATTGTAATGGTGCTATGAAGCGTAAAAAAATCAAAAGAATGACCTAGAAATCACAATGGAATATCAAGAAGCAGTTGTCCTGACACAATGTCAAAAGCACCTGTGCAGATATCCACTCCAACATGGAAATCAACAAGCACCACACCGGGTGTCCTTCAATATGTTATTCTACAGGGGTCACTAAGTATTAAAAACATTAAATACACTTAGTACTGTATTACATGTAAAAGCTGTGTTCAAAACAACTCAAAACCGAAATAATTCCATGAGTAACACCACATGGCACCTTTGAAACAGAACATCAACAGAGCAAAACATAACAGTGCTTAATAGTACATAATACAGGGAATTAGGAGGGAAGTCATCTCTGGCAATCACACATTAACATCTTTTTTATGCAGAGTGAAAAAAATCAAGATGAAGTGTCATTTAATTACCACTAGTTTAAGGCAATCTACTGTCAACACACTGATTCCATTCTTTCGCCCTTGAGTAGGCCAGAGGCACAGTATGAACTGTATGTTCATGTCAAAACAAGTGTATCAAGCCATAAAACCAAATGATTTGTGCTTCGGTGTCTGGTTGAGACGCAAGGACAAAAGCTCTCAAGTGTTTAGACCCTGAGCCAGACACTAATGACAACCGCTGTTAATCAGACTCTAATTACTAAAGCATATCACACTCGGAGAAGGAATTATCTTATCTGCGCCACACAGAGCAAACACAGCCATTCATATAAGACAAACACAAGCAGAACCTTGTGAAGAGGAGTCCTCCAGAGAGTTCACACCAGACATGTCCTCTGTTTACACCCGAGATAAGGCACAAGCCAGAGTGACGGCTGTGATTGTGATTAATTGGGACTAAATGTGACTCAGTGAGTTTGTGTGGGAGAGGTACAGTAAGTGGGACTTTTAACCCTGTCCCTCTACAGACTAGATCATTTGGACACACCCAACATGAAGGGCTGTGCATGTGCAAAGACTGACATGACCCTATCATAACCATGATATGAACACCAGAGAGTCTTGAATGTTTATGACAGTTGTCGTTGATTGCGATTTGGTCATTTTTATGTTAAGTTGACATTTCTTGGGGTTGGTGTTATTATGACAACAAAACACTAACCACGGTAACATAAGGAAAGAATAACAGCCGACGAGGTGTGCTGTTATAGGGACTTAATGAACGAGGTGGAAGCGTTACTTCACGATGGCGCTAGCCGGAGTGAAGTTTGTTTCCGCTAGGTTCCTTAACATAAGGCTTAACATAACATAAGGGAAGCCACACTTTGCATTAACATAAGGCTTAACATAAGGGAAGTTACACTTTGCGAAAGCGTTGCATTTTAAATTATATTTATTACAAAACGATAGAAAACGTCAGTGTACTGTAATGTATAAAGGTAAATAGACATACAGATACTGTATATGTCTCCTCCTACATTGATTAAACTAGGGCTTTCTGTATACTGCAGGTTGACAATTCCACTGCTCCTGTTGGCTCCAATACTTTATAGGGTAAGCCTAATTAAATCAAATGTATTGAGGCAACAGTTTGGAGTAGCCTAATTTCAAATTTGCCAAGTGCTGTCAGTAGGAAGGAGAACAAAAGAATTTTGTGCAACATAGACCAAACATGCAGCATATGTTAACTGAATGGCATCATACAGTAGGCTAAGCTTGGCAAGCTTGAACAACAGGGCTAAGGTTGGAATTACACCAAATAATCGCTTTAATAAAGACAATATATTTGAAACTGGAAATAATATTGCAATGATAATTCCTACAGCTGCAATGTACAGTATGGTATTGTTGCAGGAGACAAAGGGGCAAACGACTGGCCCTAATCAAAGGAAACTGGTGGGAAAGATCATCTTACTTGTAGCTCCCGTGCCTTATTTGGACAACAACAGGCCAGCTGTTCGATCCACTTCCAGTGATTATGCTAGGCTAAGATAAGTTAGTGGGAAAAAAGTCCTGGAGTGTGAGGAAGTGAGTCAGCTATGTGTCAACTGAATGAGTCTCCCACTTAATGTGTGAGAACTGGCACTTCATGTACGATGTTTTTCTGTCCAGTGCTGCATTCACAAATCCTTTAAGGCCAGTTCAAACAAAAGATCCGCAACGAAACGAGCTTCAACATTCTAAAAACCAGCAACTTGCTGCAACATTCTAAAACTCCGCAACTGCGATTTGACATGTTGAATCTTTTGCAACTGCTTGCAACTCCTTGCAACTTTTGATTCACATCACCGTAGTGATACACAGTGCCAAATCATACCAGCTGACTTTCAGCCATGGTTGTGATGTTGTCATGACAGTCTTTAACACCCCTTCACAAAGGTTTTACTCTCTGATGACATTCAAACAAGATTTTTACAAATGAAGATGGCACTGCCTCCTTTCACAAGATTTCAGATGACTCCGTTCGAATTATGGTCACAATTATGGTCATTATTGTAAAACAAAACTGCACTCATAAACGAGAACAAGGATACAAGCATACAAGGAAGTTTATTTTTCACGTGCATATGATTACTAATGTAAAGAATGCAGTGAAATTGAACATGTTTGGTGTGTTACCTTTCAACAGTAATCAGAGATGGTGGAGTGTAAGTAACTCATGCAACCCAACTGGTATTGTGCTAGCAATATCAAGGCCTTTACTTTGTTTCCAAGGGAACCTCCATACAGACACCCACAAACACACACATACACACGCATACACACGCACACACACACACACAAACATACTGAGGAGATGAGCTTTCCTGCACTGTTCGTTGTTCTGCTAAGTAAACAACTGCATAACTCAAATCAGCTAGAGGGATACGAAATCCAATTCTATTCACAGCAAGAGATGTCACACGGAAAAAATCCAAAGCCAAATGCATCAGAAAAGCCAGGTCTCTCACACTACACTAAGTATACTTGACAATGGATGAATAATCTGAAATATTTGGATTTTAATAAATAAATAGCCTGGCTAATGCCAGACTAAATCACAAGTGAGATTTAGTCTGGGGACCACCTATTCATTTTCCCGTACGG
>JASCQY010000022.1:8295531-8306399 GCA_030264315.1 Sardinella tawilis
CACCACCACCACCACCTCCCTAAGCTTCGCTTCAGTCCCACCAACTGAACCCCCACCCCCTCCGACACACACACACACACACACACACACACACACTCCCTAGTTAGCAGACATTTCCTCAAGTGTGAGAGTGGAGTCTGGAGGCCAGACCGCTGCGTCGACCCCAGCACTCATCTCTTCCAACATCGCTCTCGCGGCGCCTCGTGCCAAGTAGTCCTGCTGTCTCCTGGACCGCCTCCAAAACAAATGTACAAAAAGGCAGGGAAAATGTTCTCCTGTGTTATAGAATTTATACGGGGCCACTGGAGCCCGCTTGACACAAAGCCCATCAAATTGTTGAGAACATTTTGTTTCACTTTGTGGCTGATTCAGACTGCAAACAATCCATCTTGACTTTTTTTCCCAATCCTTAAGTTTTTTTTTTTTTTTTTTTTTCCGTCTTTCATCTCACTCATTTTTTTTCATAACCAAGAGTGCTGAATTGCTGAAGAAGTAATGGCTGTCAACTGAGATGTGAATTCCTGACAAATGTATTCCTTCCTGAGCAAAATTTTCACCATTACATTTCAAAGGTTTAGTCAATTATTAACATGTGAGCAAATACTGTATCTCCTCCTGCAAGTCTGCGTTTACCATCAACCCATTTCATCACAAACTTGCCTGCTAAATAACTCCCCATCCCACGTAAATTCCTGCAGCCCTATCTGAGAGCTATGTCATCTGGATTACCTTGCGGAAGACATTTTCTGGGTTGACGGAAGTTGAGAAAACCTTGGCCTCACAGACCCCAAAGGCTGTAGAGCACACGCTGTGATGGGGGGGTTTCAAAGAACCATCTTTCCATTTAATTAAGGTTGCCCGTGAGTGTGAAATTACCTCAGGTCTATTATAGCTTGTATGTGTGTGTGTGTGTGTGTGTGCCTGTGTGCGTGTGCACGTGGTCCACAGATCACACACTGTTCGCCACATCTGCTGCAGAGCCTTTCAAAACATGCAGACACACAACCCAGCGGAAAGAAAGGGGAGACGAGAAAACACAGCTTGATGCTCGCTCCCATTTGGCTACTAGACATTTGCTTCCCATCGGCCTCCGACACACTAAGCATCCACGCTCATTGCGAGTGCCTGCCCTCATCTCAGCAAAGGCTGGAGCTTTCTTTGAGCTAACTCAGGCATTTTCCGTGTTTAACAATTCAGGTAACTGAGCTAGTCTTACAATAACACCCCAAATACTTCCATGTATTAATCATTCTTTGGAAATACAGCTATTGACAGAACATAAAACACTTAAGAATCCAATTAAAGATTTGCTTAAAATTGGCAGTGGGTGTAATGCAGAACAATCGCGCCTGGCGAAACTATGGAGAAATTACCTGTTTTTAATAATCTCTTAAACCACAGTGTATGCAGGATCCTTTTGGCTAGGCTGACTGTTGGTCTGAGCGAGACATTATTTCCGCTAAGTTAAGCTGCAGGAAAAGCTTTACCAGCTGTGGCAACAGTGACAGCTACAGAGGTTATCTTAAGTTGATCTCATCATTGGATAAAAATGTGTGGAATGCCGTGCCAAAAAACTGAACAAGCCCTGACAAACTGTTCAACTAGTGTGACCCCCGGGTCAAAGAGACAAAGTCATAATTTACACTGGAGCAGGAAGGAAGGTTTACAGCATTTCCTGATAGAGCACCAATTAACAATGATATACAACTTCGTTTATTGCATCTTTTTTTTTTTTTTTTCATTGCTCAATTGGTATCAATTCCCATCAACACATTAAGTTGAAGCACAAACATTTTTCTGTCCTGTTTCTAACAGCATTTCTCATCCAGCACTGAATGGTAAAATAACGCTGAAGACACATTTTCTTGTTACTGATCTCCATCTAGCATGGATTAGAGTCAGATGGGAAAATAGGTGCAAGGTAGCACTGCAATATTTTTTAGTGATGCCAAATATTCATTTACTAATTTATTAATTTCATGTGATTATTTGTGTATTTAAACATGATGACAAGTGCTAAATAGTAATGTCACTGCTAGTATCCAAAACTTTGTAAATGGAGGAGGTAATTTACGATGTATGACAGAATCAAATCATGCTTGCAGTAGTGTAAAATCTAAAGACGCACAATAATGTCATATTGTGGCTCAAATGCTATGATAGTATGTTTTGACCCCTGTGACAATTCATTAAATGACATAAGTAAACCTACACTGTAAATGTTATGTAAGTCAAAAATCTATGACCATGGAAGAACACTGCATAATCTAAACTATGAAGCTCTTTTGTCTGAATTGAATGATCCGTGCAAGTTCTGTTTGACACTTTCTGATGAGGACTAATGTGAAGGCCTCATTAGAACACCAAAGCACTACTGCCAACAAAGGATTCCTAGTAAGCAAAGAATATTCCATGTAGTGAGACCTTTAGCTTTGACTTAGAACAGCCTCTAAATAGTTTCGGAACAGACACATAAAATTACCCAGACAGGCTAATGACTGTTATCAAATGCGGTGACCAAGCATGATTTTGGAAAGGTCACTGATAATTCAGCGTAGGCCACTGACTATGGTTATGTTCTCACTACTGACATTTAAAACATCAGGCTTGATCAGATCGCCCTTGTGTAGTACTGTATATCACATACGCTACCCATTTTCCAGTCTCTCAGGTTGAGAGGTTTGCTGTTTGAAAACCAAAAGGGAGTGCAAAAATGTACATGCAAGTAAAGATTTTAATCAGTCTGGCAATGGTCTAGTAATCAGCTAAATATTAAGACAACTGTGTGCAATTAGCTGCAGGGGCCCTCTTTAAATACACAGGAGAAGCAGAATCATGACAGTCCTTATAACTGGAAGCTCATTCAAGGCTGCATTCAACTGAGCACAGAAACAGCGAGAATCAGTCATGTGGTCTCAGAGCACCTCATCATGAGAAATGCTAACAAACTTTTTAGGCTACAGGCTAATTCCAGTCTCTGTGAGTCATTAGCAATTTGTCTTTATGTCTCAAATATCAAGACGCTACCAACGCACAGACTTGCTCTGTGGAAGTGGTTGAATGGTTTGCCACAACAAGGTTCCTGTTGCTTCATATGAACATGCTGTCAAAGCACATTGCACCTATAAAAAGGACAAGAGGTGGGGAAATACTATCTGCCTTTATTTTTTGCATTTTGTCTGCCTTCAATCCAAAAGGAATTAGATATAGTTAAGATCCTCACTGAAAACGATGGATGGAAGTTAAAACAAAGAACCCGGCATTTTAACCTTATCACCACCTCTCCAGCAAACCAAAAACAGTGAGCAATCATACCGCAACCCCAGATTGACCCCTGGAAACCCAGTGTGCCGCGTCCTTCGCCAAGCAAAACATTTGGTGTGGCTTTAAACAGCAAGCTGCACTAACTTTTGTTGAAGCATTAATTAATTCTGTCTTGGCAGCAAATTGCTTAGAAAAGCAAATCTCTGATTCCCCCAGCCTGAATTACCAACGTTCAAAAAAGCATTGCCAATATCAGTTTTTGCAGTGAAATTTAGATTGTAGCCTACAAAGATAATGGCACATTTAAAAAAAATCTACTGATTTGGAAATCTTCCCATCTAAAACTCTAATAAGAAAACTTTTCCAAACCATGTTTAAAGACAAGGAGACAGTCTGGTTTTATGCATTATGTAGCTTATCAGGACTAAAGAGCCTGTAACACTTCAGACTGACGAGGCACATAAACTGCTCATAATGCCTTAGCCATTTTCAGTCTGCACCCAGAATGCCACAACACATAAATACACGTAGCCTACTCTGTTGGTTACTGCAAGAGGAATCACCGCTTGCTATTGCTATGTTATAACATGTCCTTGTTCATGTATAACAACATATTGAAATAAACTAAATGGATCAGCATAATGAAATTAAACTACTGTCTCTAGACAATACAGACAATAACAGAGGTCTGCTGAGACTGTGACTTTAAGATAGACGGGTTCAATTTATCAGTGGTATGACAACAATCTGAAATATGTAAAGGTCATGTTAGGTTGCCAATTGAGAAACATCACTTCATTCAGTCTATTGTTACTTAAGCAGTGTATGTACAAAGACCTGACAACGGCCTATGTGAATGTGTGGAATAAATAGTTTTTCTACACCTAATAATATAGGCATGAAATTTTCATGTAAAGCAAGAAAATCATCTCAACAATAGTCCATGACACATACTGTCCTCCAATAAGTTGGAGTTTCTCTACCTTATGGACTGCTGTTGACCAAGCTGCCTTACACATTTTGCTAGACTACCACTTGAGATGTGCATCTCAGTAGCAGCTTATCTTTGTACTGATGTTACTTACGAAGGATTATTAAAAAAATAGCCATGTTGTCAGAATGTGAGGTGTGCACACATGCGCGCGCGCACACACACACACAATGCTACAGTTTAAGTATGTCAGTGAAATGTGCTGCTGTACAACAGGCAAGCTTTCTGTCTCACTTAAGACTATGCCACAATGCTAATTATAATTAAAACAAACAACTACCCATTCATGCCCCACCGGGCTCCATTTAAACTGTGTAATCATAACATTACCACAGCTGAGACTGCTATGCATTAAGATAAAGGCAGCAGATGAACGAGACAAGTAATGCATTATCCAACTATTTTCATCACTTCTGTAGTCTAGCATCAAGATTTTAAGTGAAGCACTTGGCTGAAAGAATAGGGGTGAATAAGTAGTGACTGTACATTTCCTGGTAGAATTATAGACTGGAAACTTAAAGGGGAAACAAAACTATTTAAACTCTATTGATGATAGCCTACATTCATTTGTAAATGGTACACACAGGTTAACATGGCCCACTAGTCTAACAAATTCTTATGACAGTGCTCAACTCATAAGTAATTGAACAGAGCCGCATATTGCAAAAACGTGATATGATTCGAATAGTATCCTGTAGGCCTAATCAATCAATCTGCTAATTGATATTCATTGTTATTTATGATAGATAAATTGTTATTCATATAAAAATAACAAAATGATTATACACGAGTAATGGTCTTGAATGTAAAAGCTTAAAATGTAAAAAATTAAAATGATAACAAAACATTTTTCTAAATTGTAGCATTGCAAACCAAGTGGATATGTTAAAACCTACTGCTGAATATACTCCTAAAGATTGTGGAGAGTGACTGTTTTGATGACAGTCAGCAAGAGACCCCAAAGCAGTTGTAAATAACCCACAGAGGGCTGTCCTTTCCCAAAAATATATCCCTCTGACGAACACACAGGTGGTGCTGGGCTATAAACCAAGTCTGGTTGTTGTCCAGTCTCATTTACAAGAAGCCGCAAGAGGCCACCTCGGATAGGCCTATATAATATCTGTGTGACAATATCTGCTGGAGTCTAAGTTATGTTTGAATGAGATTCAGTACATCAATAAATACTAAAGATTAATATAAAGCATGGATGTTTTGTCTTTTGCAAGATACATGTTTTTACTAGAAGCGTGGCTATCACACACATGACGCATGAACATATAAGATGGTGCGTAATTTGGTCATATGGGAACCCATGGAGGGACTTACTTCTGGCCTTTTCCCTCATGAATTTAACGATTTCTTTGTAATCGAAGTTTCCTGGTTCTTGGTATGGAAATGCTTCTACAGTCATATTTAATTCTTCGCGCAGGTTGAGGTAAATGCCCTCGCTTTGAAAGTAGTGCGGCCGGTCATCACGTTTTATGTCGTAGAAAATCAGACAGGCTCGCGAGGTCCAATTAAAGTGCACATGAAGAGAGGTGGCAAATTCTCCTATTTTTGTGGTCGTGGGTCCCATCCGAACGATTGTTTTGAACTCGTCTCCATTATCAAAACCATATGCTAGTCCTCCTGCAGTTATCAGTGGGAGTTTCCAGTGGGATGCGAACCTTCCCACTAAGGCTACGGAATACACACACCCTGGTCCAAAGAAAGCGTCTGGCTTGTTGTAAAGTTTAGTATCCACGGCAATGATCTGTGCTCTGTTTTCTGCGCAGCCACCTTCCTGGTCTTCCGTGCTAAAATTTAAGAGATTAATTGTATGTCCCTTCAGAAGTCCGTATTTCTCCAGACTTTCGTGCGCCATGCTGATTGCCGGGACGACCTTCGGCAGTGCCCAGGCGAAATTCATACTGTTAGGAAGAATCACTACCACTGTGATATTAAGTCCAGCATCTGCACGGTACTTGGAGATAAATGAGCAAGAGGCTACCATAAAGAACCAATATCCGAGTTCCTTCTTGTATCCCATTGTGCCGGCAAATATGAGAATAATTCCAACAGATCAAACCTTAAGAAAACACCAGATAAGTGCTTAGGCGACTTGCAGCCTTGCAACCAAATCATATGTTTGCCTCTTTAAAACGTTGTTTAACTTAGAATAAACGTGAATTTGAGGGGAAATCCCACACGTGTAAGTGGCCCCGATCTCCAGAAGTATCCAAGGAGATGCCGCACGAGAAATTTCCTGCTTCGCAGACTTCAGCAGTTCGTGGACTCACGCGCGGCTCCCCTTTGAGCCAGAGAGTGCGTCTCTGTGATAACATCCATCTAGATGACTACAACTTAAATCAGCGCAGCCCTCTGCTCGGCCCCCTACACGTCATGTCAGCATTCTCGAAGAACTCGAGGTAGCAGCGCCCCCTGCAGTATTCGCATTGAGTGACTATGCCATTGGTAATTTGACAGTACCCTTCTGTCTTCAGGGGCTGCATACATCACCAGAGGGCCTAAACATGAACAGACACCAGGTTATTTGAAGAGAATTTCTTCTGTTGTGTGCATTAACAGTCGGGCCCTCCTCCTTCTAAGAAAATATCAGGCAGAATCAAGAACTGCCCCATAACTGTTGTCTGATCAATATTTTTAAATAAATTACACTCTTGATATTCTTACAACTTACTATTTAGAGAAAGACTCATATTAACATCATAAGATCCCTAACCTAAAATGTCCTATAGGAATCATCAATACTATTGCTAATACTCTACAGTACTAATATTATACTGTACTAAGATTCAACAGTTTTAGTATTCCCTTCATGAAATGTCAAAATACAAACATATTGGAGCCACCCCCAAATTATGCTGCAACTGTACCCAGGACTGGGTCAGTTGGAAAGTCTGATTCCTTATATTCAAATGGAAATTGTGAAGAATGTGCTTTATGTAACCATCTGTAAATGGATTTGACTGTTAACAGACAGGTGTACTGTAAGTTTACTGTTTAAAATTTGGTTGGTCCAATCCAATCTGCCTCTGAATAACAGAGTAAAATGTAAAAACTGTCCCCGGTCTCCCCTACACTCAAAAGTTTGACTGACACGTTTAGCATTTCATTTATAGTGTTTTCCAGGGGGTCATTCATCTTCTGCTCTAAGCTCTTAGTTCTAGATCTGGTGAATGATTAATTTAACAAATACTAGGCTGAATGTGCAACACGATGATTACAATTAGAGCAAGCAATTCCCGCTATATTACTAGATGGTTAACCATGATGTTAGTGTACACATCTCTGTTTTACAGGAAATAAGTTTTCTCTTAGAACAATTACTCTCTTATCAAAGTCCAGCATCCATGAAAAAAAAAACAAGGTCAACAGACCCAAGTCGCATGCAAATACTGCTGTCACTGAAAAAAAGCAAAACGGTTTCCGACGGACCGACATAGCAGCATATAGTCGCTGCACGTGACTAAAAACTTCTGTCTTTATCACATTATCCTGTGCAAAGCTCTAAACACAGAACTGACAAATTCTGTGGGTCAAAATAACTGGGCCACAACTACAACACAAGTAGGTCAGAGAAGCTCATCTTACTACAAGTATAGCAAAGATCATGGAATATTGACCAAGATAGAGCAACGCAGTACGTTACATCGGGAGCAAACGTGAGTAGTTCCGGTCTGCATAAATCGGCACGTCACAATATAAACTTTTAACCGATTTTTTGGATTAGCCTATGAGGGCTCGACTTTGGTTTGTATAAAGGGGGATTTTGCCCCCCTCCCCCTTGCAAAAATAGAACACGGATGTTTGTTCCTCTCGCTCCGCTTTTACCCTCTCTGATTATAGTATAGCAGCACCAGATGTCAAAGCGACATATTCGAGTAGCAGATGACACAACCCCTCAGAGAGTGTAGTGACGGACACATAATATACTTTTATTTGGCCTGTTCAAATTACAAACGTGTAGTTTACCACAATTGACATACTGGATTGGAGTGTCAAGGAGACATAACCATTCATACAACATACAAATAGATCCAGCAGCAGTCGCCTCTCTCTTCTCAAGACTGTCAGTGATGAGGAGACTTGGGCAGCCTGTACACCCCAGCCGAGGAGATGAGCTGGTGGTCTCGCACCTTCTTGTCCAGGAAAGCCTGCAGCTCGCCGATCTCCATCTCGGTCACTACTGGCCCAGAGGACACGAACATGCGCAGCATGGTGTGGATGCGCTCCAGCGTCATGCTCTCCAGGTTAGTCAGCATGGCCTGGATGTAGGCCCAGAACAGCTGAGGAGTGGGGGTAAGAGAGAAGGAGAGAGAGTGAGAGCGTGTGCGTGCGCGCGCGCGCGAGAGAGAGAGAGAGAGCATGTGAATAAGAGAGAATCTGAGATCTGAAAGGTACATGCAGGCAGGTACTGTACATGGGAATGCGTGTGTGTGTGTGTATGTGTATGTGTGTGTGTGTGTGTTTACCGTGAGGTTCAACCCTGTGTGTGCCCAGACTCAAACCCAACAACTTAAATTTGTAGCACCCTACACAGGGAGTTGATTGCGCTAGCTAGAGAGTCAGCTACGAATCCAGGTTGCAAGTCTCACTTACCATTCCTATGAATGTACTCACTGCACAGCTACAGTATCTACTATTATGTGTCTGTGTGTGTGTGTGTGTGTGTGTATGTACAGTATACTGAGCTGAGAGTTAGAGATCAGCACGAATTTTGCCAGGCTAGTGGGTTTGTGTATGGCTGCATGTTTCAATGTGTGGAAGACGCTGTGACACTCTTGAGTCATTGTAAGAGTGTGTATTTACATATAGTGTCTTCACCCAGGCTGACAGAATGTGAATGTGTGTGTGCGTGGATCTGTGAGCATATCTGTGCAGTTGGTTTGATCCTGCCACTAAAAAAAAGCATGATTTTAAAAAGGCATGGCAGTGTGTGTGTACACTACTATATGTAGTAGCAGGGTTAAATGTGTGTACTGTATGTCAATCTGTGTGTATGAGTGTACAAGCGTATGTGTGTGTATGTGTGTGTGTGTGTGGGCAGAGTGTGTTGGTGTGAGCTGATCTGTGTATAAATATTGTATTTATAGTAAGTGCATTTGTATGACAGCCTGTGCATGTGTGAGTGAGTGTGTGTGTGAGTGATTGAGTGTGTAAGTGAGTGTATGCACACAGTACTATGGGTATGTGTATGTGAGTAAGTGTGTGTGTGTGTGTGTGTGTGTGTGTGTGCGCTGTACATGCATGCATTTACCCGTAGTTTCTCCTCCCTCTGCTCAGACTGTGTGGCTGTGTTGGAGTCTCCCTCCTCGTCGCTGTCGAGCAGCAGGACGGAGCGCTCGAGCTTCTCGCGCCCAGCCGCCGGCGCAGTTTCCTGCACCGTGTAGCGACCGCCCGCCTCCTCACGCACCACCCCATGCTGCTGCCACAGCGCCAGCTTCCGCCGCACCACCTCCTGTGGCACCGCCAGCACCCCACTCAGCTCCTCCAGGGTCCATGAGGCTATGGGCACACACACAGAAAACATGGGCCAAGTTCAGCGGTCACAACGGGTTGAAACGCTTTGCTACAGGTCCCATTCATCCCTATGGGTGACATATAAAACGTTTAGCAACGTTTTGTCATCTCGTTTGTCGACGTTTGTCAACTCGAGGATGGTGTAAAGAAGTTCCACTCACAGCCAAACACACACACACACACACACGTGCGTTTCAGTGATAAATCTTGCCGATATTATGCATTTTTTAACATCGATATTAAAGCAAAGGTTCAGCTTTTAGCACTTTAAGCCTTGTTTCCAGATCGTTTTTGATTAAATCAATGGCTAAGATTTATATTTTGAATCATAATGCTATTACGAGAATTTCAATTTGTTGCTGTTGCTCCCCTGCCCCCTTCAGAATGGCAGCTACGTGCACTCTCTGAATCGCTCCTTATACGCATTAAACATTCGTTTGTAAAGACATAAAACTTACAGAGTGGTCATTAATGTTCACTGATGTGCTGACATAAATATCACTGCAAACTGCATGGATTTCCGTTACCATTTATTCTCAATTGCGGACCCATTTTCACACCCATATCCATTCGCCTAAGAATTTAGTAGCTGTAAAAGTAAAGGAAGTCACGGTTTGTGATGATTTTTGTGTCAGTGCATCCATGAACATTACTGACCCCACGGTGAGTTTCACGTCATTACAAACAAATGTTTAATGCGTTTTTGGAGCAATTTGGGAAGTGCACATTGCTGCCATTCTGAAGACTGCAGCAAAAAAATGTAATTCTCCTAACAGAAACATGTTTCAATGTTAACATTTCAACGACTGTATTTCGTCAGAAACGATCTGAAAACAAGGTTTTAAGTGTTAAAAACCGAACCTCTCCTTTAAGGCAAATCAAGCAGATTACTGTATATTAAACCGACATTCGTTACCTCATTTGAGTTGCAACTTAACAGGTAACCTACTAAAACCACCAGCCACAGGGTTAAATTATTATTTTCAGTGCTGACATCATCAGTTTCTGGTGCCAGAGAATATTTCTCCATATGCAAGGCATTTCTCCCTTTAGCGCGCGTGTGTGACAGCTGTCCCGTCCCATTCACACA
>JASCQY010000022.1:8306499-8332997 GCA_030264315.1 Sardinella tawilis
CCACACACACACACACACACACACACACACACACACACACACACACACACACACACACACAGTACACATACACATCTGCCTTCTGGTAATTCAGACCATGTTTGTTTTTGAATACAAACAACAGGTGCATGTACATGCTGTTCATGCTGAGCACACAAGATTCAAGTACAAAGTGCATGCAAACACAAACATGCAAACAAACACACACACACACACACACCCTCACACACATTGTTTGTCTATATCTGCTACCTTTATCCTGGAAGTGCAGGATGATGGCGGCGTGAATGGGGGACACAGAGAGACTGGAGAGGGTCCGGTCCTCCAGCTCCAAGTCCAGGGTCACTGTGCCCAGATGGGACTTCCAGTTCAGGGTCCTCATAGCCTATGGACAGCACATAAATTAAATTCTTAATTTCCTTCGGGATTAATATACTCACTCTCTCTCTCTCTCTCTATGCATCATATGTGTTGAACCCCTGAGCATTTCCTGACCCTCCTGAGAGTCGAGGTCCAATGTGAAAAGAAAGAAAGATCCAATGTTTCTTACTGCAATAATACAGGATTCACACTTTTGATATTAATTCAGTTAATCAGGATACTGATTGTAAACAACCTTGAGCGGAATCAAATCTATTTCAACGTATACATAAGCACACACACACACACACACACACACACACAGAAACCTCTCTCAGTCCTCAGTCAAGACCAAGTCTTTTGTCCATTGTCAGCCTTTTGTCTATTTCTTGCCTGCACAGGTGAGCTCAAGGAACAAAACAATCGGCCTTGAACCATGTGTGTGTGTGTATATGTGCGTGTGTGTGCGCATGTGTGCAATATTTTATCCTTCCATTTCATAAAAGAACTTCTTACAGTGTCTGTATGTCTTTGAGTCATTCTATGACCTTGAACATCTTGTCGCATTGTACTGTATATGAGTGGGGAGACTGGAGAGGTGAGGGTGGAGCTTTTTGTAGCGGAGTGTGTGAATGATTAGTCACACGGCGGTGTCTCTCCCTCTCTCTCTAATCGCCTTCCGTTTCTTCTAGAAGTGTGTCTTTCCTTCATAGCCTTGAGCTGTGAGAGTGTGCATCTCTCTCTCATCACCTTGAGGTTGTCAAAGCGGTATGTGTGTGTGTGAGAGTGTGTGTGTGTGTGTGTGTGTGAAAGAGGGTCTCTCTCTCTCTCTCTCTATCTAGCTCTTTCATCACTTTTTTTTCCATAGTGGTGTGTTCGTCCGTCTCTCTCCGTCTCTCTCTCTCTCTCTCTCTCCTCACTTTGAGTTTTCCATAGTGGTCTGTGTGTCTCTCTCTCTCTCTCTCTCTCTCTCTCTCTCCAGCTCTTTCATCACTTTGAGTTTTCCATAGTGGTGTGTGCATCTCACTCTCTCACTCTCTCACACACACACCTTGAGTTTCTCGTAGCGGTGTGTGTAGGTCTCCATGGCCTGCGTGACCACAGCGGGCAGCTCCATGCGCTCGTCCTTGAGCGGGGGCCAGAACTCAGAGGAGAGGATCATGGCTGACAGCGCCAGGGCTGGCTGCTCTTCCGGAGGCAGACGGGCCTCCTCCTCACGGATGTTTGTGTTGATCCGACGAGAGTCAGCCACATCCTGGAGAGCAAATAAAAAAAAAAAAAAAACAACAACCACTAGGATAACCAGCACTATAAAGGTGTACATACACCAGTGAGGGAGGTTTGAATGTATGAACATGTAAGCAACACACACTCACATGTAAACAACACACAACACACACTCACAGTACCATGTTTCAACCAATTCCTTTTCTGTTCTGTTGGTCGAAACATTGTACTGTATAAAAAGAGAGCGTAGTAGAAGTAGATATTCAATAGTGGATGTATAGAATTTTTTCTTTTTTCTCTTCTTTTTAGATTCACTTCGTATCTACCACCTGTTGGAATGTATACATGTGTGCATGCACACCTACTCATGGTTCAAACATTCTGAGAGTTTTGAAGGATCCCTGAGAACCCTGTGAATTCCCACTGAGAGGATTTACAGTTTTATTCCTCCACGCTATTGAACCGTCTTCAGCAATGAATAATGTTGTAAATTAGTCAGTGACTTCCTGCAACTGTGTACTAGTGTTGACGTATCCCTCATCAAAAATTGAGATTTGGAGGAGAAAAAAAAACAAATCAGATGATGGAGGAAAATTCTGAGGAGCTCACTTCCATAAGCACAAGATCCGTCTGAAGTTTTCTTTAGTTACATAATCATGATTGGATGCTTTCTCAGACAAGGATTAAGATTAGTCCCTTGAGCCGAGAATCAATTTCAGGCAGGATTGGACTTTAATGATTGTCTGGAAGAGGGAGACATGACCCTGTAACGATTTTCCTCTTTCCCAATTAAAATGTCTGGCTAGAACACAGCACTCACAATGCTCTCACTTTCTGGTTTGTTAAAGTATCGCATGTAGATAACAAAAAATCCACATACTCTCTCAATGTGTCTACTTACTAATACAGGAAATTACCCATATCAGTTATGTTTCACAAACATACAAAAAAACGAATGATTGTAAGCCTGTTACCTTTAGCATGACTTCACACAGGTGCATATGGGATTCACCGAATCGAAGTTTCAACAGCTCCACATTGCGGATTTCCCTAGAAACACAAACCATTTAATGACACACAATAAACAAAACTCACACACAAAAACAGTGATTAGTAATGAACGCGGTGAAGTGCATAGAGTGACAAAATTCCAATGTCCTCCCTATCCCTAAGCCTTAAATCCTCAAAGACTTAAAGGAGAAATCCAGTGTCAATCAATCTATAGCCCTGTTGTAAGGTCATCGAGTACTGTCAGTTGGAAATAACAGAAGAAGAAAATGTATAACCCTAAACATACACCAAATATTGCCAGCTAACACTAAATGACAAATAAAACTCCTTGTGTCCTTGTAAATGAATGGGGCACAGAAACTCACTTTCAGTTAAATTTTTCTACGCCCCATTCTGTTTTCTGCTCGCTATTCAGTCTACGTTGTATCAAATTTTCTGGTTAATTTTCCTACACATAGCTCTCATTGACCTCAGGGCTATGGGTTGATTCTCACAGAATTTCTCCTTTAACTTGCATTGATGAGCCAATCATGAAGCCTTTAGGATTCTAGTCTTTAGGGCTTAGGGTTGGACATAGGGATTCTAGTGCTCTGGTACCTGGCAGTGCTGTAGTTGAGCTGCTGGAGAAGTCTGTCTGCCAGGACGGTGCGGTACTCATCAATAAAGATCTGCTTGCTGCCATAGATACTGACCAGCAGACTGATGATGTCTGAGGAGCGGTGTTTGGATCCTGTTTTGTCTGCCCAAGGAGAAAGAGAAAACACGTGAGTGCATAAATGAAGGCCAACAGGTTGAGCCCTAAAAAGAGAGTAAAAATTGTAAAAATCTAGTATAAGAATCTATTTTATCCCGGCAAACCTCATCTTTTACTCACATTGATATACTAGGCCAGGAAGAAAAGTATCCGATTCAAAATGTGCAATTTTCTAAATGTCCACCAGAGGGCAGAAGGGGACCTGTAATGCAAATGCTTGCGTAAAACGCAGGCAGCCTTGGTGAGAGAGAAATCATTCACATGTTTGTTCACCTACCTGTTAATGCATCTATGGGGTCTGGTGTCCACTCCTCTGGGTCACTGCCTTCATCATCGCTGTCTTGGGTTTCCAAGGTGACAGGGTCAGCGCGTGACAGCTCGTTGGCCAGGTCCGTGCAGCCTTCAGCATCCCCTGTCAGGTTGCCCACAATCTGCCTAACAGTGTCCTCCCGCGTCCTAGCAACAAGAGCACAGAACAGGATACACAACATTTTCCTTTTTCTCTTCATATAGTTTATCAGTAGCAAAGGCCATTTGTTTGTAGAAATATGTTCAACTTTTCTTTAACAATAACAACAGGATTGTTTCTCAGTGCACATTCCCGTTTTGACAACAATCCAGCCCAAGAAGAATAGCTATGAATAGCTGGAATCACAAATCTAAACTTGTTTAGGCAATATAACTATTATCTTGAGATGAGAAATAATGAGGCCCGATTGTGAAGACGGTCACCGCTGAGGGAAAAAAAAAAAAAAAACATATTTGCTTATAGCATCTGGGATTGGGCTTCAGGGATTGGGCTTCAAATCTGACTTGTGGTCATTGCTCGATTCTATACCCATCTCTCTCCCAGATGAAACTTAGATGAAAGCTAACGGCATTCACAGTCTTAGTCCATGTCAAGTTCTAACCATGTGGAAACCCCACCAACTTGATGCTAAGCTAAATTGGTTCTGATTTTGGACCATCTTTTTTAGCATTTTTTGTCTTCAACCACCAGAGGAAAGGTAAGATGTCTTAGCTCACCTAAGGTACTTGCGGATGGGTTGACAGGCCACCTGAAGGATGACCATTGAAGGGTCCAGGTGCCGCAGGGCTTTGATGGCCGATATGTACACAGTAATGATGTCTGTTGTGTGAACCCCTGAAAAAACAACAACAAAAAATCAGTGGGGAAAAACAGATAAAAAAATTACATATGCTGCTACAACACTCCAATCTATTTCAGATAAATATTCAAATGGACATAAAAATCTGCAAATGGAATACGGTATATCATGTGCTAATGTATTTACAAGAAAAGGAATGGAAAGGGCACCAACAGTATGACACACAATGCACTGTGCAATTAAACACACCAAATAAATAATCGCACTACTAAACTGTGGATCAATACCATCAAGCATTCTGACCAGAGTCCTTAATCTCACCTGGGTGCAGGAGGCGGGTCTCAAAGGCTGATTTGAGGGACGTGAGGAGCTGTTGTCGCTGACTGGTCCGGTCCAAACAGAACTTCAGATCCTCTATGGCAGGCAGAGATTCTGGGAAATCTGGGAGGAGAATGAAGCTGTTCATGCAACTCCTTGTTACATACAAAACATCTAACCAATGACGTTTGACTAGCAATACCTTAACCCTAGGGCTACACTGGATGCATCAAGCCGTATCAAAAATACAATGAAAAGAATGGGCTATTTTTAGAGTGTTCACTGTGCTACCGTGTCTGGTGTAGTTCCACTGATTATAATGGAAGCTAATTGTTACGGCAGATACGGTACGTCTTGACTTAACACATCCAGTGTAGCCTCCCTGTGAGGTAAATAAGCCAAACTGGAAGGGACTTCTGGCATGCTACTAGCCTGTTAACATTCCTGTCAATGAGAATGAACTCACTCTCTCAAACGGCTCTTACCTCTGATGATACTAAAGAGCTCTTCAATCCTCATGCTGGCGTAGATCCGGCAGAAGAACTGCTGCATGTGGTGGCGCCAGCGCTGTAGGATGGCACTGTTTGGCTGCCCCGCTGCACTCTCGCCACTGCCGCCAAGTGTGCCACTGGGCGTCTTCCCAACGTCCATCTTGCTCACCTCACTAACGAAGACCCTGCTCACCCAGCCCAACACCTGATCCAGCCACTGCTCAAGGAGACAAGAGAGATACAGTATTGGCCATGATGAAAACGTATTAAGCTTAAAAAAATAAGATTTCTGTGTAAATGAACACAACAGGAGTATATGAAAAAAGTAAGAGTCTACACTAAGCTCCCTTCTGAAACATTTAATGTACAGTAGGCTCCCAAAAAGCATTTTTCCCCCCTATAACAACATCCTGGGTGTAGCACCCTGCAAAGTATTTGGGATGTGCGCTGGAGGCCTTTTTTAAAATGTGCACAGTGATCAAATAAATACATTAAATCGGCAGCAGATAGCCTGATGCATCAGCTGCTTTTACATCACTTCACTTTGTGCAAGGCGTCTGACTCCTAGCCATAGGCACTGGTTCGCTCCACGGTGGGCAGATACTTTCTGCTTCAAACCAAACGCAACTGTTTGATCATGACTTAAACCAATCGTTACAGTTTTGCCGTGATGAATGTTACGCACTGGAATGCATTGTTTTAATTCAACTCTCCCTCTGTTCGCTGATTGGTCAGGCACAGTTTTGAGCGAAGGCAATCCTATTGCTGGATTCCTGACCGTAGTGGTGAAGTGGCGAATGACAAATTGAGCATAATAACTAGGTGGCGCTAGCCTGGCTAGAAAGCGAAGCCTTCGTCAGCAGAGCCATTGGCAGTGGTAGTTGTCAGATGTTCTCAGCCTGGTGTACATGCACTGTAAAATGGTAAAATTTAACAAAACACAAGCAAACCCCACAAAAATGACTCTCCACCTACATCCTGAAAGTCGGACAGGAAGGAGATCTCGTACTCCCCCCGACATCGCTGTTCCATCCTCTGCTCAATCAACTTGTGGAGGATGGAGGTGACGGCACCTGAGCTCACCCTCTCCAGCAGCTGCAGTCTTGATCTGGAGTAGAGCAGAAGACAGACCATGGAGATATCAGTGAAGCAGCGGGCTCTGACACCAAGTCTAAAATAATACTTTCTCATTCCTGAGCAAAGTCTTGTTTGTAAGGGTAGTTCACTTTAAATGGAAATCATTCATAAACAATCTTTCTGTTCCTTCCATTCTATGAGCTTCTGGAATAAGGTAACTATGTGTCATTACTGACAAATTACTTCATTATCATGACCTTCACTTAATGGTCCTTATGAAACATTTCTAATAACAAAGCCCCCGCAAAAGAAGACATCACACAAGCCAAAAGTAACATTAAAGCAGGAGTAAATCAAACCGAAGCCCTGTTGCCTGAGGCCGCCAAGTGCTGTCGATTAGGGTATGTCTTTTTCGCTATGGTTTCGTTTTCACATGCCCTAATCAGTTAGCGGTAGCGGCTAGTTCTTGAATTCGGTCTACGTTGTACCTACCAATGTAGTTCTGATACCTATCGACAGCACTCGGCAGCCTCAGACAACAGGGCTTCGGTTTGATTCTCTCCGGAGAATTCCTTTAATACCACCAGCCAAGAGCCTGGCCATCTCACTGGAAGATCAGATGAGGGGCAGACAAAACCACTTACAGAATATGACTCAGCTCTCGCAGCTGCTCCAATGCCTCCTGGCACCAGCAATCGTGAGGGCACACTCCACATCCCTGGCAGGCTTTTCCTTCAGTGCCCATGGCTGCTTCCTCTTCCTCCTCATCCTCCTGCCCACCTGGTGCCCCCTGCCTGGCCTGGCTCATGTGCACAGAGAAGGTGCGGCTGTAAAACTCAAGCATTCGCTCCTGGAGGACTTCAGGAGGGGAGAAGAGCAGTATGGCCCTGATGGTAGTGAAGGCCCTCTCCCTCAAGCTTTGGGCCCCGGGGCCACTCAGGCCTGCCCGACCCTCGTCCTGCCATCTGCCCAGCCGCTCCAGACCACCTAACATGAGGAACAAAATGATGAATGTCAAGATGAGGTTTACTTCTCCAGAACCCTTAGTGTTTTCTACTCAGAGAAAAAAACATCAGGGCATAACTCATTTAGTCTAATCCCGTGATATTTTGAGGGATAACCTTGAGTTTTAGATTGTTGAATACCAAAATAAATCACGGGATGGTGTCTGACCAAAAGTAGGACTCTCTCACCTAATAATGGTTCAAGGCGGGTCAGCAGGGAGCGAAAGGCTTGCAACAGGATCCTGGCACGCTCCCTCTCTTGCACCTCCTCTCCATCTGGAAGCTTTAGTCCAGTCCAGAACTCGGGCACCACTGTCGAAGTCAGATTCATGTGCAAGGTGTCCAGAAGCCAGCCCTCCATATACTGTCCCACTCCACATTGACAGAGCAAGTCAAAGTCATCTGAGAGTGCCTCTTCAGACGGAGTATTGTTCAGGTCAGGTGAAAGCTGTATTAGGACGAACAGATTTACAAATTCCGCTGATGACTCCTCAATTCATTACATTCACATGACATCAGCTTGGTTACAAAATAACGTTATATCAGCTTAATCACAATCTCTGAGCGCCAGGATCTAACGTTATCAGGCAACCTGAAAATGATTTAAAGATTGAGCAGAATGACAAATGGGCTAAATGTGTTCCACTACTAGTAACAGACACTGACACAGCAAACATGTCGATGTGCAATAGAATTTTCTCATAATGACTAAGAGCATTCAAACTATGGTCACTTACCAGTGCTAATGTTACGGTATCCCAAGCAGTAACCAGACCCTGAGGTACTGAGTTTGATTGCACGGCGTTCATTTTTCTGGAATATGTAAAAGGAGCAGGACCTAATGAACGTATAGATATGGTGATGATATCATTTTCCTAAAGGCTCTCTAAACCTCTGACTCAAAAACGTCTTTATATTTCTACAACATGACAGAATTTTCACAGGTTTCGGGGTTTGGTTTGCTATCGCGCTCTTCTTCAAGTCAATGGCGCAAAATGATGACGTTTTCAAACGGAAGTAAATAAGAGTCTGGCGGAAGTTTCAGGCAGAAGTTGTCCTGGAAACTGCTGTTTGGAGGGAGACTTGAGTGAAGGGAGGAAGACTTTGCTTTTATTACTCCCACGCTGTCAACTGCGGGAGGCAAGGGAATTTTAGACATTTTTGGAGAGTGAACAACTCGGTTGTCTAATTGGAAATCCCAAGCGTGGCTTGACAGCCGCATGCATTATCGCACTTTACAAACGTGACTCTGGGACGGCGTGCGCGGCCTTGGGCTTGGGCTTAGAAATTAGCATCATGACCCAGCAAGGAGCAGCTTTGCAAACCTACAACAACGAACTCGTAAAATGTAAGGAAGCATTGATGTATTGTTTTGTTGTTGTTGACGGATTCATTATATTTGAATTTCATGTTAGATCTTTCCTCCGTTAACCTGGTGAGTTAAGGTATAACTAGTCTAACCTAACTAGTCTAGCCTGATAGGGTGCCAAGCTCAAAGTTCGCAGGTTAACTGACACCCTAGCTAACAAGCTTAAAGTCTCGCTGCCTTGGTCATCCTAAGCTAACATTAGGAACAACATGCATAGCCATGGAGTCTATTTAGAAGGGCAGTATAGTACTTTTAGTGTTGCTTGTCTGTCTGTAATTTAATGTCGTTTAACGAGACCTAGGTCTATCCAAATATTACTAGTGTAATCATGTTAACGTTATATGCTTCACTGCTGTTGTTGCCATAGGTAACTGTCAGGCTCATGTGTGCTTTTATCACTTGTCTGGACAGAATAAGAAATACAGGCATGGCATTAAAGCAGTGGTAGCCCCTTGGGAAATGGCCACACAGAATTGCTCACATAAATGCTGCAAAGCTATCAAGCTCCTGTCAGCTTCTGTTCTCCTCGGCTCAGTCCTAGTAGTATTTACATGCACCTTGTGTACTCGCCTCTCGGTTTGTGACCTGTACTGGTTGGAAGAGTTATGTTGTGAGCGACTATAAATAAGGAGTTATGACAGCATTCAGAGCCTCCTTTCTCTGACAAAGGCACGTAATCATGGAACAAATGGGACAGAATCATTTCTCATGCTTTTGATTTGATTTCCCTTGTGATGGCACTTGTCAAAGTGAAACATACCGTAACTTTGAAATATGCTTTAAGTAAAGAGGGGGGAAGGCAAGAGACCACCATTACAAAAGCTTCAGTTGAGTCAGCCTCTGAATTAAAACAGGTTGAATATATCTGAAAGAATCGTACCTTTTCACTTTAGTCACTACACTGATGTGATATTGAAGCCTTTTGTTTTTTGTTTGCCTTGTGAGTGAGAATTATACTGTTGAACAACAAAAATGTGGTGACGTGATAAGCCAATCACATTTTCATGGTACAAGCAGCTTACGGTTAACTTTTGATAAACAATTTTTTATTAATCAATATGTTAAGATTTTTTTTTATGTTCCATTTAGCTGTATTGTTGAATACAAATCTTTAAGAGCATAAAGGTTAATGGGTTTATGAGGCCCAGTATTTTGTGTGTGTGTGTATTCTGCTTATATTGTATTGAAATGTTTTATTCACTTGGTCATGGATGATGACATTATGTTACTTGGAATTGACCTCTGACAGGACATCTCTGTGATGTGTGATTGATGGAATAGGGAAAGTGTGTGACAGAGAATCAATCACCCACTGCAATGACCTGAATCAGCAGAAAGGATTACAGAACCTGTGACCTCCTCTCTCTTGCTTTCCCTCATTCATGCATATCTCTCCTACTTGCAGTATACTCACATACATTTCAGTAGACATTGGTGTTAGTATTTGTGCAAACCTAAACCTTTTTTGTTGTTGTTATTTTTTTACTTTGATATACCGCAATCAATTGATGCCATACTGTATTGAACACTATTCTGTGAGATGTAATGAAGGGGCAAATTGAAAAAGCAATTTTAATCGGTCAGTGAGACTCGAAACAACTGAATGATCTAGAAAAAGCTTGTTGTCTGTTCACACACCCCTATTCTCTGCCCCCGTCTCTTTTGCTGTACTGTGGGGTTTTGGGAAATGGTATGTAGGTTAATGTGTTTGTGCTAGTATCTCACAATTAATTCTCTCATTTTGTAACAAATTGAGGAGCCGTGTTTTGGTTTCTTTGTTAGCTGTAGATCACAGTCCCTTATTTCACTGGTGTCGCAGGCATTGAGGAACTGTGCTCGAAGCGGGAGGAGCTGCAGCGTCAGATCCAGCAGGAGGAGGAAGAGAAGGCGCGGCTGCAGCACGACGTCCGTGTGCTCACGGAGAAGCTGAGCCGTGTCAACGAGAGCCTTGCCCGACGGCTGGCCGCACGTGCCGATTTCGATCGCACCATCGCAGAGACAGAGGCTGCTTACATGAAGGTAATGGGTCATTCCCCACACACACACACACACACACACACACACACACACACACAATCTCCATCCTATGTTCTCTCCTTGTCAGGTTCTCATTTTGAAGGTTTTCTAAGCCTGTGTTGAACACCAGAGCCAAATGTTGATTACTTAAAAGGCCGTAAAATCTGCCAGCTTGGTCTGTCTAAGTGAAAATACCAACTAGTGGTGCTTTGCATGGGTATCTCAATCATAATAATTGACTTTGGTAATTTGATGAACTACTAATTTAAGAAGAGCCAGATGTTTAATTGGTGAGATAAGGGAAGCAATGACCAACACTAAACTGCACAAAACAAATCCAGATATAGACTCCAGAATTAATATCTATGTATATGGATTTCATAATTGAGGGCTTTAAGTCAGTCTTAGCAAAAATGAAAATTCTTCTGTGCAGGGTTGTATTTTTCTAGTGCATTCTATGTCTAGCAAAAAGGTACAGTGCCTCCCAATAACTATAGAGTAATTGGTCCCTCCCCATACTCCTCGTGTCCCACTAATTAAAGCCAAACACATAAGACCTCTTCTCGACTCCTGTGCTGTACCTTGTGTGTGGGGGTTGATATTTGTGAGCCCTACGTAAAGCAAGCCAATTTAAATGCATCACTTTTTTTCATTCCAGATTCTAGAAAGTTCTCAGACACTCCTGAGTGTTTTAAAGAAGGAGACCGGAAACCTGACTAAAGCGACCGAACCCAGAGGAGGAAAAGATCACTGACTTCTTTTTTCACCAACTTCTTTTCTGCCTCTCTCTGCCAGTAACATTCAAATCTGGACATTCTGTCTCTTACCTCGCTCTCGCCCGTGTATTTATGTCTGTCTGATGTCATTCAGAATGTGTCGGTTATTGTCTCATATATTTCTTTTATTTATACTGAAAGTTTTTAATAAAGATTATTTAGTGTGACTGGTTGAGTTATTGTGCCAACAGCATTTCAGCACAACATAGATCAATCAACTGAATAGCCATAGAATTTAATTTGAGGAGTGCTGATCTTTTGAACACACACACACACACACACACAGTCTCTCTCTTTTCATCTCCCCTCTGTCTAAACAAAGTCCTCCCCGATGCAGAGGTGCTGTCAGACGTGTACCTCTTTGAAATGGAAATTCTCTGTAAATATAGCTTGGAGCAGGAAGCTCTAAAGATTCTCTCTGTGAGCACAACCAAAACAGATCCCCCTCCCCAAAAAAGGTTTCTTTTCCTCAACTTTATCTGTTCAGGGTTATGTTCAGTATTCACTAAAGAGCTTACTGGAATGCTATCAATAATATGAAACCTCAGGATATAGAATACTACAGTTTCCAGAGCCTGCCATTCTAAACCAAAAAACTTTGTTAGTCACCACATTTGTCCCTAAAATACTATCAACTCCCTACTCTTAGTATGGGCTTAAAATAAAACTGTTGTTAATACAAAGTCTTGTACTGGAAAACCGGCTAAGATCTGAGCAGACAGATGCACACCATTCCAGGAAATCAACACACTGCTTCTAGGGCATGGGTCAAATTGATCTCAGACATCAACCTTTCTCCAGAATCACAGACTGTCCACAGACGAGTCCTGGTTGTAGGCATTAGTACTTTCTCTGCAGGCAAATAATGGACACCATTTCGTTTCCTTGGAGCTTTGTTTATTACTTTTTTTCTACCATTGTTTTCTTCTGCTGAATTTCTTGATGAATACAAATTGCACAGTTGAATCTTCTCGGCAGCTGGAGTGACAAATACAGTATATAAATTCAAATAGAGAGAGAGAAAAAAATAAAGATAACAGTTATCTACATGTGAGAGTGGCTCGAATTCATCAGGAAATAACCGTTTGAAGCACTAGACAGAAAACGAGAAGGGGAACTAGACATCTTTAGACTATCTCCTTCCGTATCACCAGAGCCTATCACATTGCCTGGCAGTTCAGGCCATTCCACAGGCCTGCTAGTGTCACATATCCTCTCTGGAATACGATTTGCCTGAGGGGTAGACTGGCAGAGACAAGGCAAGTGCTTGTATGCGACAACAGGGACGTCCCAACGTTGCTTTCTGAGCAGTCCCTTCAGTGGTTCTGTTTTCACTAGGCCGAAAAGGAGTTTTGTATAAATAGCCATGTTTTTTTTTCCTTTTTGTTGAAATTGGGCTTTTCCAAAAAGACAGGGTGCCTCCCTATTTTTGTGTCATTCAAAAAAAGGGGGACAGCCTTCCAAACTTCACATCCCTTAAGTCTTTCTTCTACAGCATGTGTGCAGTTACTCTCTTTGTGAAGAAGTGCAAAATAAAGAAAATAAAATGCCAAGTGCAAGTGTAAAGTAAAAACAGACAATAACTGACTCCAGCCACCTCTTTTTGTGTATATACATGCCTTCCTTTCTTTCTACATGATATCTATCATGATCTAAGTACACAGTTAAAAAAAAAAAAAAAAAAAAACTGAAGACAAAGCTCTGAAACAGTGGCCTTAGTTCCAGAGGGCCACTCACCCAGCCCTTCATAGACAAAAAATAATAACAAAAAAAAGCCATGTAATAAATTACTATCATGAAAACACCATTATCCTGGGCTACAGAAACTATACAACAATACTGGCTGAGGAAGAACCAATTGCTTTAGTGGTGGCAACCCAGCCCACACATACGATCAAACAGACTTAAACACACACGCACGCACACACACACACGTAAATTGGCAATGTGTGTATAAAAAAAAAGAAAGGAAAAAAAATAGAAGACTTAATAGCCCAATGTAAAGTCAGCTCAAGTTCCTCATGTACTTCACCTCTCACCATACATACTTCCAGTACATCCATACAGGGGCTAACATACACACCTCAACTTCAACTTTGTGGGTAATGCAGCTGTCTACACTGACCAGTCAGGACATATGCTTCCTTACAACTGTTAAGACCAAGTCCTATTAAAATACTGAAACATGGCTGGCATGGGCTGTATGCAACTACTTCTGCTGGGCCAAGGACAGAAAACCGTTATTGTTAAGATTGAGAGGTAACTTCGATATGAGTATCTCTTAAGCAAGCTACAGCTTTTAAATACAAAATCTAAAACCAAATTAAATGGTATAAAAGTTCATTTTGTTGTCCTAGAGCAATGTAAACGCATAAAGGCATCTAGATATGTAGCAGACTTGCATCCTTCATACAGCGTGACATTCTGATTTTCTGTTGATTTTACATTTGTTACACAAGTGTGCCAAAATAAAACAGAGACCTAGCGATGCTTGTTTGGTTCTTGGCCCTACAGATAGACTAGGCTAAAAAGTGTAGAGAATTCCATTCTCACAGTTTCATTACAAAACTCAATATCAAATACAAAACTACAACACATCCACAACCATCCAATCAGGGACAATCAGGGATTTTTGGAGCGTTGAGGGAAGGGATGGGATTGGAGGGGCAAGTGAATGAGGAATCTACACATGCAGATACAAAAAAAAAAATAATAATAATCATAATAATAAGCATCACAAACAACTGGTACTGTGGCACCCGTTCACAAGTCAGACAGAAGACATTTTCAGATCTTTTTTTTTTGTCTTCCTCTCCTTATTTATTTATTCATTTATTTTTGTTTATCAGGTTCCCTCCTTGTTTTTTTTTCTTTTCTTTTCTTTTCTTCCTCCTCCTCCTCTACCTCCACTCGTCTCTGAAGAGTCTGCCGGTGTACATTCTTGAACCCTCCCTGCACTCCGCAGCTTGAGTCTCACAGGTAGTGAGGATGGGTACTGATGAAGGCATCCTGCTCTTCAGACAACAACGACGACAAAAAAAAATTTGGTCACTTACTTTTTCATGAGGTGATGAGATTGACGACCGTTTGCAACCACCCCCACCGCTAAGGTGGGCGCTAAGACATGAGACCAAGAAAAAGCTTTTAAAGGCAGCAAGGCTAATGCTACGAGGCTAGTAGGTCCATTTTGGCCGCTGCGCTGAGAGTCGGAAGTCGCACCCTCCCACCCACACAACCACGCAACCAGTTTCGGGTGTGGTGGGTACTTGGACAATCAGACGCGGCGTCCAAACCTGGAACCTGCTTCCTGGAGGGCAGTCACAGTTTGTCAGTCATGGAAGTGGACGACAGAGAAACTGCATAAAGGGTCTCTGATGACATGGCCAGTCCTGCTGCTTCCAGTGTGCGTGTGTGTGTGTGTGTGTGTGTGTGTATGAATGTATGTCTGTGTGTGAGAGAGAAAGAGACAGAAAGAGAGAGAGAGAATGAATTGGTATTCTTTATATATGTGTGTGTGGTGGTGTTGGTGAAAGTCTTGACGGTTTGTCCTGGTGAATTGGTTTTTGGTCCCACTGGTGTGTGTTTGTGTATGTGTGGGTGTATTTGTGGATGTAAGTGTATGAAGGAACTTGTGTGCTGTTGGGCTGGTTCTTGCAGGCAGTGGTTGGTCCCATAGCGGTCCAAAAGGAGGTTCAGAAATAGAGAGCTGGTTCGCTGCTGAAGTCTGAGAGGGAGGAGCTGTCAGCTGGCGTAAGCTGAAACACACAGGCGTGCGCGCACACACACACACACACACACACAAATTCTTATCTACTCCGCTCCATTAAGGCAAGAGAAACAGCAAGCCCCTATGTAGATAACCTTTAACAAATCATACCAGCTAGCAGACATAGCACAATACATAACCAAACACTGACTGGAATTCAAAACAAATGCTTCCATTTCCAAACTCAAGGGCCCTTCATAATTCTACACACATCATTTGTTCAAAACAATATGTGACCTTGAAGACTACATTCAAGCACTAAAGCGAATCGTTAGGCTCACCATGACCTCCTCTTGGGGCGTGTCTGTGTGCTGAGAGTTTGACCCTCCTGTTTGAGGGTGGTCATCAAGCTTGTGGTCTTGCCAGGCACTATAATCCACAGCGTGCTTCGGAGTGTAGTTGGAAAAATCTGCCAATCACAAGTGTTAGTATTAGTTAGAATTAATACACACACATAAACAGCAAGCATGGCATAAGAATACTCTATATTAATATTAAGCTGGATATTTACATGATCATATTGCTTGTCTGCATAAACATCACTCATAATGTGGACGTGACGGCCATTACAAGTAATAGCAACTTGCACCATGATGGGACCCAAAAGTGTCGAAGGACAAGTTTGCAAGGTGGCCAGCAGGTGTCTCCACTGGTTCTAGTCTGTGAGGAGTGGATGCAAGGCTTTCACTATGAGCTTCAGTTTTTGCCGTTTCAGCTGCTCTTAAAATAGTCCTTTCCTCTTAAATCGCAGTCCTTAACAGTCAACACAAGAATGACAGATACCTTGGACCACATTTGTTCCAAAGCCACCTCCTCAGAACTATGACTCAACCTTTCCCTCCTTCTCTCTCCCTCGTTCTCCAACCCTCCCTCTCTCTCTCTCTCTCTCTCTCTGTCACATCCTGCCATTGGCACTGCAACCAAAGCCATCAACCCACTTGCTAAACCCATTTTCCTTAAGTGTGTCGGCCTGCCACCCGCTGCTCCCTCTTTTTCCCTCTCCCCTCTTCATCATTCTCTCCCTCCTGTCTTTGTCCATTCATTCCATATCCTCTTTTCTTTTTCATTCACTCTATTTTCCTTCTATTTTCCCTCTCTACTGTTCTCTCATTCCTTCATCTGTCCATTCATCCTTTTTCTGCTTCTGTACTTTCCCTCATTACTATTTTTTCAGATTCCTCCGTTCAGTCCCAGCATTTGCTCACACCCTTTTTGCATTTCTCTCTCTCTCTCTCTCTCTCTCTCTCTCTCTCTCCTTTTTTCTTTCTCTCCTAACCATTCCCTCATTACTTCCTCTGTCCATTCTCTCAATTTCCTCTGCCTCTCCCTCTCTCTCTCTGTTTTCTTTACCAGTGCTGTTGTTGGTGGTGTGTGTGGGGGAGCTGGTGAAGCTGGCCCGCGGGATCCGCACACGATCCAGGAGGCCCCGCTCTTCTTCCTGCCTCGGCTTCCCCCCCTCCTCCTCCTCCTCGTCCTCATCCTCCTCCTCTTCCCCACTGTCCCACATGCTGCTCTCCGACGGGTACTCGAACGTGCTCTGCAGACTTGACTCATTGAAGGAGATCTTTAGCTGTAGGAGAGAGAACGAGAGAGAGAGAGAGAGAGAGAGAGAGAGAGAGAGAGAGAGAACAGAGAAACGAATGTGTTAATGGCAGCAGTGCCAGCAATCCACTACACAGAACTCACATCCTGTTTAAAGTCTCAATCAATTCACAGAGAGGACTAACAATCTGCTTCCAACAGTGAATCCCCTGATGCAATCTCAAGCTGAATATTAAAAAGTAGCATGGAACATTTCTTTCATTAAACACTTTCTGTCTTTAAGCCCAACACTTAAGTGGACAACAAATATGCATTTCCTTTACAGCCTAATGGTGCATTCCTTTATTAACACAAGGGCTGCATGAGGACAGCCTCCATGTTTTGCGACAAACAAAACATCAAAAGGAGGCCACCAAAATAACATCACTAAGTGACTGAGCATGAGCAGGAGGGGGTTTTTGTCAACACCGAGCGCATCGCTTTCATCCCTGAGAATCAAAGGGAGTTTTCTGACTCGCATCATTTGGAAGGTGAACTCTGTCGTTAGCATCTGCAGCGTCTTTCCCCCTCCCGGGAGCCGCCTCCATGAAAGCTATTAATTAAAGCACAGGTTATTAAAAGGCACTGGAGAGACCCGTCAAGGGAGGATAGCGAGCTTTCATTAAGAGGCGACTTGGCACAATTTGGGGCGCTTTTGAGGACAGCACTAATCCACTCTGTCTTTGTATTCACACACAGGAACCCCACCACACACACACACACACACACACACACACACACACACACACACACACACACAGAGACACACTGACGTAAACAAAAAAGGTGCCACATCATCACAACATTAAAAAAAACAGGTATGCGCACTTCAGTAATGACAACACTTGGCTTTTGTGCTGCTTCTTCGTAAAAAGGGCGTGTTTGTTTGGGGTGTTTTTGTTTTGTGTTCTCCAGCCTCTCGAGCTCTCAGCCTCTCTGTGGCGTTCTCGCTGAGAAGTTGGGAGTTCTCTCAAAACGCTCGTCGGACCAGAGGAGCTAGAAATGGTCACACCCCAAGGAGGAGGGAGGGCTTTCGAAGTTGGCTGCGGGAAGAAGGGCTTTTCGGCCTGCTGTCTGTGTGGAGGATGCCATGCTAAATGAGGCGCCGTTACGCAACCCTGGGAGCCCACTTCCAAGAAGGGAATAACATACCTAAAATAAGCGATCATTTTCGGGAACAACATGGGAGTTTTAAGAGACGTATGATGTATGCCTAGATTAAGTGCACACTACTCAGAGATAATTTTTCTCCCAGCATTGACAGTCTACTTTCATCAGACTCCTCATCATTACTGCCTGAAGATTCTTCAACCTTAATCCAACAGTATTTTTTCCATATCTTACAACTATAGTCTTGAATTCATACACTTTCCAACTAGTCGTCTGTTCTTCAGTCTGCTACATCCCCAATAAAAACACAAGACAGTACTATATCAACCTGAGTACCACTAACACGTTCATATAAGGAAGATGGATCATTTTATTTTCACTTTTACTCTTTGGCCATAAAACTTGCACTGCCATATCACAATGATGGGAATATCATAACATTTCCTGCTGGTTATTTTACAATACAGTAAAAATACACAATACTGTTGCGGTTGGTTTCATGTCACGTTTCCAAGTGTTATTACCCTTGGTTAACACCTGGTTTAAGTCAGGTCACGTGAAAATGAAATTAGAAAATAGGTCTATCTTTTTTTTTTTTTTTTTTTTAGAAAGTACATAGCAATGCATCTGATAAAGACAGTTCAATTGAACCCGATCATGAAAGCATGCAAACTTAAGGCTTCAGTTAACTTATCCAGTGTAACCCTAGCCTTAGTCATCACAACATCATTCATGATGTGATTAAAGGACTTAAGCACGTTTCTATGAGCCATCCCAGCATGGACTTTAAGAGTCTTCTTCACTGATAAGGCACTGTGACAACATCAAACATTGGATGTTATGAAGGCCAGTGACAAACCTCTGGTTATCTGTCATCAGGACATGCTTAAATGTGGCACGGTTTTGTTGTGACTTGACTCTGAAGGTTCAAGTATAGTCCACAAGCAGATTTAGCAGCAAGCTCAACAACAGCTCGTTTGCCTTAGGAAATTCATCCATTTTTATACACTTGTGGTAAGCATGAATAAATTAGCAGTATTATGTTCCTTGATTAAACATTAACATGCACAATTAATTCCATACCAGTTCGATTTACAAGCTACAAGATACTGTAACTTTGGCAATGTCTTAAATGACGACAATCAAATATTGCTTTTAGATATGTGATGAAGCGGAAGTTTATTTGGGCCACATATCTCTGAGGGTTTCCTTATTATCGCTTGCCTGATGCAGCTATTTGACCCTTGGATTATAATTGGTCATAAAATTGAAGTAGAATCTAGGGCAACAGTTCTAATGCATTACAATCACAAGACAAGCAGACGCTAGCATTACAACAACAACGATTACGTGCATTTTTTCCTTCGCTTATCTGAGAGGTTGTAAATACTTCGCATACACCCACACGAGCATATTTTGCTTTCTGCGCAATGAAGAAAATCAAATATAACAGGTGGTTTGGTTTCTACTTTTGCATCAATGTGTTCTTAACAGGTTCACACACACACACACACATGATCGCACACCATTTGTCATGGGATGTTTATTATAGACACCCCAGAAATACATAGTGTGGCCTAGTACAGTATACTGCATGCAAGCAGAGACAAACTCTCACTAGCTCAATTATACACACCTTGCAGTTTGCAGGATGTGGCGAGACACCACTGAGAGACTCTTAATCAGACACCCACATCGTGGTGAGGAAGTTGCATTATCAGGCCTCAGGCCGAGTACTTTTCATCAATTCACGCTTCATGTGCTCACACACATCCAGTGTGAATGGAATGAGATACAGAGCTGGACTTCCACTTTACCAAAGGCTGGAAATGTCCTCCTCACCAAGGCTGAGAAAGGGGTCAAATGACTGCGACTGTGGTGACTGGACTGTAGGCTACCTTTCCCCCCCTCTGTCTCCCCGTTCCTGTGTGGGAACTTGCCCTAATTCTAACCTAATCTCCATCACAAGGCCTTTGCCTACAATGTATAGAGGCCATGTATGGAGGCCTATGGCAGGCGTATAGCCCAAGAGTAAACGGCACACACACAGGAGTGGCTTTGTGTGACCCACGTCACCTGCTCTCTCACTTACTCTGGCTCTTTGCTGAGGACCAAATGATGAAGACGTGCTCAAAGGAAAACACTGCAATCTAACACAGTTTCTCTCGCTCACACACACCCTCACACACACACACACACACACTGCACTCTCACATACAAACTTACATACACTCACACACACACACACACACACACACACACACAGTACACTGCACTCTCACACACAAACTTATATGCATTCAGACTCAACACAATCACCATCATCACCAGGACAGCATGTTTGTCACCCAATAATTGATAGCGTTAATTATTTATGTGCATTTACAGCACCATGATAAAATTTGGTAAGGTTAATGTTCTCAAAATTTCCCGGATATACTCTTGCCGTTCGTCATCCAAAAATGATAAGCATCAGTACAGAGTATTTATAAGACGTGTGATAAAGGGAATTTGGCAGGGTTGATAAAATTCTGTTTAATGGTTCTGATAAAGTAGATAGTTCCGTGAAGCCCTTTGATTCCACCGTGATTTCAGCTCCACCGTGACTGTGCGTCTGCAGGAGCTTCCGGGAGAGAGAGACAAGTAGACCACAGCTCATCCTGTGTAATAAGGCTGAAGTCAGAGCATGGGCGAAAGTACACCTTTTAGGTTCAGCAAGGAAACACACACACACACACACACAGACACATACACTCACACACATTTTCCCTTGAAATTGCACTTAGTGCCCTTAAAATTGCACTTAGTGAGTATAAACTTAACGCAAAATGTGAAGAAAAAAAAGATGGCCGATGACTGTTGTGTTCTCTCTACTTCATTGTCTTTTGGTGTAAAAACACCTTACATGGTCAAAGACTGGAGTTAAAAGTGGAAAAGAATAAGACTGCACAGCACACCATGATTCTTCTTAACGATCACTTTGCTCACAGGCTACATTAGGAACAGCCTCATGAATCTGTAAACAAAATTGACAAATAAGTTTGATTCTGGCTATGTTCTTCATAATAACCCAAATTGTGAGGAACTTGCTTGCAGTCTTTGACACAAACAGACCATTAAAACACTTCAAAATCGAGGATTTTAAAATACTTGGACTGCTGCAAAAGGTTTACCTTATAAGGACAAAACTGTGACCCCACCTAGGAGAACCTAGGCCTCAAGATGATAACAGACTTCAATCAAGTCCTTTACTCAATACAACATGCGACAGACTTCAGCGGATGAACACACATTTGGTGAGTTTTTAACACCGGAAATTAAATATCATTTCCATACCTAATTTTATCCATCTCTTTCAGCCGTTTTTAAGCAGGTTTTCTTAGCCACTGGATTTTCCACAACCCCTAATCCCCAATCCCATGGATCAACTCCACAATCAAACCCTCAGAGCGTAAGCCAATCTAACTGCAAGTGGGAAGAAAAATTCTTTATTTTTTTTATAAAATCATCCCTCCGTCTCCCTGCTTTTCCACACTGGCGCGGGGCATCCGAGGGAGGGCCTGTGTGAGTATTCCACGCTCCCACTCCTGACTCACTCTCTCCTCTGGAAGAGAGGAGACGCTCGTCTATCGGTTTATTTTAACGGGGCCGGTCCTGCCGAGGAGGAGCCCTGGGGCCAGCTCGCTCTGGAAGCCTGCAGCAGAGCAGGGAGCAGAGAGGCGTGCCAAAGGGAGCGAATCAATAAATCAAAGTGGCCCTGTGGGATTACTCCCATTCGGCGAGAGGGAGAGGGCTTCGGTCGCAGGCTCACTCCATCCTGCCTTCCTCTCCTCTCCCTCTCCTCCTCCCTCTATCCTCCTCTCCTCACTTCCCCTTCCCCTTCTCTTCTCTTCTCTCCTTCCTGCTGTCAGGGGGGCTCAGTGCCCACCCATGGCTGTGAAAGGCCGCATTATTGAGCCAGAAGTGATGCATGAGCTTCTGCCTCTCCCTCCCTCTCGCTCTCTCCCTCCCTCCCTCTATCCCTTCTTTCATCTGTATCATTCTCCGTCTCTAAAATGTGTCTTGCTCAGTCTAGCGCTCTCTCTCTCGCTCTCTCTCTCTTTCTCCCTCCGTCAGTCCTTTACTCAGCACCCCTCCCCCCCTCTCTGACTGTCTGTCTTTCAGCAATCTGTAATTTCCCCTCTCTTGTGGGTCTCTTCCACTTCTTCCACTCCTCCCTCTCCCTCCATCTCTCCTAGTCTCAGCACCTATCTCTAGCCCTCTCCTTCTCTCTCTCTCTCTCTCTCTCTCTCTCTCTCTCTCTCTCTCTCCTTCTCTCTTGTATCATTCATCTGTCTGAGCACAGGCTACATTAGGCCAGTTCTAGCCTCCAGGCTCTCCTAGTCTCCCAAGCTCAACACTCCCTCCCTCCCTCCCTCTTTCTCTCCATACCTCCATCCCTCCCTCCCTCCTTCACCCCTAGTAGAACAGGGACCAGCTACCTCGTGCCCTTGCCTCCACAGGCTGAGCTGCCCTTCTCCGACCCCCCGCCCCCCTACACTCCCACACTTAAGACACTACAATGGAGTGAGATGACTCACATCACCAGGGCCGCTAATTTTAGCGCTTCCTTTAGCCTGCCGTGCTATTGTCGTCCTATTGTAAGCCCTGCCGCCGTTTTTTTCCTTCTTCTTTTTTTGTATTTTTGCATTTTACCGTGCTGGCGTTCGGGAACTGTGGTAAATGCCACTGTGTGTGAGGATTACATGCTCGTAATGAGGGCCTCCAGGGCGACCGAGTGCGTGACCCTGAGAGTTGAGGCGCGCCGTTTCTGCGTGTGTCTGAGTGCACATGAAAGGAAAAGGGCACTGTGCCAGAGACTGAGTTTTCTGGGCCATTTAGATGCCCTGTCCTGATTTGTGCTGGGCAAAGTGAGACATAGAGAAAAAGAGACAGACTAACAGAGAGAGAGAGAGAGAGAGAGAGAGAGAGAGAGAGAGAGAGAGAGAGAGAGAGAGAGAGAGAGAGAGAGAGAGAAAGAGAGAGAGAGTGGGTAGGGTAAATGAGCAGACAGCACAACTTGTATATAATGAGTTTGCGCACACATAGACACACACACACACTAAAAGATGAGTCTTGGACGAGTTGAAGTGAGAAGCTGACAAGTACACACCCTCTCTCTCATACACAAACACAAACAGATAAAGACAGGTCAATAGGTGGTGCCAAGGGTGAATTATGAGCGCCAGTTGGCACAGACAGCATGGCTGAAGTGAAGTTGGCATGGGTGTGTGAAGGCTGTGAGGTCAGACACTGGAGTGCTCTCAACTTGTGCGTCTGTGTGTCTGTGTGTGTGTGTGTGTGTGTGTGTGTGTGTGTGTGTGAGAGAGAGAGAGAGGGAAAGAGGGTGGGAATACCACAGTAGCAAAGCTGGCTAAATCTTTTCATTGGAGGTATGAGGACAGACTGACCAGATGTCTGATTAAAGCTAATCTGTCCACAGGGACTTTAATGGCTTAATATGAGGAGGAGCAGGCAGGCTGGACCGTGAGGCCTAAAGAATCGTGTTCCTTCCTGTTCCATAGCTGCACAGATGCATAAAGCCAGAAGACTAACTGGACACTTCTCGAATCAGACCACTTGTTCTGTGAACGGCCTCCCTGGTTTCATATACACAGCGGTCTTCACGCATAATCTCCCTTCAATCATCAACCAGTGTGCCTGCGTCAAAGGTTCCTATAGAGCATGAATCAACAATCTTTTCCTGAGTTCTCTCTCTGCACAGAGCCAAAACAATCTTTGTTTAACTACTTTGTTTAACTAGCGCCACTACTACTTAACTACTGGAACGTTACTCGCTTTGCTTCTCGAACATCGTTTTGCTTTCACATGCACCTCTGTGATTCTATCCGTGCTAGTTATGATGTACACAAAATCATGACGTCTCCCTGCACCGCCTCCGGTACAATCTGTCTGCAGATGTGTCGAAGCGCTCTTTAAGAAG
Organism: Sardinella tawilis; assembly: GCA_030264315.1. Lineage (NCBI taxonomy): Eukaryota > Metazoa > Chordata > Actinopteri > Clupeiformes > Clupeidae > Sardinella > Sardinella tawilis. The sequence continues at coordinate 8,330,452 of JASCQY010000022.1, forward strand.
ATTTGGGAAGGCAGGCACATCCTCTACTACCACAGGCACGTGAACAGGTAGGCTTTAGAAACGTAAACACGGGATGCACAGGCTTAATCTGGATCTGGATTGGCTTTATCTGTGTGTGACATCAGCTAGCTGTCCTCAGACGCCTGCATCTGTGTGTGTGTGTGTGTGTGTGTGTGTGTGTGTGTGTGTGTGTGCGTGCGTGTGTGTGTGTGCACATCTCTGAATTGAATTTGAAGGGAGAGAGCAAATGTGTGTGTGCGTGTGTGTGTGAGAGAGAGAGAGAGTGAGTGAGTGAGTGAGTGAGTGAGTGAGTGAGTGAGTGTGTGTGTGTGTGTGTGTGTGTGTGTAAATCAGTCACAAGATCTCCCACCTTTGACAGTGCCTTACTGGTACACAGTGTAGGCTACACAGTGGCCATGTTTATTATTTGACTATTTTCAAGTTATAATGGAAATACATGAAAGAGAGATGAATGATGGACTGGTGAAAATGGATGTAATGTAATTTTGGTAATTTTGTGATTGTGATTGTGTGTGTGTGTGTGTGTGTGTGTGTGTGTGTGTGTGTGTAGACGGTGAATGAGTGCACACTGCAAAAAGGAGCAAATAGAGAGTGAGGGAGACAGAAGGAGAGAGGGAGAGACAAAGAAATAGACTCTTCCTTCTCCAGGAATCCTAAATGACAGGATAGAATGGCCACGACTGCCTGTTGCCCGGCGACAGACACCATGGATATAGCTGAAGGAGGGAGAGAAATGGGAGAGGCAGGGGAGGAGAGACACAGAGTAGAGGGGGAGAGAGAGGAGAGAGAGAGAGAGAGAGAGAGAGAGGAGGGGAAGGAGAGAAGGTGTGCTGGACAGCAGAGGCTTAGGTGAACAGAGTACATACCAAAAATAAAAGACAAAAAGGTTAACAAAGACAGAAAAAAAGACCCAAGGGAAAGTAAAACAGTGTCTCTGATGTGGGATTTTAACAATAGCAAAATAAGTGACACTGACATACAGTACAAAGAAAGAAAGATGGAAAGAGAGAAATAAAGACTGAAATAAAGAGTGTTAATTTAATTAGAAATAAACCTTCTAGTATCAACATGAACTTGTATGATTGACGCATTTGGTGATACAGAAACAGGCTGCACTGCTCACAGGCATCCCCTCACTGAGCTCTTGTGAGGCTCTTGTGTTTTTCAACCCACTGGAGAACTAATCACCACCACATTTGAGTAGAATTTGCATGAGCGTGTTTACCAAATAGTAGCCATCGCTACTGCCGGCCCACACTGAAGTCAGAGGGCTACGGTGGCCTGTTGGTGTAGCCTACTCAAAACTCAACATTCCCATGACACCTGCTCTCCATACATGCCGACTTTCCATAAAGGTATGCGAATGAACAACTCTGTAATCCCCCCTCCCCCCCCCCCATATACAAACACAAACACAAACAAGCACAGAAATACAGAACTGAAGAACATACACACGCATGCACACACACATGCAGGAGAACACAACGTGCCTGTCTACACAGACACAGTCACAAACACAGGAACACATACAAGCAAATACAGGCCCATTGACACAGACACCTTAACACGTATACACACGCGCACACACAGACAGACACACACACACACACACACACACACTGGGGTGTGCTTGAATTAAACATGACTATGACAGTGGCGCTCTGCTGTCTGAATTCTAATTACTCCAGAGGTACTGAGAGGGCAATCATGCACACGCTGCTAAGGGCTACTTTCACATCCACACACACACACGCACACACGCACGCACACACGCACGCACACACACACGCACACGCACACACACACACACGCGTGTGCTCTTCGTCTCGGACACACAAAAGCACACACCCGATAGATACAGAGAAACCACACAGCTCATGAAACGGTCACGAGCTAAAAATGACCACTGACTACACACTTCATTAGCTTTTTTAACTTGATTTCCTTCTTTCTTTTTCAGTCCCTTTCTCGCTCAAACACACGCAAATAAAACAACCGCACCCCTCCCCAAGCAAATAAAATCTATCTGATCTATAGCACTAGTGGCAGCAACTGAAGTTGTCCTGAGGCCAGCTAACGATTTGGCGCTAATGTTGCTCTCTGTCAGCGGCTATCACCAGCAACAAACATTGTTACAGCCAAGCAGCCTCTGGAAGTGTGCATTTGTGTGTGTGTGTGTGTGTGTGTGTGTGTGTGTGTGTGTGTGTGTGTGTGAGGGACCCGGGTGGCAGAGGGGTATTCAACCATTACACCAGTGCTTGGCTCACTGCCACTCTGCAGGACACAATGCAGGGCCGAGGTCAGGCAAGGGACGGGGAGAGAGAGATGGGGGGGGGGAAGAGAGAGTGAGGATGGAAGATCTGTTAGAGACAAAAACAGAGGGAAGACTGAAAGACAGACAGACAGACAAACAGACAGAGTGAGGAAAAAGTTTGGAATGTGATATTTACATGCAGACCCCAACCAGAGGACCATGGGGCACAGATGTGTATGTGTGTGTGTATGTGTGTGTGTGTGTGTGTGTG
>JASCQY010000022.1:8334719-8345105 GCA_030264315.1 Sardinella tawilis
ATCAGCATGCCAAGTTTCGTGAAAATCTGTGACGATGAGGTCTGGATCCGTCCTGATTTGACACGGAATGACCCATTATATAGTCTCCCATCCACCCTCCACCCCCCAACCCTGGCCGAGCTCGAGGTGCAGCACACGCTAAGTCACGAGCAAACACCAAGGAGCAAAGGACAATCTTGATTAGCCCAGTCCAGCACAATACTGCTGCTGCTGCTGCCACTGCTGCTGGCGCTGGGGACACGGCCAGGAAGAGACGGCCTGGTGCAGGAGGACCGGCGAGGGGAACGTGAGGGGGGAACTCTAAGCCTCCACGCCCATGGCAGCGGCTAGGAAGCACAAGGGCCGCCAAAGTAGTGGCAGTAGCTGCAGAAACAGCAGCCGCCAGTTTGGGTCCTAGAATTCCATGGAAAAAAAAGAAGAAGAAGGGGAAAAAAAAAAAAAAGCTCCCTCCCTCTCCCGATCTCACTGGCCTGTCCCAGGAACTCTGTCATAAGCGGCTGGCCCACAAAAATGTGTGAGAAAGTTTAAAAGAGGGGAGAAGGGAAAGGGAGCGAGAGGGAGGGATGCAGAAAGATGGAGCCAGTGTGAGACAGGCAGCATGATCTACACTAAATTTGGGCCACAAATATGGGAGGGAGAAAGATGAAGAGAAAAGAAGAGAAGAGAAGAGAGGCGCAGAGAAGAGAGGAGAGGAGAAGAGAAAAGAAAAGTCATGATCAGAAAAGGAAGAGGGGTTAAGAAGAGAGAGAGAGAGAAAAACAGGAGAAGAAAAAAGAAAGAGCGAAAAGGGCAGTTTTTATGACTTTGTGAGGTAACGATGGAAACCACTGGTGAATATTTCTCCAGTTGCACATGTTCGCCGTGTGCTGCACCACGTCACACCGTGTACTTTTGATAAAAAAAAAAAAAAAACAAGCAAAAACCAAGCTGCTGAAAACACAGGCCTCCGTAGCCCACAAACAAACACTCCTCAGAGGCATTAGACATCCCTCAGACCCCAGTGCACTCCGCCCAGGCATATACAGGGCCCGAATTCCACACAAATTGCCCTTGATGCTTAAAAGCCCCTGTCTAACCTCTGCTGCCACAGGGAGAGTGAAACAAACAAATAAAAAAAGAAACAGTGGAATGCAGGGACACAATGGGGCATATCGTATTCTCAGCCAATTGTGACAAGTGTTATTAACTCAATTGGGTGTGCAACACACACAAAAAAAAGAGAGACGGACTGAGTGTGTCACACATACAGACACACAGTCACACACACACACACACACACACACACACACACACACACACACACACGAGATCAACCCTTGCTGGCACCTGACAGTGTGGCTCTCGTTAATGCCAGTGTGCGTCTCCACGGTTGGCAGGAGTGCCCTTCTCACCCCTTTGGGTGTGACAGGCGTGATAGCCGAGGCGGGTGAGCCGGGGAGGGCCAGTAAAGCCCAAAAGCCTTGGGGCAGAAGGATTATAACAAGCCAAGGAGTCCTCCAACAGTGTTTCATAGCCACGAGCAACAAAACTGGCCCATGTTGAGTAAGCCTACCGCATCTACCAAGTCAGGTTTATGCAATACTTCATCATGTTTGGTGTTTATGATGCATCACACAAATGCCTGGAACATGGGAGATGGGAATAAAATGGTCACGATCAGTGGTTGTAGTTAAATGGAAACGACGAGTTGTTCTTTATTTCTCACGCTTTATCCCCATCTGACAGGGGAACTGATACTAGTCAGCTGTGATGAGTTTCTTAACCCGCGTCTTGTCAAAACGCAACTTCCCTTTTGACAGTCGAAAATAACTAATTCCTCTCCCCCTAGACTGCTTTGTTTGCAAGTGTCTGGTTGTTCACCTATTGTGGTCGGCAACAAAGGTTTCCAAATCCTGTGAGCTTGACAGCACCTATACGTCTCTCTCCTCTTTCTCTCCCTCTCTCTCTGTTCATATACGGCTGCTTCCGACCACTCCTTGCTCTGTGAATCACACGGGACTGCAGTATGCACAAATCTCCCATAATTGCCCCCACACCTGTGTCACCTGACCACGCCAGGACAACGCCTGGCTCTCAGTCAAAGGAACAAAAAACAAAGCAATTATGTAACAACAGAACTAATGTCTGCGGAATGTCAACCAGCCACAAGACAAACAACTTGAGAAAAAAAAAAGTCCACAAAAGAGACCACATTTGTAGTAACTTGATGATTAATCTCCAGCCACGATATGATAATAATGTTTTCAGAGAGCTGGCAGTTATAGCTGCCTTCCTCTTGAGTCTAAGCAATGGGCCTTAGGAGGCTTTAATCATCAGCAGCTAAACACATTGTTTGGATCATAGGGTCACTTAACAAGCCGGGAGGTGCCTGAAGCATGCCGCTAAGCCCCTTCAACCGCGGACCCCAGGAGCGGATTTGGGCCAGATCGGGCACGGACCCCACAGATCTGGCCCATCCCTGGGCCTTATCGGCCTCCAGAATTTGTAAATTCTGGTCGGGTTTTCCCAGCCAAATCCCCGGGATCAGGTAACGGCTTGATGAGATTGCCCAGTCAATAAGCCTCAAGCACACCCTAACCCAATAAGGCAGCAACACAATGACACGCTTCAGCTGGACAGTGGTCCGCAATGCTGCACACATACCTTTGAACTGCGGCAGCCTCAGTGCTGTAATCTAATGAGACCCGCCACAATCTCAGGCCTTTAACAAAGCCACTCACGGGCAGCAACCCCAGCTCTGAGCTTAGGGTGTTTTGCTCTGACACAAATTGCCAAGTATGACCCATATGCAGCCAAATTGTGAGATATTTCCATGAAACGAAACAAAACAAAAACAAAAACAAAGCAACGCAATGGCATTTCATCAAATGGGAATAGACTGTGTGCGCATAACGGACAAGCGCAAAAAGCGGGTCAGTGTTTCCTTGCATGTTAAATGGGCCAGAGTTGCCCCACATTTTCACTGCACACTTCACATTTCCACAAAGGAGGAGGGGGGGGGTGTGTAAAGAGATAGATAAAGAGAATGAGATGAGCTTGTTTGTGTCTCCACTTACTTGTAAAACTATAAAGCTTTCCAGCTTAAAGTGGCTACATGAACACTGAGGCTACTTTACCTTCTTGCCTGTAGATCCAGATTTGGCCAGACAGGAGCGTCCCAGGGACTGATAGCCACCAATCACCTCGATCTCGTCCACGGCTGGATAGCGCTTCTTCAGCAAGGTGCCCAGCTGGGCGTAAGGGGCTTGGGAGCCCCCTGCACCTGCTACGGGCGACCCAGCGGCTGAGTCCTGGCCATCAGGCGACGAGGCTGGCTGTGGCTCCTGCTTGCGTTTAGGCACCACCGTGAAAGTGTTGGAACCCTTTCGCCTCTGCACCACGGGGCTGGGGACGGCAGCGGGCGCGGGTGGGGTGGCCTCTACCTCCACGTCATCGATGTTGGTGACCGGAAGCTTCTCAGCGGGCGGTGCCCGCTCTTCCTGGGCAGGGGTCTCAGTCTTGGGCTGCGAGGGGGTCGCAGGCCAGGCGGGGGTGGCAGGGGTAGGGCTGCTGGGCGTGGGCTGACTGAACGGCAGCTCCTTTTTGGCTGGTCTGGCTGCCCTGTCAGACTCTGACAGCTTTTTGGAGACGGGCGGCGTCGGGGGCGGCATGACCCGAGCGGTTGGCACAGCAGCAGCCGGAGGCGAGGGCTGTGGGGGGGCAGGGGAGACGACCGGTTCGGACAGCTGCTTTGACGACGGTGGGGGAGACAGCGCTGGGCTGGAGGGCGTGGGGCCGCTCGGTGAGGACGTGGAAGAGGATGAAGAGCCTAAACGAGCCTTGGGGATGACCGTGAAGGAGTTGCGTGACTGCAGGCGCAGGTTGGCGAGAGCTCGTGCCTGCACGTCGTCAGTGGGGACCTTGGACAGGTCTGGTTTGGGAGACGGGCGGATCTGAAAGGTGGGTGAGGTGGGTGAACCCGGTGGCAGAGGGGAGCCGGGGCCACCATCTGAGGGGAAGTCGGCACGTGCACGGACTGGAGAGCATGGCACCTTGGCAGGCTTGGAGGACCCGTCTAGGGCATCCCACTCACGCTCGCGGATGGGCTTGGAGGAGCCTACTCTCTCAGCCTCATCTTTGGGGTTTATGGTGATTCGGCGACCACTACGGCTGCCCTCCAAGCTCCGGAGCAGGGAAGACACGGGTTGCGGGGAAGCAGGGGGGCTCTCCACATCAGCCAGAGGAGGATGTGCTTTCGTTATGGAAGACTGAGAAATGTCCGGGCTGGACGACACTGGCCTGTCCAAAAGGCGAACGGGCGAGCCCGGCAGTGGGGAGGACGTTGGCTTTGGCACCTGCTCTGGCTTTGTAAAGGGACGGGATCTTGGCCTCACGGAAGTGGAATCTAAGTCTAGGAGGTTCTCAGTGCTGCGCGACCTCGGTTGCAGTTTACCGTAGTTACGGTCGAATTTCTGCAGCATGCGGCTCACCCTGCCCTGACCGCCGGTGAGGTCGTCCAGTTCCGAACCAGCATGGCCCACAGTGCTTAAGTTCTCCTCGCTTTTACTGAGTGCGGAATCGTAAATAACTACCTCCTTTGCACGTATCTCGGTGACCGGACTACCTCTCCTTTCCAACAAATCGTTAAGAGAACTATAGCTACTAACACCATTCTGTTGCCATTTAGATGCATGTTTAATGTCGCTTCCCTCCGGAAAGTAATCTGGATCGGATTCGATAATAATGATGTTCTCTGCACGAATAGTCCGAATTCCAGGGACACTACCATACAGCTCCAATATGTGCTGCACGGGTCGTGAGTTCTCCCGATCCAGTTGCCTCTTTCGCTCCTTCTCCAATTTAATAAAAGGGTTCTCTTGTAACGGACCCAAACTCTCCTGTAACACCAGGCTTTCTTCAGTTCCGTTGTCCCTTACCTTGCTCTCCGTTGCTTTCGGGTCGTAGGATTCTATGGCCGTCCACAGATCTTTTGTTTTCACCGGCGAGAGCTCCGGGGATTTGGGGGTGCCGCCGCCACGCTTGCTACCGAAAAACTGGCTGGCAGGGGTGATGGTATAGTTCCCGTTAGGATTAGCGGCGCTGGCATCGTCCTTATTTTTAGATCCGCTATTTCCTGTTACCTCGCCATTAACACGAGATGTAGCTGCGCTCGAAGAAGGCTCGCCACCTGCTCCAGACCCGCTGCCTTTTGCTTTCCTCCGTTCGAGGATCTCTCGTTTCCAGGCCGGCATCCTCGGGCTCTCCTGTCCGGATTCTTGGCGGAGCACACGAACATCACCGCCGCCCGACATTGCTGGAGAAAATTAGTATCTCCGCGACCTGGGTTCAGATGTTCCAGGACTGGAACGAAATACACAGTCCTCTGCCTGTCGCTGTACCTGCAGCTCCGCTATCACACACGCGCACACATCTTTCAATCGCCTTCTGTGTTGCCTGCGATGTCGCCCAGTCTACGGACACTACCCCGCCCTCTGCACCTGTAAGCCTTCGACGTCACCCTTGAGTCGGAAGATCTGGGTCCCAAGAAGGCACCTCATTTGGTCATATGGATCTGAAGTACACCCCCTCTTTACATATCACACCACCCATTCACAGAAGACACGCCCCTTTCTATTGTGAACAACAGAGAAAGACATGCCAATCAAATGATCTATGCTCAACCCACTTTATATCATTTAACACTTGCAATGCTGATTAATTTCTTATAATAGCTTAGCCATGTTAGGCTTCTCAATTGGCACGATAGAAAAAATGTAGCATTAAACAGGTTAACACATTAGGCTATATTAAAATACTTGGCTATCAAATAACAAGCAATATCATTTTTTTCAGTCATATGGAAACCAAATCATTAACCAATTTGAAAACGACAGAAAAATATCCTCCCAATATAATAGGCCTAGCCTACAGACCATGTTCTTATATCAGCATCATGACCTTCTACAATGTCCAGTCAAAGAAATAAAACAGCAAGGGACTGTGTACATACCTTGTTAATTTGTAACAAACGCACAACCCTAATGTGATTAGGCATTATACTTCCTAATGAGATTAGGCCTACTATTGTATAAATACATATTGCATTTCCTGCCCACAGCAGGAAGAGCTACAGCTGGGTCTTCATTAAAGATGTATGACGACACTGTTCTTACCAGTAGTGAATTCAAATGAACCACGTTAACACTATTAGAGGCAGTCGAGGAACCAGACGCTGTGTTCAACCAACTCGGATGTCGGATATTTCTCCTTGAATGGCGTTGAGCAGCTAGCAATTTTTTTTTTTATCATAGGGTTATTTATTCACACATCTGCTAGAGCAAAATGTCATCAGAGGTCCTGTCCCAAATAGGATAAATTGCATATTCACTGATAACTTTATGCCAATATGGCTATTACAATAAGCAAAATGTCATTTAGAATTTCCACAGGAGAAAAATGTAGACAAGATGGGCTGGGCAGTTGAAGTGGTCTGCCAAGAGGCGCTTGCTGTTCAAAGTTCAAGACCTATAAAAGCTTTAGCCTTTCAGTTCAACAGCTTTCCATTGTATCATCTTTTACGAACTGAAATGCTAAACCAGATGGACAAGAGGATAAAAGTAGTCGCAATAAATAAAAAGTACACAATAAATTGTCTTATTACAATTCATGAAGTATTTCTAACAGTTCTCTTCAAATTCATTCACAAGTGTTTTTGTAAACTCCGTGCATGAGGTAAGTGGAATGGGCTAAAACATCACCTCTTTGAGCTTTATCTTTACTGACCTCCAGCGCCATCATGTGGACCAACAGAAATCAGCAACCACACACAATACAATTAAGAGGACAATTCATTTAATACTTAAATTATAGGTCAGTCATTGATACTCAGTGATGCAGGTACAATCCAGATGAACAGTAATGAAAATGAAAAAAAATTACAAATAGCACAAGCACTAAATAACCAAAGGCATAAATGTCAATTTATATACAATTTATACAAACAGTCATGAAAGCACTTCATAAGAAGAGCACAATTAAATAACAGACCATAAGGAAAGTCTCAAGAAAAGACTTCAAATCTCACTTGGATGTATAAGGACAAAAACAAATAGGGCAACCAAATTGCACATTAAAATACATTATCCAGCTCATATGAGTGACAGACAAGAATGCATGCATACGTCAGTCCCATTCTTCTTAACACACCCGTCATGTCATTCACACAAGTGGGCCCTCCGCACCACAAACAGTCACCTACGCTTTTAGACCATGAACACCTACAGTATGTGGCTGAATGGACTGAGTGAGCCCAGCATGAGAAAATTACCCCCTGGTGGCCAGTTCATCCCATATGCTCAAGGCCATGTAGTGCAGACAGTATGGGTAGGAGAAGGAAGAGGACAACAGCCTTTGAGCCTTTATTGCCCTGACCCTGCCATGACCCTAAGGTCCATCACATCTAGTCCATTCACTCCTTAGTACCTCATCGTGTAATGTGAGTGGAGAGGTGGACAAAGCCAAGGTGAGTCCTTATTGGGTTGTCGATTAATATGACAACTGCCAGCCATCTCCCCCCAGCTGCTGGGTCCTCGCAGGTCAGTTGACACGGCAGGCGCGGATCATCAGCAGCTGCAGCAGGATAAAGACGGGCGAGACGATGAGGCCGAACCAGAGCTCCCGTGCCTGGGCCTGCTCGGCAAGCTTCTGACACAGGAGCACCTCGCAGACCAGCTTGAGACTGAGCACGGTGAGGACCCATAGGAGCCGAAGCACAGCCAGCCGCCGGTCACCCTCCTGGTACAGGCGGATGGACACGATGGTGGTGAAGTAGGTGCTGAGGCCGTCGGCAGCAAAGAGAGGCACGAATACCAGCCACCAGCTCACTGCCTCAGGAATGAACAAGTCAACACGCAACGCCACCAGCACGCTGAAGACCAAAAAGGCGCCCAGGTGCATAAACAGCTCAAAGGTGGCAAAGCCCAACCACTGAACCAGCTCCCGCAATGAGAACAACATGGCTACTGTGATCCAGGAACCGTTAAATAGGACTTTGCCAGTGTTGCCACTGGACTTTTGTGGCAAATGAACTCAGTTTGCAGACTGGGATGGCTGCTGGGGCGTAGACATTGGAAGCTTGATGTTTTGAAGCATTACTCAATAGGCCTGGTGCTGGTAGCTCCCTCAAACCACATCATGATTAAGGAGGATGATCTTTCTTCCTTGTCTTGATGCCTCATGTGTGTCTATGTGAGACAATGACCGAGGACGTCATACGCCACCTCAAAGAAAAAAAAAATGAAGAGATGAAAACATGCTGAAACATTCTCAGATACAGGGCGTTTAACGTTACTTTCATTTTCAGCTATACTGTGTCTCCGAGTGTACTTGGATAAATGATTAGTGTTACTGTCTTTCACAGTGGAGACTACGTTTTAACCTGTATATTTAATGAAAAGATGAATACGGCCTTTTTGATTATGATTCAGCCGGGAATTTCACTAACCTATTGCGAAGGTTATTTGACACAGGAGTAACCTAAGTAATCAAACGTTATGCACCAAGATACCTTACATATTTATAAGGACACTCACAAGTCAAACAAATACGCATCATTCGCACATATGTGTTCTGTTATGTTAGCCCCTACATGCCGACTGAGTTTGTTGGTAGCTAACACTGCGTTGAAGTGATGCAGTATCGATGGCTAACGTCAAAGGGCTAAACAGCTAACGTTAGCTGCATAGGTTACCCATTTCAAAATGTAAAGAAACCTTATCTCTGTAATTTGTCATTTCGACTGGAATGACCAAGTGAAAACGAATAAATAATGATACTCTGTATCTTCCCAAACTATGGCAAAGACACGGTGATAAACAGATAATCAAAATAACATATTCCAGACAGTAGCTAACAATTTCACATATTTACCTTCCGTCTGTCGCCCCCACATTAGATTACCGCGAGACTATCTGCAAACGAGAATTGTGTTCTACGGTGGCCGCGAAGAAGAAGCATGCTCCTCATTTGAAACACTTGAATTCAAGGGTAGAAGTGACAGGACCACTTGTGCCGTGGTAAGATTTTGTTTTACATTTATGATCCATATATATTTGATAGGCGCTGACCCGTTTCAATTTGCCACTCTTAATATGAAATAGCTTAGTCTCTATCATGATTTCGCAAGCAAGGTGTAACAACCTGAAAGTTACCTGTGATTAGCCAACACTGTTAGCCAAGAACAGCTTCTGCGTCAGATCAGTCTCCACTGACTTTAGCTAACGTTAGCCAGCAGACATATAGACTAAATGGTAACTTCAAGAAATTGTCGCTGGAACATGCATGAACAGTCTGACATCAGCAATACCAGTGACTGTGTTCATTTTCGGGTTTGTAGGAAGACTAGATAGAGTGAATGGCGTAAAGTTCACTTTGGTCTTATGGCGACAACAACTGCATTTGTTGTTAACGAGCATTACGAGGAAGTTTTACGCATTTTGCTGTATTGTTTTATTTTTCAGTGTCGACAACAATGTTTCTGTTTCTGTATTTGGCGTTATAGAATTTGTTTGTATTTGCCTTATTTATCTTTTAATGATGTTTGGAAAAGCTTATTTAGAGGTCCTTTAAAAGTCCTTTCTTATGCTTGGTTGTCTCATCCATCATATGCGGATGCACTGGATGAAGCGACAGCTGGAAGCTTCCATTGTGATTTTTACGCATGCTTGCTTGTATTTAGATAGAGGGAAAATGCATTGCATTGAATCTTGTAAAAGCAACTTTCACATTTTCTCATGAGCGCCTTTGATCATGTCTAGGTGTAAGGCTTGTTATCTGGACACATAAGCAACTCAAACAGTTCATGGTGCTGCTAATATGTTACAGAACATCAGCACTTTTTTAAAGATGTAGACACCACTTTTAGACTACTCTCATGGTTGTGAAAGTCTTATTCTTTGACAAATATGAGGAAGTGATCAGTGAATTCCTACTCTGTTAAGAAGACGTCAAAAGAGTTTTCTGAGCTGCCCACTCTTTCCTCTTCGTAGAACAATGCAGCCAGCAGAATCTCTTCTCCACAGTGGATACTTCCACCCCACCCTCAGATACTGGCAGACATGTGCCTCTGACCTAAAACCTGACAACCTCATCTATCCCATCTTCATCACGTAATGTATCTTCATTTAACAATGTCTGCAGAATCGGTGTACTCCTGTTTTGGTCTGTTCTTGAACTCATTGTGAACTGTGTCATCTGTTATGTCACTTATGCATATTCTTTCATCACAGTGACAGTCCTGATGCTGTAGAACCCATCGGCAGCCTACCTGGTCAGGCCAGGTGAGCCCCCCCCCCCCCCCTTCCAAAAAGCTTATTTCGGCAAAATTTTCACACATAAAGCTGCTTATCT
>JASCQY010000022.1:8345205-8361180 GCA_030264315.1 Sardinella tawilis
GTGTGTGTGTGTGTGTGTGTGTGTGTGTGTGTGTGTGTGTGTGTGTGTGTGTGTGTGTGTGTGTGTTTGTGTGTAATTATCCTGGGTCTTTTGTGTGTGTGTGTGTGCGCGTGTGTAAATCTACCTTGACATTCTCCTTTGCCTTTTGGGGAGAAACCTTCTGGACAGGAGCAGTTCCCATCCTCCCCTCTCACCTGGTCTCCTGGACAACTGACAGCAGCGGTGGATTGGGGTGGGGGGGTGGACGGGGGAGCTAGAGAAAGAGAGAGAGAGAGACAATGAGAGAGAGAGAGAGAGAGAGAGAGAGAGCATTAACATAGCCATAATGTGGCTGATGATCTCTGTCTAATTAATTCAGCAAGTCACTCACATGTTGTCAAGTCTTGCTTGGTTTCAGTCAGATTGGAAACCTTATTGTCAATCTGTAAAATGTAAAAGTAGAAAAGTTATTAAATGTAGCATACAAATGCATAACAAATTACAAGAAACAATAAACTAACATATTATCTATCACAGTTATTAACATCATATGTGAAGTGTACAAAGAGGTACATCAACTCACCTCACTGTTAGGGATGTGTGGGAGTGTGTGTTTCATGACTTCATTCTCATGTTGAGAAGACACAATCACAAGGAGCAGTTGAAACAGACACACAAACACAGTGTCCATATCTCTGTAACACACACACACACACACACACACACACACACACACACACAAAGTGATGTACAACTTCACTTTCACAGATCTAGCTAAGTTTGTGGTCAATGACCAATTGTAGTCTCTGAAACCACCCTTCAAAACACTCAAATCACTACTGCTGAATCAACTTGTCCCCTTTCAATAACAGCCTTTGACCAATACTCTGAAGAATCCTTGAGAGCAGTTTGGTCTTTGCTCTAGTAGCGCTGTGAACACTGAGCGTTGGAGACAGAAGGGTGAGTGCAGGCCTGCTTCCGTGGCCCTCCAGGCCACATACATTAGCAGGTCAGAACATGATGGTTGAAGACACTCAAAGGATCAAAGGATCAGATTTGCATGCAGACAAAGATGAGAGACAATAGCATAATACACCCACCCAAGTTCTAGAAGTAGATACATTATGCAAATAGAAAATTAAAATAAGCACAAACTTCAAAATTACTCACAGGCAGACAGAAGTGAGAGTGAGTGAGAGAGAGGGAGAGGGAAATGTTCTCACCTGATAGACCACCACGACCGCACTCTGTCTGCGAGAAACGGTTCTCTTCTGGAGTCTGGGGTAGGCTGGCTGAGCCCCTGTGACCCACATCCTGTTGTGGAATTTCCACTTCCCATTCCCATATTCCCGGAAGAGGTGCATTCAAGTTACAATTATGCCTGAAGTCCGTTATCTTTAAAGAATAGCCTAAACGATGTCCTCAAATGCACGCATAAGCGCACAGGACACTTCCAAGACAGATCTCATACTTCAAAGTAGGAAAGTCGACAGACATGGAAAGTAGATAATTGAAAGAGGTATCAATTTTATGTTACACTTTACACTGCGGGAATGGCTTTACTTTCCTGACAGATGTTCATGGCAAGCTGCTATACAGATGTTAGGCTACTCCCACTCAGATAAGGTAAAAGCAGCCATGCATCAGTGTCGCCTGCAATATCATCGTTAAGGAGAGACCGAGGCATCGCTAATAGGCTAATTGCATCTCTGTCACGTCAGAGAGTGAATAGTAGTATAGCGACGTCCGTAACTTGTTAAATTTAACAGTGTGTAACTCCACATGCCCTAGCAAGCATTACGTAAATAAGGAGGCAGCCGCAGAGGTTATGTTTTGGCCAAAATACAATTTACGAGATTTGAATTATTTCTTCTGCAAAGACAAAGTTCAGGCATAGCCAAAGTTCAGTGAAGTTGAGAAAAATGTTAATTAAAAGAAAATTAAAAATGTTAATATGCTTTTACTGTATGAATGTTGTGATAGGCTATTTGGCACCCTTGTGGGCCTAATCTATCTGCCCCACTGAATCATTTGCAACAACGACAAAGATGTTTATGGCCACCTAGCTCTGTTTTTTCCTAATAAAATATTCTTTCCACATGCATGATTCTTAATTCAGCCTATATGTCACATTAGAAACAGGCAACTGCTGTATCACATTACTTTATTGCTCCCCCCCCCCCCCCCCCCTTCCAAAAAGCTTATTTCGGCAAAATTTTCACACATAAAGCTGCTTATCTCAGAATCTAGTCCAGAGGGGAACATGTGCACTGTAAAACGATCAATGAAACTGTACTCAGAACAGTGTCAAATATTATCTTTATGTTTATAGGTACTTTTGTAGATGTTTTTATTCAAAGTGAATGCATTATAGAAACACAGAGTGGGTCCTTGGATACACAGTCACTGGCTGGAGTTCATTGATAAATAATACTGGGAGGCAGGGTGGACCCATTTTGAGCCTCCTAACCCTGATAAGAAGAAAAGCCGTTAATTCTTTGTCTTTTCTGCCTGCCCACTATATTGTCATTTAGACATGAAGGAAATGCAAATTATATAGGTGCATCGAGTCTTGTCATTTTGATATGGTCATGATAAATGCATAATTTCCCATGAAATCAAAATATGCAATTGTGTTTTATTTATGGAGTGTCAAAAAGATTTTAAAGCATTTGAGTACATTTTGTCCTTATCTCATCTGCTCAGATATGGCGTGAACAAACTAGAGGGAATGCTTCGCCCCCTTGTGGAGAAAGGCTTAAAGTGCGTGCTCATTTTCGGTGTGCCTGCAAAAGTGATCAAGGTGTTGTACTTCTTGCATACATGCAAATCACATAGTTTACTCACGAAGTACATACTTACCAGGGAAATCTGCCCCAAAGTAACCAAACTGCTTTCTTCAGGATGAGCGGGGCTCGGATGCAGACTCAGATAACACCCCAGCAGTTTTAGCTGTGAAGAAACTGAGAGCCACATTTCCAGACCTCGTGCTAGCCTGCGATGTGTGCCTCTGCCCTTACACTTCACACGGCCACTGTGGTAAGTAGCTCCAAACTCCATTGGCCTTTTAATGAACAAGTTTGTCTCTGTCTCTCTCCGTACAATGTCAAGGAAATCTCTGTAATCCTATATGTATTAGGTCACTAACTAAATCCAGCAATGCAGGATACAAGATGAATAGTACCATTCACCAGTAGCTACTTATTGTTGACCCTCTTTGGTGTTGTGTTTTCCTCTTGTGTTGTTGTACCCGACCTTTGAGACTCTCACGTTTCCCCCCCACAGGAATTCTGCGTGAAGATGGCACTTTAGACAATGCTGCTAGCTGTAATCGCCTGGGCGAGGTGGCATTGGCCTATGCCAAAGCTGGTGAGTCACACGTTCTTCTCTTTTCTCAAGCCTGTGGTTCATGAACAACTTCCCCTTTTTGACCCCTGTGTTTTGCAACCTCACTCTGTCTAATTGACTGATTGCTCGCCTCTCTTCCTTCACACAGGGTGCCACATTATTGCCCCCTCAGACATGATGGATGGGAGGATTGCAGCCATCAAACAAGCACTCATATCCAATGACCTCGGGAACAAGGTAGTGTCCAAACTACGGTTGTCATCCTTGGTTGCATGTTGTTACTTGTGCTTGCAATCTGCCCTTGTGAGCATCAGACGGTTCTTAAGCAACTTGCACAAGTTCTCTCCAGGCCTGACATCAAGTCTGATCGATCCTTTTTATTTTCAAAGGTTTCAGTACT
The DNA here is from genome assembly GCA_030264315.1 of Sardinella tawilis. Taxonomy (NCBI): domain Eukaryota; kingdom Metazoa; phylum Chordata; class Actinopteri; order Clupeiformes; family Clupeidae; genus Sardinella; species Sardinella tawilis. The sequence goes on from JASCQY010000022.1 coordinate 8,348,933, forward strand.
GAGCTACAGTGCCAAGTTTGCGTCCTGTTACTATGGCCCCTTCAGGTAATCATTATTTGCGCACAGCAAGCAAACCTATGTTTGATGTTATCAAAGATCAAAGCATTAGCCCCCCGCAATACCGTGGTTGTTGAACTTTAAGGTCTCTGATGTGCCGTTCTGGGTTTATGTACTCAGAGATGCAGCCCAGTCCAAGCCAGCGTTTGGAGATCGGCGGTGCTATCAGCTGCCCCCTGGTGCCCGAGGACTGGCACTGCGAGCATGTGTGAGCAAACGTTACTTTTTCTCGATATTCAGCGTATAGAATTATGTATACATTATAAGTGTTTTATCGTATTGTGTGTATGAATTATAGACTGTATAGGAAAACAGTATGAATGATTGTGTGTATTAATGTTATTGTGTGAATTGCAAATACTGCAGTGTCTCATTCAATAATATAACACTTTTTGAAGCATTTTGACAATATTGATGAAAAAACTGCTCAGGGCATGAGCTGTTGCTTGTGTTTTTTAGATTTTTTTCCTTTTTTTATTAGGTAGGACACTAGCTTTTCACCACGACTGCCTAAACCTTCTTTAAATGAGGACTTAGATTTAAAGCAATTCTCTTCTCAGGACCGTGACGTGAGAGAGGGGGCGGACATGCTGATGGTGAAGCCTGGCATGCCTTACTTGGACATGGTGAGGGAGGTGAAGAACAAGGTCAGTGCTGCCCTCCATTCCCATAGAAAATCACCCCTTCTATTCATCCAAATTCAGGTTTCAGTGTTGCAAGAAGCCATCTTGTTTATGAATGCCACTCAGTTTAGCTTCCTTTATGTTTCACCTGTGCAGCATCCCAATCATCCGCTAGCGGTATATAATGTGTCAGGGGAGTTTGCCATGCTGTGGCATGGAGCTCAGGCTGGTGCCTTTGACCTCAAAGCTGCAGTGATGGAGGCCATGACCGCTTTCCGACGCGCAGGTGAGACGGGGCTTTCTTAGATATTTGTAGTTTATGATAAGCAGAGTCCCTTTGACTAATTTGTGGTAAATGAATACAAATTTGTTTTCTTGAATTGTTTACAGGCGCAGACATCATCATTACGTACTATGCACCTCAACTCCTCACCTGGTTAACAGAGTAGAAATGCAAGAGACCAAAGCCAGCATATTGTCATTACACATGCAAACATGCATTAACTAACAAAAGGGGTTATAAATAAACTGACCATAATTACTAGCACATGATAATGTTTTAGATGTTAATAGGGTGTCCTCATTGTCATACCTTCAGCCTATATCGTTTCATGTGATTTTTTTTTTTTTTTTACAGTTAGACATAGGTATGTGAAACTTCAATGTTCTCAAAGAACTACAGTAAAGAGTGAGAGAGTAAGACTCACGGATAATGTAATGTTTGTGATTCTGATCAGGACAATCCTTGAGATAGCCAAATGTTTCAGAGTAGGCCTGGCCTGTGTCATGGACATTTTGGAATCTGTGATGTTTTTTTAAAGCCCTTTCAGCTGCTTGCTACTCTGCTTTTGTAAACTCCATGAAATGCATCAGCTTGATGCCTTACTATGTTGTAAATCATTTCCAAGAGCACTTGTATTTTCAGTATAAATGTTTTAAATGTCTGTGTTTCACCACTTTAGCCATGGCAGGATTCACCGGATAGCATACCTTGTTGCTATCTAACCACACAGTATTTTCCTTTTCCATAGCGAGCACTACACCAAACATTCTATATTTATGGAAGCAGGAAACTACTAGGTTGCAAATAAATAAAATTCCTGTGGCAACAGAGATTTGGTGTTTGTTTTATTATTAGCATTTTTATTATTATTATTATTTTGGTTTATGACATCTTGGCTGTTTGAATCATCAGACATTGTCCACTTCCTGTAAAGGGAGTTTATAGACAAGTCATCATTATAAACAGTGCATTGAAATACCCAAAATATCAATGGATATTAATGTCCTCAGTTCATTTAAGATGCCTCTCTAAGAATTGAGAGTTTTTACAGTTTTAACAGAGGTGGGAGAGCAGGGGGCACCACTGGGGACGCAATACACCTCCTGACCTATAAAGTAAAAAGAGATACTAAAATGTATTCCTTAATAAAAGTGTAATTATTTTGTAATAAGACAAACTCATGGATAAACTACATGTGCTGCTATATGTGTGGGCCAAGTTGACATGTTTCAATAATTACGTTCCTATAAGAGTAGGGTGGTCCACTTTGACTTACGTGATGTGCCATGTCAACTTGCCGATGTTCCTTTCTTGGATGAACCGCAACAAGCAGCCAGCCGGTCAGCCACATATGACACGGCTATTTGGTACAAAGCAAAGCACGAATGTGCGTATTTATTTCACCTTTAAAGATTAGCTTATACACGAACATTTCCAACAATATGGCAGTGACAAAAAACAAGCAACATATTATTATGTAGCCTACAATGCCGTGTAACCAGCTGATCAACTACATCAACTGTGACATAAACGGCATTTTATTGGCATTGGTGTGACAAAGTCCACATGAAATTGCCCGTACATCGTGCAAATTCGGGCGTTCGTATTTCTTTCAATCGTAAAGTGATAGCACCAGATCAAGTGTCCACAGTTTCCATCAGAACAGCAGGTTGCTAAGTAAAGACTTGAGAACAGGCATCGAAGAAAAATCACACATTAGGCCTAAATTCGGTGTAGCCTACTACTCATATCGAAGGTATAACCAGAGAGGGTAATATTTGTAGTAACCTAGGACCAAGGGGTAGGCCTACCTACCATTTTTCTTTTACAGCGCTACAGGAATGGACAGACTGAAATAATTTTAAGCAATAAATAGCCTAAACAAATACATAAAAATCTTACCACTGAATAAAAGTCACAACACCATGTCTTCAGTTATTTCTAAGACAGCTGTTTCTTAAACTGTTTAGACTAGATGCTGTGGGGTGAGATGAACGGCCGCCAGCAAGCAAGACTGTCCACACTGAATAACAACTCATGCTCAGCCAATCAGGTTGACATCTACACCTGATAGTGACACTCTTTAACCTACGCCCCACTACACTGTAAGATAAGCCACTGAGTTTATTAACAATATGGATTCGGACAGGTGTCAGAACCATAGGCCTAATTGGCTTTGGAGATGGTAGTGCGGAACACCACCCAGCCATGGAAGCCTGTTTAAAACACTTTAACCCTTCTTCTGTCTTTTATTTTTTGTTTTATTTAATTTAATTTTATTTTATTTTTAAATTATTATTATATATTCTGATTTATCAATTTTTCTTAGTTAAAGCTGTCAGTACTCCTCCACTTTGAGCCCGATTATGATGTCACCAAGTCCAGGTGATTTCACAGTAAAAGAAACATTCCAGAAAGCCATCAGCTAAAAAGTTACATTTCTAAAAGCACACTACTACACTTAGCCTAACACTGATACCACTACTTCAGTGCTGCATGAATTGCTAAGGTAGGAAATGTTTTCTTTTGATATGCAATATTGATTTTCTTGGATGGATTATCTAAATGATATAATTGTGTACCATGTACAGTTGCATAAAAATAAAAGCAGCTGGCAAAAGTTTATGGAAAATTGCCTTTTACATATAGCCTACTGTACTTCAACAACAGACAACAAAACTGTAGGTCTGACTGATATTTTTTTTGGTAACATTCTGCATTGTTGTAGGCCTATTCTTGCATTCAAGTACTCAGTCATAATGTTTTTACCATAATCATAGGGCTGGGCCTAAATTGCTCACTGATTTTAAACCCGTCTTGCTTGACCCCTTCTATTCTACTGACCCCTCCCACTCAGTGCCATTCTTGACACCATCTCATGTCCCTATTGATCCCTTGAGCCCTTGCACTCATTCAATCTGTTTGTGCTTGTTCTCCCCCTGACTGTATGTCTCATCTCTGTCTCTTTTCCTCCCCTTGACAGTGGAGGGGGAGACCATACCATGGCCTCAAGGCACCTCATGGTAGAGAATGGTGAGGTCAGAATGATAAAGGGTACAGGGGATGACCAGGAGGTGAATACCCAAAAGCTTTTTGACAAGAAGGCTAACAAGAGTAAGAAGGATGTGAGACAGAGAGAGGCAGGTGGTTGGTGTGTCCAGTTGCTAGACTGCTTTGCATGTGGAGCAGTAAATCAAGAAGAGGATGAACAGCTAGAGAAGGAGCTAGCAAAGACTGGGCAGAAGCCAGAAGAGAGTTGGAGCTGGTCTCAACAGTGCTCCAACACTCCAAAGGAGAGTAAAAAGAAAAATAAGATTGAGAAGCAGCGAGGGGAACAAAAGGGTGAAAGGGTTGGTGTTACTCTGTCAGCGGTTCCAATAATGAGCGAAGAGGAGAGGTTGAAAGGGAGGGAAGAGTCCAGAAAAGCCTGTAAGGCCTACTTGCAGAAGTTTCTGAAACTGCGAAAAGATGACAGGATGCGCAAAAAGGCCTATGAGTGCATTCAGAGAAAAAGGAGAGCAGTTGAGGCCAACATAGAGTGGAGCACACTGCCCATACAGTCAAAGGAAGCCGAGAGGAAAGTAGCTTTCAATGAAGCCCATCTCTGTGATGTGTGGTACTATGAGGAGGAGAGAATGCCAAGCCAGAGATGCCTGAAGTGGATGAGGACACTGGATGAGATCAGGCACAAGAAGGCAATGGAAGAAAATGAGAATGTGGCCAGACAAGCAGTGCAAGAGTGGATGCAGGGAAGAGAGGAGCTGCTGGGAGGAGGGGAGAAAGACCACCTGGTTCTCCCAGGGCAGGGGCCCCCTGTTAGCCATTCAGATGCCTCCAAAATTCTGTTGTTCCTCGTAATTGGCACAGCCCTTTGTGTGGTTCTGTGGTTCTGCACCCTAAGGCACAGAGGTTTCCGGCAAATCCACTTCCTGCAGTAATGAGGATGGGGTTGGGGTGGTGGGGTTGGATTTGGTTGGGAAGGGAATTGGATAATGACAAATGGATAAAAAGAATCGGAGACTGCATATTAATAAGCAGAATATATCTAAAAATATCAAAAGAGGAATGGGGACAAGGAAAGGTGACAAAGTTTAGAGAAGTTTTAGAAAAGGAAAATATATTTTGGGAATATTGGACTTATTGCAAAACCAGAAATGTGCCAAGAATGTGGCTTTGAGGCCAATCGCATTGATGTGTGGTACTATTAGAAAGGATATCGTGCTAAGCCAGAGATGTCCAAAGAAGGATGAGGATATACTGGATGAGATCAGGCACAAGAAGGCCGTGCCAGAGCAGTGTGGGGAGGAGAGGGAGCAGCTGCAGCGAGAGAAGAAGGAAGAAAGATCAGTGAAGCTCACTCTTTATGTGAAAGACTTCTGTTAGCCCATACGCCCCTGTTGCCCCTAAACTTTGGCTACAGTTTTCTCCCAATTCTGTTCTTCACAGTCGGCGTGGCTGTCTGTGTGGTTCCACAGCCTATATAACTAGATTCCCGCTAAATCCATCATATTGGGGCAGATGTAGGGTGTTAGGCATAATTGAATGACAAATGGATAGATTGCCAAGTTGCAAATCTCTGCAATATCATGTGGGATATCACAATGCAAGGCCTACTAAAAGAGGACAGAGGACAGTGATTGTGAATGTGAGAATTAGCAAAGAGAATAGAATGGATTGGAAAGAAGAAGAGTTCGACAACAGGGCTGAAGAAAAACGAGGAGAAAATGAGGATAGGTTGAAAACAGAAAAAGAGAAAAGGTCAAAACATCAAAACAGGAGATGTCAGGAGTGAGGACAGTGACTGGTAAATGCAGAACATGCACTTCTGTTTCTGAAACAGTCAGGGATTTTTAAAGCATGGAGCTCCCCCTACTGTACATACAATGTTTTACATTTTTGCTCTTAATTTTGTTCTAGGTCTAAATGAAGTTTGGACTAGCAGGTACTGTATATCCACCACCTCTAGAAGGAGACAGACGAATCATTCCTCTGGTCAGTGCAGAAGAATGCTGGATAACCCATGTTGTTGAAGATGATCTTTGGTTTATCTCAGATAGGAAGGGAGCTAATGTTGAACATGATGACACACCACTAAAGACACACACTTCCCAACACAGATAAATAAAATTGTTGATAAATTTGTGGCTACATGTGACTTGATAACATAGATAGGCTATCTATTGTACAATGCTGATAGATCAGTGACAGATTAAGAAGCTTTTTAGAATATTGCAAAGTTTGACTCTTCAAAACACATAGGTGTAATTTCTAGTCTGACAATCAGAGGTGCATATAGAAAACACATAGCAAAGTATGCAAAATGGTGTGACACTGAACTGTGGTGACATCTCAGTCTTTCCCCTGTTGTATTTTCTGAACATAAAGTATTTATCTGTCAATGGTCTATGTCTTATAACTGTAAGCTTATAACTCTTATATTGTGCTGTGCTGACAGAATAAGTTGCATGGTGGACTTAAAGCATATACTATTTTCAAAGCGAGGCTTTACAGCCTGCTAGTGCAAACAGCCACAGCAACACCCACAAAATGGTCCATTTCCTGCTTTATTAATAGTTTGTGCGAAACTGTCAGTTATTTCTCTTAGCTACAGAAGAGAAGGTAAGTTATTTGCAGTGCTAAATAGTCTTTGTGACTTGTTCAAATTCAGTAAATATGAGAGGTGTTAACTAGTCTTTTTTCTTTTAACTTTGAAGGCATTGCCAAGGCATTGACTATTCTTGATAACTTATCACAATGTGCATACCTTAAGGTCTGAATATTTTACCATCAATAGTATTTGTCAGCATGCTCTAGTTGTCACATAAACTTTATGCATTACATGGTTAGACATTGCAACAATGAATTGTTGTCACAAACTTCACTTAATAGCGTTGCCTGTTAATAATGTTGCCATTTAATTGGTCATGACCAAGGGGTGGATCAGGCCTGTATGAGCTTTCAGTAACAGTTCTTTAAATTTAAAATAACAGGTTTCATTTTTTATTTATTTTTTTAATTATTAATTTTCTCCTTGTTTTTAATAACAAACAGAGTTACAATAAAAAGAACAGCCTTAGATATAATTGCTGCTGGCAGGAGGGGCAGCTCTTGCCCTTAACTTTGCCATAGCTTGAGATTAATTTGATTTCCCTGCACTAATCCCATTGGTACTCAGTGAGGCAACTGACAAGAGTTGAAATTCCTACATCTTGTTACTTTAAGGACTGTTTTGTTCTACTCTGCAGGCTGTCTCAAGATATACCATGAAGGCAAAGCTCCTGAAAGGGCTCCTGTTAATCCTCCTGTGTATCTCTACCTCATCTTCCTACATTGAAAGAGCAAAACTACCCCAAAATATTTACAACCCATATGAGTGGTTCCTCAAGCAACATGTTATTGATAACATGGATGTAAATGACTGTTCACGCGTAATTAGTGAGAGGAGGATTAATAATAATGGAGAATGCAAACGTGTAAACACTTTCATAGTTGATTCTGAGACAGAAGTAAAAAAGGTCTGTAGAAGTGGGGGGAGACCAGTGGGAGGAAATTTGAGGAAGAGTGTCCGCAGGTTTCAGCAGGTGGTTTGTCAATTGTCTCAGGGTTCAAGGTGGCCAAATTGTAGATATACTGGAGTAAACTGTACCAACTATGCTGTACTTGCATGTGACAATGCCCTTCCAGTCCATTATGAAAGGTATTGTGTGACCCAACCCAAGCTCCTTGACTGAACTTGTTTTCCCCTCAAAGATGATTAGACAGTGGGTTGTTGATTAAATATACTTTATCTGTACACATTTTTGCACTGCTTTTCTAATGAGACCATATGGCATAGATGGTGTCTTTAAAAGAGAAATGTAGCTGTTTGTTATACTTGGCTATGTAGGCTCTGTGACCTATATCTCGCTTTTTCTGAATGTTGACATTTTCAAAAGCTCCCTTTTAAAAAAGAATTCACATATTTGGGCAATAAAAATCAAATGCCAAAAAATCAAGTTTATGTCAATCATTATTTCAGACCGCACTGTCACCTGATGCGACACTTGCCTGAGTACAGTACATATTCTTGGTGACCATAACACCAACATATTGTAGCGGCTTCAGTAAAGCAGGCTGTTTCCTAAGGGGCCTGGTTCTGGACAGTGCCAGTCCATTTGTCCATTGCTTTTCCACACAATTCGCCTGAGGTCATTATTTTGGGGAGTATTTTTCAAAAAATTCTTCTCTGTGAAATTGTGTCTTGACTGTCTCTACATCACATTCAAGTAAGCTAGAAATGTTTACACACAAACACACACACACACACACATACAGAGGGTGGATGGTTTATTGCACTATATTAGGCATAGGCTGGCTAAGGTATTCAGAAGTTTAGGGTTACTTGAAAATTTTGTTTTCCATGAACATAAAATGTGAGTAGGCTTTATAGGTTGTCACAGGAGTTACAAAAGATGATGTCGAAAATGGTGAAATTGTGAAATAATGCCTGGGACTGCTATGCTGCTGCAAATGTTTGAACAACACGTTCAATATTTAGAATATGTAAAAGTATAACTCTGTTAGGCTAATTTGCTACTTTTTCTTTTCATAAATTTCGTTTGTGTTTTCATGGAAAAAAAGAAATTACAAGGTAATCCATCATTTTTGAACGACAGTGTGGAGATTGCTCTGCTATCGACGAGCTGTACATCGATTTGTACAGTCTGGAATATTAGGGAGGAGAATCGTCTCTGACCGGTGTACAGAGATTGTTGTTGTCATTTTGCTGACGTGCTAGCCGATGCTAGCCTTTACCGTGTTCCTGTAAATACTGCTATTTGGCAGGTGAGTTTGCAATAATTCCAGGTGGCTTTGATGCTGTTAGAACAAAAACCTAGTGTAACCTTCCACTGTGATGATGCATACCAAATTCGTTTTGTGGATATGGTTCGCAATTTTCCTAATCAGCTTAGGATAACGTTACCTTGTAGCCAGCTAACGTTACCCATCGTTAGCAAGATACTCAGTTGTATACATTAGCATACCCTTAGCTGTTTTGTTGGAAGTTTCACAAGCTAACGTTAACAGGTCCCATACGTTTATATCTTGCCTGACACCCAGACAAAACTCAACTGCAAACTGTGATCTTTAAGGTACAGTGCCTTGTATGTATTTTATATGTGTTGCCAACACTGGCATTGGAAAACGTTGCAGCATTTAAACTCGGACGTGCAACGTACAGTTTTGTTTTGTTAATTAGCTTATTAGCTGTCATTGAAGCTCGCTAACTAACCCCAAAACATTTAAAAATTAAAAATAAAAAAAAATAAGGCAGCCTACCCAGAACGCCAAAAGACCAACAAGGCAGTGGATGTTCAAGTGTGTTGGCACGTCATTATGTTGTGACCACTGGGCATGAAAATCAGCATTGTTTAATGATGTTTTGGAGCATGGAAACGTCAAGGAGCAGTATCTCGAATTTTGGCGAAGCTGGTTAGCTAGCTAGCTAGCTAACTAACTAACGTAACCTGAGACAGTGTAGCCTACCACAGTAAATTTGACAGCTGATCGGAAAGATAATATCGGTTTGTTGATACAATTAACTGATGGGTTTGATGTTGCATTCATTTTGCAATGAAATGGAAGGGAATTTGAATCAGTTCTGACGCCTTGTCTTTATTTTCATGTTGTTCAAGTTGCCATATTTGTAAGTCTACCCCTCGCTCAAATTAGCAGCGTCGAATGGTCACAAGTTCACTACTCTCAGCTGTCACGGGTAATGCATGCTAACATCAGGGAGTAAAGTGGCTTTACCTTGGGGCTAAAGTTTGAGGAGACATTGACAATAGAATTTAAGGTGATGAAAATAATAAAACATGAGCATTCATACATAAAATGTACAACCTGTAAACAAACAAAAATATGTAATAAGTTGCTGCAGACTGCTTGAAGTTTGTCGTACTGTCGTACAGTAAGTACAGTTAGTCTGCAATCTACTTTTAGTAACCTGCCAAGGGAAATGAGAATATTACAAGGTGCAGGCCTGTGAAGTGTGGAAGAACATCTGTCATTAAAGGAGCAATTATTTACATGCAACATCTCTCTTTAATCCTGTTTATTCTCATATGTCAGGATGTCAGGATGGCAAATATCCCTGCCCTGCCAGACAGCCTGGTGCTGGAGATCTTTCACCATCTGCCCCACAATGCTGTCCTGAGTGCAGGCCTCACCTGCCATCAGTGGCTGGCTGTCTCCCGGGATGAATTCCTCTGGAGAGAGCTCTTCTATAGCTACTATCGTATCCCTCGGTCTGTGCCAAGGCATCCAGGTACGAATCTTTAACATTGGTTAAAGCAGTGCACCATCTAAGGCTTGATCTGCTTGACACACTTTTCATCTTTGGTAGATTTTGGTATGATACATTTTAATGGTGCATTTTAAGAAGTTAAGATGTCAATTGTTGTTTAATATAATCTTATTTTCCTTGACATATTATGAGAATTTGAAGTAGCGGGAGAAAAATAGTGAAGGAATTGTATCCTGTATTCTAAACCCTCCTGTAATCTGTAATGTTCCTTTGTGTCGTCCCACCCAGCGGCTGTGTCCTGGTACAGAGAGTTCAAGCGTTTGTATGACTGCATCCCGTGTGTGGAGGTGCAGACACTAAATGAGCACCATGACCAGGTTCTGCACCTGGCTTTTTCCCACCGAGGCCACCGCTTCTCTTCTTGCTCCAAAGACTGCACTGTCAAGGTGTGGCCCTCATTCATGCTGGTTGGGCAGTTGTGTCTGCCATTTCAGCCAGCTAATGCGGTTTAGCTAATGTCATTTTGCATTTGTCTTTGCCTGTTGGAAGTATCCCCGTCTTGCTAAAGATTTGCATAGCTTGCATGTTTCTATTTATGTATTTGTGTGTACCGTCTAAATGAAAAAAAACAACAACAACATATTATTTGACTCTTGATCATGTCACCCCTGTGACTTGGCACCTGTTGACGGGAAAAGTGCTCTGATTCTGGAACATTCACTCCCTCTCTCCATCTGCCCCCCACCACAGCTATGGGACACGGAGCGTCCAGATGGTACCATCACGCTGGTTCACAGCTCCAGCATGCGTCAGTTCAACTGGGGCTACACACAGTTCTCACAGTTCAACGCTGACGACACCCTGCTGCTGGTGTCCGGCGTCTATCTGGGCCCCCATCACTCCTCCTCGGGGGAGATCGCAGTCATAAGCTTAGGTGGGTGCTAGCTCTCTCCCTTTATTTGTTATTTTTTTCGGTTGTTTCCATCCTGTCTTTATTTGAATTCTTTGCCTGCTGCTTAAGGATGGTAACTTCCTGTGAGTCTCTCTCTCTCTCTCTCTCTCTCTCTCTCTCTCTCTCTCTCTCTCATTCTTCCTTGGCCTCTCTTTTCTGTTATTTCTTTTTCTTTTTTTCCTTTTCTTTTCTTTTCTTTTCTATCACCCTGTCCGTGCCTCTTTTGCATGCTATTTGTCTCTACTACTGCTGTGGTGGGACTTGATTTGATTATGTGTTCAGACTGGCTTTGCATTACATGACCACTGTAAGCTGTAATTGGTTCATACGTGTACGAGGTAGAAGAAGCATCAGATCAGATTCAGATGTACACAACACACATTCACTAAATAATTGTAAAAGGGCTTGTGGTCTGCACAGATCATTTCCCTGAAGACACTTAGTCCTCAAGGATGATCTAAGAAAAGTAATTCATCAATTGTAAATTTAAATTAAATTCCCTGTAACCACAAATGTGGATAAATGTGGGATAAATAGATATAATTACAGTAACTACTCAGTGCAGATATTGCTTTGATTTTATTGGCTCTGCCATATTTGTATGGTTACAGTAATCATGATGTATTCTGGCTGGTTGATATGTTTGGATTGTAAATACGTTTTCAGTAGTCCTGCTGTTCACTGGATGTGCACCCTATGCATTATACATTACAGTAGGCAATTCAATACATTCCGTTATGTGTGTGTGTTTGTGTTTGTGTGTGTGTGTGTGTGTGTGTGTGTGTGTGTGTGTGTGTTTGCTCGTAGAAAATTACACACTTCTCTCACGAGTGCGGAATAAACCCTATGATGTTTTTGGCTGCTGGCTGAATGAGACCCATCTAATCTCGGGCAATCTACACTGGATTGGTAACATGACCTCCTGCTCTGTACTCTGGCTCAACAAGGCCTTCCAGGTTTGTACACTTTTACACTTTTACACACACACACACACACACACACACACACACACACACACACACACACACACACACACACACACACACA
>JASCQY010000022.1:8380658-8394837 GCA_030264315.1 Sardinella tawilis
CACGGAGGTTTGGAAGCGGGTGGGGAAGAGTCGAGCTTCGGCTGACCCTAATAAACCAAACTTAGAGCGACGTGGGGCTACGGGGTCGCCCTCACTTGTTCTTTTAAATTATTGGGATATCGCCTCACCCGCCTTCTCATATCGCTCCACACCTACTCGGCCTCCAAATGTCGGATTTCAAGCTTGGGATTGTTCGACTTGGCCGTGTGGCCGGGAAGGTGAGCTGAATCCTGGGGCTGCCATGTGCGACAAGAAGGGGAGGGGATCACAAAACCATTTACAAAATGGCTTGTTCAGGGCTCTTCGTGAGATCCTGCAGATACCTGAGGTTTTGTTAATGTTATCTTTTCAGTTTTTCTGCCTTACACCGTCGAAGTCGTTGTCACGGAACACAAATTACCTTTGACAAGAGCATAATTAGCTAGCCAGCCAACTAGCTAGCTAGTCTGCTGAATTTCGGTTTGTCACACGAAGCCGCCTACCAGTAGTGACTGCCCATTAGCTTGTTAGCCAGTAACGAGAACACCGTAACATTTGGCTTCCTTTACATTCGTAAATGTCAAGCATTGTACTATCTAGAGTTACTGTACATATCATTCGCGTCAACTTTGTGGAGATGTTTTGAAATAATTATCATTCATGATTCGTTTAGCTGAGCATCATACTACTTAAATGTAGTAACGATAGCTTGCTAACTTAGTTAGCTAACACTAAACATACACCGAGTTTGCTCGGTCAAAATCATCAAAGCCGTAAACAAGGATCACTCCCAACATGATTCAAGCCGGCGTATTAGCACTGGCTATTTATATTGCTAAATAGCCCCCAGTTTGTGAGATTCATTTGACTCTCCATCACTAAGACGCAGAATCAGATTAACGTTAATGTTGACTCGAATGTAAGCATGAGCCGTCAGGAGATGCGTTGTTATGTTAACCATCTTGCAGAAATGGTCAATGGCAATATCACCTGGTGTTATTGTTTATGTGGCGAACGCAGTGACAGTTCGCGTTCGCTGATGGACATTTTACCTTAATCTCGTTGTTGTGCTTGAGGCCTTTGAGCTGTGACACTAGAGGGCAGCCGATGAGCAGGAATATGATACAAACTTCTCAACGTGAAGTTATTTCCAGATTTAACCTGCATGTAAGCGCATCACGTGAAACTTACTAGGAATAACGTAAAGTTAGGCTATCCTCTGGTTACGACCATGTGTTTAGATCGTTGTTGCATAGGGTGTGATTTGCTGTGCTTACCTTTATAAAATTGTCCATATTCTGCGCATGTTGCTTTGTGGATGATAAAGACGTGTTTATGTAGAATGTAGAGTGTCCAATAACAGCATGCATGATTTTTAGAAGGCTGCTAGGCTTTCACTGTGTGTGTGTGTGTGTGTGTCTCAGGGTCCTAATGCCTGTGATGGAAGCGGAGAGAGCATTGGTTACAAATGATGTGTCTTTCTTGTTTTCAGACAAAATACACACTGATTGATGAGCAGGACATACCTTTGGTGGAAAACTATGCCTTTGAGGTAAGATATACTGGTGTCTACAAATCACACACTGAAAGTTATAGGAATACCAGATTGTTTGCATTTCTGAAAAAATCTGTACGAATTTACTTTTAAGGAAGACGCTACAAACAGTATCAGCACACAAAGGTTCAAGGTCGATGTTGTCTGGCATGAAAGGCATAGATCTGTTTGTAGTTTGATTAACCTCTTAGTGTGGAGGTAAAATACTTGTATGATTTATTTATTTATTTATTTATTTTTTTTTTTACACCTGTTGCATAAGCTCTAACCCCTGAATTCACTGTATTTTTTTCCACCAATCCACCTAATGTTTGATCAGTTAAGATAATTATTGGGTGTCCCCCCCCCCCCCCCTTTTTTTTTCCCTTTTTTTTTCCCTTTTTTTTTTATACTTGTGGGCACTTGACAGACTGAGATGTTGCGCATAAGATATACTATTTGCTCAGGCATGGCTCTGCTGTACACTCATCATAAAGGTTGAATTGCTCCCACATTGATGTGTCTGTCTGCGGAATGTTATTGCATAACCAGACTCAGGGTCTACCTTATCAGTTTTGTCTGACATGGACGGAAGCTGATTATCAATTGTTGCTCATTCTTTTATGGAGTAGTGTTATTAGAGTCTTAGATTACTAGTCTTGTTTAGTTTTTGGCATTCTTGATTCCCTTTTTTATGTAGTCAGAATTCAGGCCAAGAACATTGATCAGATGTGGCCTTTGACCCATTAGGAACAGTGCGTCACCATTTTAAGATTTCCCTTACAATCCCCACAGGCCCGCATGGAAGTAGATGCTGATGGTAATGGGGCTAAAATCTTCGCCTATGCCTTCGACATTGGCAAAGGCCGCTGGGCTGGTAGACCATTACATGAGCTTCTCTGGTGAGTAAAGGCATTGTCTCAGCCTTTGTGTTCTCTTTGGTTTTCGCTCTTACTTCTGTACAGCAGTGTGTGTGTGTGTGTGTGTGTGTGTGTTTTTTTTTTTCCTTGTTCATCATCTTTGTGCGAAGTGTAATTATGAATTGTTCCCACAGGGAGAAGCACAGAGGCGGAATCGCTCCTAGTTTTCAAGTTGTTCACATAAACCAGGTCACTGTGGACAACCGACTCGACAACCTACGCCTGGTGCCTGTGGGATGGACTCCCAAACCAGAGGAGCTATCCAGCAAACAAAGGTGAGGGTTACTGACATAAGACTCTGTAGTTTGCAATCGCTAACTATACAAGCACTTGAGGTGCCGAAACAGTAGAATCATTGGTACACCTATGGTTAGAGAGTGACTCTTTCTTTCATCATTATTTATTCTTCAAGTTCTAAAGGAGTAATCTTGCTTTAGAAAAATGAATATTACTTTATATAGTCGAGGAAAAGTGTCAAGAAATTGTGCCTTATGGTTTATAAATACTGATTGATAACTGCCCTGTCTATTTTTGTTAATCTGTGTGTGTTAATGCATGTTTTTTTCCAATGTGTGTGTGTGTGTGTTTATTTACTCCCTCCAGAGAGCAGTCCCTGTACTGGCTGGCCATTCAACAGGTGCCTGCTGACCCCGTGGAGGAGCAGTACCTGGAGCTGAGCCGCACGCGTTACTACAATGCCAACGGCGAACTGGTGGAGGAGGAGGAGTGCTCATGCACCTACTACGAGTGTCATTACCCGCCCTGCTCGCTCATTGAGAAGAGAGTAAGTCTTCTCAGCAAGACCCGCTGCTCCAGCCAGGCCTAAATTAAAACCTTTTTTTTCGGTCTTGAACATGGCTGTAGCACTTGCATGCAAATCCTAGAAAATGTCATAACCTTAACAGGTCCATCCGTTGCACTGGTTTATCATAACAGTTTAATGCTTATTTTATTGTTTTTGTTGCACTTTGTGTGAAAATCTCAAACTTCTCTCTCGCTCTTGCCCCCAGCTGAGAGAGTTCAACATCTGCGGGCGTTGCCAGGTGGCGCGCTATTGTGGCTCCCAGTGCCAGCAGAGAGACTGGCCAGCCCATAAGAAACAGTGCCGCGAACGCAAGCGGGTCCTGGCCCTGGAGTCTGAACCGGAGCGGTGATCCGTTCATCCGGAACCCACATTCAGAGCTTGAGGGATTGGAAGAGGAGGGGAGAAAGGGGAAATTTTTGGGGAGGGTGGGGTTGGGAGAAATCTACAAATTGATGAATTGAGGGTATGGGGTGAGGATGGAAAATCTGCTGATGGACAAAGTTGATCGGGGCAGGGTGAAGTTGGTTGGTAGCATGGGCCGAGTTTAAAAAAAAAAAAAAAAAAAAGGAAAAAAAGAAGAAGAAAAAAAAACAAAACATAAAGTATACTTCCCTGAACTGTTGAAAACCTGTGGCTTGTCAAGCCATTAGGGGAACACGGGAAATCATTTTTTCTCTCTTTTTTTTTTTTTTCTTTTTTTTTGGTGACAATTTTTTTTTTTCCTTTTCAAAAGGGCAACCTCAAAGCTCTACCTGCTGCTATGGATGTGTGTTTTTGGGTATGAAGGAAAAGAAGAAGAAGAAGAAAAATCTAAAGAGAGAAGTCACACTGAACTCTATTCTTCAACGGGACTGCATTTTATGTATTGACGGTCAACGTGAACTCTCACTCCTCTCATCTGTTTTCCTTCCTCTTCCCCGCTTGTTCGCCTTCCTCGCGCCATTCTTGCCCGCTTGTCCAGCTCCCGCTGTCTGCAACCCCCCCCCCCCCACCCCCCAACCGCTACCCCAGCCCACCTCCAACCCCTCACTGGAGGGACTCTTCCTGCTGTAACACGGATGCTACGGATCACGGACCTCTTCACTGTACCACCCCCCTCTGTCCTTGTTGGACTGCAGGCGCACATAACTTGCATTAATCACCTCCCAGTCAAACACCTGCCAAGAGCATCCCTGCTCACTTCTGGCCCTTCACACTACCAGTATTGTGTGTGAGTGTGTGTGTGCGTACACGCATGCGCACGTGTGTATATATGTATGTGTGTATGTTAGCGTGTATGTGTGCGTGCATGTGTGTACGAGATGCCCTTATTGACTGAAGGACATGTATGAAGTGGTAATTGTATGGGGAGGGTGTTTGTTTTTGTTTGTTTGTTTGTTTGTTTTTTTGTATTTTGTTTTTCTTTCTTTTGTTTTTTTTTCAGGGGGGTGGGAGGAGGGGGGGGGTTGTCTTTTTGGAGTTGCTCACTTGTCAAGATGTTTGTCCCCCCCCACCCCCCCCCCCCCCCAATCATAAAATCCAGATGCATTTATTCTGCGTATGCTGCCGCAGTGTCAAGTTGACCGTTCCAGCTGATTGTCCACATCCACTTGTCTCCCAGTCTCACATTTGAGGGATGTCCTGGGAAAAACTTGAAAAATCCACATACCTAAGTTGACTCAGAGATAGGTTTGTGCTTTTTTTTTTTTTTTTTTTTCCCCTGTTGCCCTTGCTTTTTGTAATACGAGAAAGGAACTTGTTATTTAGATTCCATTTTTGTTTTACTTGTGTCTGTCCGTACTCCACAACACTATTTTGTTTTTACGTCAGCAACTTAAGGTAACTTACCCTAATAATAATAATAATAACAATAAATTTGACTCCACAGACCCCACCCCCCACCCCTTCCCTGTTTTTGTAAAGGACATGCACACATGCCCGAAGCGTGTCTTCCGTAAACGCCGAAGGTTGATCAAGGTCCAGCCCTGACAAACTCCCACACCTAAGTGTGTTAGCAGCAGAGATACATGTGACAAGTTGTTGTTTGTTCTTGTTTTGCTCATGATTTTTACTTTTTATTTATCTGGATGGGGTGAAGCACTGTGCACTGAGTATTCTCACACTTATCTGTGTTTAGG
The DNA here is from genome assembly GCA_030264315.1 of Sardinella tawilis. Classification (NCBI taxonomy): domain Eukaryota; kingdom Metazoa; phylum Chordata; class Actinopteri; order Clupeiformes; family Clupeidae; genus Sardinella; species Sardinella tawilis. The sequence goes on from JASCQY010000022.1 coordinate 8,386,014, forward strand.
GGGAGAGATGTCAGAGTGAGGGCTGTCTGGGAAATATTTTTTTTCTAAGAATATTACAGTACAAGAATAATTACATAGAGTAAAGAATATGTGAATGGGCATAAAGGTGGTAATAACTGACCATCTCTCATCACTGTAAATTAATAAAATGAATTAAACCAAAATAAAAATATATATGCTGTATAGTGCCTTTTTTCATCGGATGTCAATTGGAGCGTAACCTAGGTGGACAGTTTAATATTTAGCTACTGAGATTGAATGATTAACCTTTATACTTGCATCACCATAGAGACCCTGAGCAGGACTCCTCCCGCCGCCCCCTTTGCCGAACTGAGGTTGTAGCCTACTCAGTTACAGCTCTGAACACTCGCAAGAGTGCACAAACATGCATTTTTATTGCGTCTTGGGCGTTGATGCTGGATGTGAGGTTTACATCGAATGGGAATTTTCGGATTTCTTTTAATAAGATATGTGCAATCTTTAGATGGTAGAGGTGGACATTCATACATTTAGCAACTGTTAATGATAGAGGTTTCTTAAATTTAATTAAAAAATTTTATTTTCTTAATAACCGGGTTTATTTATTCATGTTGATTTGAAAAGCTTGTACATCTACACTGGGACAAAATAGGCTTATGACAATGTGTGGTGCGTAGTACTCCTGATTCTTCGCTTCAAAATATGTTCATGGCTTGCTGCCTAGCGCCGTGTGGCAAAGACAATGTTTTGGACTATCTCCTCTGTTGTGAGCCCACTCATGTGCGGACGGCATTGGAGGTTCTGGCTGTTTTGGCTCAAGAGTGCAAGCGGCGTCTGGTGGAGAGAGTTCTTCAGGCCAAGAGGCAAGAGGATTGTATTCGTGTGCTGACACAGATTCTGTGTTCAACAGATCATTGGTAAGTGAGACGCGTCTTCGGAAAATACACATTTTTCGTTACGATTAATTATGAAGTGGTAAAGATGTCAGCAAATGCACTACATGATAAGCACAGGGACAACAGGCCCAGTAGACTACGAACAGCGTAGGGAATTTCAATTAAGTGGCATTTGTAAATAAACCTGTTGCATAAGGTTTTAAACAAAGGGAGCAGATGGATGATCAGTTATTAGGCTACATTATCGTGCCAAAAAGCGTTATGCCAGCATAGTTTAATTCTCCGAGACCAAACATAATTGATGTGAGTGCCAGAGTGCATTAACAAATAGCATTTCATTGCTCTCCGTTAATGGAGTCTAATTGCATAAAGCCCCCCCCCCCAATCCAGTCAATGATAATGGTAGACATACATATTTAGTTAAAATGTTAATTTTAGCACAGGGAGACAGACCAGGAAGATGTTTAAAATCTGTAAAGCTACGGGCTACATCCCATTGGGAGCATGCATTTGTTTCCATGGCAGCAGGGACTACTCACTGAACTATGGCCAGGACTATCTCTGTGGTACAGTTTGCATACATAGAGGATGAGCATATGGGGCCATTGTACTGTTAACTACCCTGCTGAAAATCCAACTTATGCTGGTGGCCGGTTTTAGATGATTTCTAGTTAGTTTTGGCTGGTCTTGCTGTGTGTGTGTGTGTGTGTGTATGTGTGTGTGTTTTACCAGCTTATGATGGTCTTTTCTGCTCTTGCTGGTTAGGCCACTATCTGGACTCACTGGTGTGACCATCTTCAGAAGCTGGTAATGTTGGTAAATGTGCTGGTTTATGTTGGTCATGTTGGTGACCAGCCTATCGATCTTTCAATGATGGTTTAAGATGGTCTGGAAAGTGCTGGATTAACCATCTAACCTCCAACTAAATGACCAGAATAAACTGGTCCAACCAGCTAAACCAACAAAACCATTGTGAAAACACATCTTAAAACAGCCCACAGCTTCAGATGGTGATCATCATAAGGTGGATTAACCAGCGAAACTCTCACAAAAACACTGTTTAAACCAGCAAACCATCATAAATTGGTCAAGCTGTTTTTTTTTTTCAGCAGGGTATTCTCATTCCACTGTCCAGGCTTTGTTTAGTTTGATTAATTAGTAGAAGTGTATTGGATTGCATTTCTTGGTAGCCTACACATCTGCCTGTACCTGTGGTAAAGCTATGTGATATATTTCAGCGAGGTTTTAATAACATTTGTGCAGGTTATGCAGCAGTGCAGCCTACTTGCTTGGGGTCCTGATGGAGAATGAGTCTATGCTGCTGACTCTGAAAGAATGCACTCATGGGTACAGTTTGGTGGCTGTCTTAGGACAGCTCCTGACCAAAGATGATCCAGACATTGTCATGCATTCTGCAGGGGCCATCGCCTCTTTGGTAATGTGACTAAAATCATATACATTTTCACTGAATGTGGCCTGACAGACAGGCCTCAGAGATTTATTTAAGGAGACTTTTCTCAGAAATGTTTGACTCAACCTTAAGGCTAATTACAAAATGAGGATAAACATTTTGTCCACCCTCTTGACAGCAAATCATGAAGACTAACGATTTATGACGCTACTGAGTCCCTCCTCCAGGGGCGCCATTAGAAATTTTGCCCCCCCCCCCCAAACATTGATTATGATATAAAAATGTTCTCTGGGGCCCCTGCCCGCCTCTCTTCTCTCTCACTCTGTGTGACCCAATGACGTTTGTCTATAGGTGGAGAGCTCTGAGGGCTGCCAGTGGCTGCTGCGCCAGCCAGAGGTGCTGGGGGAGGTGCTGAAGAGCCTGTCTCACCTGCTGTGCCATGCCAGGGAGGGCACGGTCAACTCGGCCGCCCTGATCCTCGCCCGATTGACCCTGTGTGAGGAGGCCTGCCAGTGCCTGTTGGGCCAACCCTTGGCCACCAGGACTCTGAGTCGACTTGTTAAGTGTTTAGCACACAGTGACACAGGTGAGTTTGAATACAACAAACTACAATTCCCCTCTGTTGTCTGAAACCCCAAGTCATAAATAAATGAGCAAATGTATGTTTGTATTTGCATTGTAGTGGGATTTGCTGTTTGTATACTTCAGTTAGATTTTAAAATTTAATTTGTTGGATTTTCTGTTTGTATACTTCAGTTAGATTTTAAAATTTAATTTGTTGGTTCACTGAATCTTTGCATTATTTATGGTAATGGTGTGTGTATGTGTGTGTGTGATATATAGCCTACAGTATCTATGTATATAGAGAGAGAGGAAGGAAGAAAGAAAGAAAGCAAAATGCAAAATACTGAGGATTTTAGTTGGGTTTAGTTTATTTGAGAAACATGCTGGTTTTAAAACCATTAACAACACGATGACTCATTTCAGCAACAACTTTTACGTTTTCTCCGTCATGTATTTTCTTTGGTTCAAGTCAGTATTCATTTTACCTGATGTGCTTGCAGACACAGCCATGAATGCTGCGTTTGCAGTGGGCCGCTTGTGTGGAAGTGAGCTGGGCAGGACTCTTATCTTGGCACAGGCCAGAGAGCATCATCTGGTGAGACAGATGCTCACTCTCACGCTATCAGACACCAAAGACGCCTAAAGTGAAACATTATTAACAACATGTGATGTGACATTGGTCTGGTTGTTGCTAATGTTGTTAATGTTTTGCAAGCCTGATTTAGTGAATGGTAAATGGGCGAGAAATGATTAGGTAAAAGTATGGTGTGAAAAAAAAAATTAAGAATGGTAATGAAGTAAATGTACTGTATATTTATAATCCTTGTTGATATTTACAAATATGTTGCATATATTTTATGTTTATTCCAGTGTGTTTTAGTTTACATACACTCTTAAATATTCGTCACAAGTCAACAATGCTAGTCTCTCTAACAAACATGTTTTCATGTGAATCTCAGTGACACACATGCTAGAGGCTGACTGTATTCAGGTGTTCTCCAATGTTGGTAAGATGTGACAGCCAGGATCAGACATAGTAGATGGATCAAACCCCCTACCATAGGTTTGGTAGAGGAACAGGATTTCTCAGTGTGATATCAGTGGGAAGCATGTCCGGCACATTCAGCAGGAACCGTCTCAGGGAATTTCAGGGAATTTTTCAGTTCATTTCAAGGTTTTACCATTTTTATGTCTCATGCATGAAAGTGTACATACAGTAGATGCTTATGCATAATCATCTTGTGTCATACAGCGCGTCAGATAGACTAATAACAACAGGAAGACAACTAATTTAAACAGGGATGAATGATGTGCAAAGATTGATGGTTTTGGCACAGCACAGGAGGACACAGTACAGCATTAGACATGTTTTCGTGAGTTAAGCAAATGAACTACAGAGGTCAAGTCTGTGAAGTTATTTTGTTTAGGACATTGTTGTATGTTATTGGCTACAGTGCTGATACAATTTAAGTATCTAAACAGGTTGTTTTTCACATCAGTCAAAACCTGTCAGACCTGACTTGAGAGTTATGGACTATATACATAGTGTTGAAACAGTGTCATGCAATGCTTCTCCATACCTCAATGGAGAAAACTCCCTCAAACCCCCCTCTTGTTTCGAGCTGCACTCAGGTCAGTTGAAGTGGATGATGAGGCCCCTTTTCTGCTGATCCCTCCAGGTCAGCAGTCTGCAGGCCCTATTGTGTACGGGGGCGGGCCCAGAGGCGGGGCAGACGGCCTGCTTTGCACTCAGTTGCCTGGCGACGGAGGAAGATGGGCATGCCGTGGTGCTGGACAGCCCAGCATTTCCTGGGCTGCTGGACGGCCTCCTGCAGCTGTTGCAGAGAGAGGAGCATGATAGTGCTTGGTTTGCTGCTATGTAAGTGACTTTAGTACGTCTCAGACACCAGGAGCAGTTGCTTTCTTTGACCATAAATGAATAAGATTTTTAATGTCAAAATCACACACTCATCTTTTAATTTGTGCAATTATGTACTTTGATTTCTGAAAAAACTCAAATGAATCTTCATCATGTCTTGTCCGTCTTTCGCATTGTTCATTCAGGGCAGCCAAGGTACTCGTTTCCTGGCCAATGGGGGTAGTCAGAGTGAGAGAACATGGCCTTCTAGAGAAACGCCTACAGGTTCTTCCGTTCTCCCTATGTTCTCTCTATATGCTGAATAGAATTTCACCAAAACTGTACAACAAATAGCTTCTGTTTTTACTCCATGTTACTCCATGATTGTAGATTTGTTGTGCACTCATTTCACCTGATATTGCTGAATTACATGACAATCTCAGTCCTTCAGTGCTTACTACTGAATTGGATATGAATATTATCATATTCATCATATTATGTGAATGGGGCTTCACTCCTTTTATTGTCTGTCTGTCTCAGGCCCTGTCCCTGTCCCCCTCCTCTGGGCAGGAGCTCCAGGAGGAGCTGAATGCCTGCCTGCGGAAGCTGCAGCGTCTTCCAAAACCAGCTCAAGTCAGTGTGCGTCTTCTCCCGCTGGGGGCCTGCAAGGTGTCATGGGAGAAGTGCACACCAGAGAGTGGCCTGGAAGTGACTTACAGGTGAGGTGATTGGGTGATGCAGAACAGTTCTTGTTTGTTTATTACCCACCTCGTCCATTGCTCCCCTATGTCAGGACAACTTGGCAGCCGTTATCCCTAACATATTAACTAACTTATTGGACAGTGAGGAGTGAAAGTGGGAGAGAAAGACAGGGTGTAGATTAAGAACTGCTAACGGGGCAGATGTGAATGTGGGTCCCCATGGATACAGGAACTCAATTGTAGTAAGGACACAACAATCACTTGCACCACAACCCCCCCCCCCCCCCCCCCAAGCAGCAGTTCCTCACCTGTATTTTCTTAGTCATGAGCAGTTATTTTGAATGCGTTATCATTACATGAATACATCTGAATAATCTGACCTCAGTTGAAACTAGAAGTTAATAGATGGTAAATACATGTCAACAGTAGTTAAATTGATTGATGTTAATTACAGTATGCAATACAGATTATTGGAGGATAGTCAAGTGAACATTGCCATCTCATAGCTTATTGAATTGCTTTGGAGAAGCTTCAAAACAACACTCAGTCTATATTGTTTAGTTAGAAAGAAAAATCAATTATTATTATTTTTTTTTTTCCAGCCTCCAGGACAAAGATACTTTACTCTACCATGGCCCTCTGTGCAGTGCAACCATCCCACCATCAACTTTCCTCTGTGGAGAATTACTTTCATTGCGGCTCAGCCAGTCCACCTCGGACGGGGATGTCAGTCCCCTCAGTGACCCAGTGGTTGTTGAGGCAGAGAGGGCCGGACTGAGGCCAGGGCCTCCACGGGAGCTACGCGTGATTGGATGCACAGCCTCACAGGTGCGGCTGAGCTGGACGGCCCCCGAGGGAGGGCAGAAACTAAAGGAGTATCACATCTACTGTGGGGACACACAGGTGGACACTACCGCTGAGCCTGGGTGAGTTATATTGCTCGACCATTGAAGAAGGACCACCAAATTCATTCTCTGTGTCCTGACTACAGTGTCTTTGTTTCTCTGTAAGGATGATAGTAAGTGGGCTCAGTCCTTCCACCCAGTACCGGCTACGTGTGTGCGCAGTGGGGCTCACTGATATCACTGGACCATTTGCGGAGGTGGAGGTCAGCACAGCTGATGTCCAGGATCACGCTCCGAGCGGACTGACAGTGGTGGTGCTCGGCCGACACGAGCTGCACGTCAGCTGGGGAGCTCCACTGGCTCCCCTGGGACGTCTCTTTAACTACGAGCTGAGGATGAATGGCGACGTGGCCTACCTGGGCACAGAGCGTGTACACACAGCCCGGAGGCTGGCAGCCAACACGACCTACACCTGCACTGTCACAGCTATCACCTCCAGGGGGCGCTGTGAGAGCCGACCAGTCACCAAAAGGACTGCCAGAGATGAGTACCAACACACACAGAGGTAACAGATAATACATAGTGCAGGAACGCACATCCAAATAGTGGTGCTGGTCAGAAAGAGAAACAGTCCTTTTTCTGTTTTTGATATTAATTCTCTCAACCAATGTTTCGTTTTAGCAAGTCTTTAGCGTCAGTCTTCAAATCAAATATGTATAAAATGCAAAGCATTAAATTGTTAAGTCAAATTGGTCACAGATATCCACGGATTGATATTCATATCAAACATTGCTATTTGCTGTTTCTTTGCTCGTGGTTAAACATTTCATATTAAAAAGTCTTTTCACAATTAATTTTCATTAATTGTGGTCAAATGTTTAAGAAACTCTCAAAAACTCTTCAACATGATTTAATAAGTGTTTATTTTCACAGAAATAGTCCAATGATATAACTTTTCCCCTGACGTGAGCTTGTTATCGTTACTTAGAGGTGGTCTGGCTACAGCCTTTTAACTGAAACCAGACCGGTGTTGTAAACGTCTCCTGTCCGTCTGTCCCCACGTCTCAGATGTCTCTACTCACCCAGCCGCCAGACTCCCACTCAGACCACCAGCCCCTCTCCGCCAGTGCATGGGGTCACCGAGGTTAGGGAGAAGGTCAAAAAGTCACACTCACTACCCAAACATCTGCCAAAGGTCCACCGCACTACTTATCATCACCAGAGGGTAGCACACATCAGAGACAGACACAGGTTTGTCTACAGCACGTAAACCTGTTAACATAGGAAACATTGTGTTTGCACAGGTCTGGAAAGTCCTGGAAAGGATTATAAAATGCTATTTACTTGACTTGGAGTCTCCAAGGCATCATAGTAAAATAATGAAGGAGTTGACAAAATATTAAAGAAGTTGAAAACTGTGAAACTGAACAAAAAAGCTCAATAGCTTTAAAAAGAATATATATAAAAGTAGCATTGTTCAAGAAGTAAATGCATTTTTCATGAAGGAAAGGATCAAGCCCCTTGTGAAATATAATGGGCTGAGTGTGGACTGTAACTGAACCAGATTTTATTAACGGGACTTTGACTTTGGAATTCATATGTTATGATGACTCATAGCAACACAGAAAAGGGTCCTATATTCACACATCCTAGCATTGCTCTGTTAAAATAAATATGATCAGTCATTTTTTTATTTCTTTGTTGACGTTTCCAAACCAGGGCACAATGTCACCATGGTGCACTGTATCCAGAAAGAGTTAGGTGTGACTCTCGCTTGTAAAAGTCAGTGCTGAGTTATTTGAGACTTTATTACTCTCACCAGGCTTTCCCCATCTGCAGAGCAAGAACAGGACTGTGAGAGCACACAGAAAGCAAGAAAGGTATTGGTTGCTGTACAGAACAAGATGTTTTTTGCATAGATTAAGAAAATAATAATAAGAAAATTAGTTTTGCTGTTCCCACAGAGATTCAGTTTTAACAATCCTTTGTTATCATAATGTAGTGGGAGTGGTTTGGGCACAATATGGATAGTATAGTATAATAATGTGATAGCATTTGTGTATGTGTCCTCATTCATTAAAAACAAATACATGAAAAAACTCCCAAAAACATGATGACTGAACATGAAACAACCTTTTCACCATTTCACCTTTACGAAAACAGAAAAGCTCATTATCTTGTTTCCATCCCCCATATCTCTGATCTTATCTTAGGTCACCCCGGGACTTTTGAATGGGTTTGATGTGAGGGATTTCCTGGAGAGGGGTGAATTGGGTGCTGAGATAGAAAAGTGCCCACCAGTGGTGTCCCTGAGATGCCCCTTCCCCATACAGTCAAAGACGGAGATACTGTGGCCTCAGGAATCACTGTTGGATAGTGATCTTAGTACAGCCAAAATCAATCAAGGTGAGAGTTCAGACTCTAATGCCTGCAGGGCAGGGCTTGAAAACGAAATTATTTTCCAATCGTTCTGTTCCGAACGGTTCAGGCAGGTTTAAGTTTAACGTTTTCGTTCTTCCTTTCGTTCCGCCACCAAAATTTCGGTCCTGAACCGGTTCGGAACGAAAAAT
>JASCQY010000022.1:8437112-8460355 GCA_030264315.1 Sardinella tawilis
TAGTCACAATGCAAAGACCTTTGAAGGTTCCTTTTCACTGATGTTTTACTTTGCACTACAGCAACAAGCAAAAATTCTAGGAACAGCAGAATGTGTCAAAATTTCAATCGCCTATATCTACAAGACATAATACCATCTGCTCAGTTACAACGGGAAACTGAAAGTAGCACTGGGTGGAGGGTGGTCACTTCTTTTTTTAAATTCCAGTGTTATTCTAAAGCATGGATTCAGATCAAATTGAAACTGTATAGTAACTGTGTATGTGTATGTGTGTCTGGTCTGTGTATGAATTAAAACTTTATCAGTGTCAAGAAATAGATGGCTGAGAGTTACATGCTGGAATTCCCCGTCATGAGATTTGGGAAGTGCTGAAAGGGGAATTTATGTGAGGTTCAAAAGTGTTGGGTATGAATGTGTTATGATACAGTCATGATACATGAATGCATGATGAAGAATTTATGAGAACTGCTATACTCACCCCTGAAGTAAAGTGTTACCAACTCACTCAATGAAGCCAGTAAGGCCCCTATGTAAATTTCATTGCAATTATGAGATTGGACCTGAAGTTATAAAAACAACCTCAACTTACTACCTCCTATCTCATCTCCCACCAACTGTTCACTTTGGATACAGAGATGCCTGCACGGCCTGATTGTCTGCTATGGCATGAAACAATGAAAAGTTAACACCAGAAGGCATGCTGGAATTCTGAAATCAATACCAGCAGCCAGACCAACCCTAATCTACTTCAGCTGAATTTTGAAGCTAAGCAGGGGTGGGCTTGGACAGTGCTTGGTGCTTGGATGAGAGGACTCTGGGAAAACAGAGTTGGTGCTGGAAGTTGTGGTTGGTGGCACTCTTCCTCTGACTTCACTAGACTTTTGAACATCTGTCGACTGGTATTCCCTTGTTTTTGAATCTCATTTCAAAATATTCCATTTTAGGAATTATGTAAATATTGTATATATTTTCATTTTTAGAATTTATATTATATACAGTATATTAGGAGTATTCCTTTGTGTATTCCTCACTTTCCCCTCCAGTTCAGAACTGGTGCTGTAATTCTACGTTTGCCCACCTGGTGGCAGCATAAACCTTACTTACAGCCATGGACAGATAGATAGATAGATAGAGAGATAGATAGAAATAAAGTTAAATTGATGTTATTGCACCAAAGCACCAATCAAAGCTGCCATAGACACATGGAACACACAAACGCATGCACACATCAGAAAACAAAAAGCCCCTCATTTTTCATAATGTTGCGGTTTGAGTTCACTGTAATGAATCAAAATGTATTAATTTACTCTAATATTGCCCTGCAATGTTCTGAGCTAAGAGCTGGATGGAGAAAGAAATCACATATTCACCTCTCAAATTTCAGAAATCTGCCTTAGCTGTGGTGACCTTTGGCCTATCTTTTGGGTTGGATAGCATCTTTATCTTTTGGCCATTAAAGGCTAAATAAAATGTTTCTTGGTGTATTATTAGACTGACATTATATCCACTTAAAATTATTATGTCTGCTCCATATTGTTACACTTGTTAATACTTAAACAGAAATAGTTTATCCACCCCTAGAGTTGAATTCTCTAAATGCAAACTTTAACATTCAAAATACTACAATCAATTTTTTTTATCACAAATATTGCTAAGCACAGTACAAATCTGTTCTGGATATACGCTGCTCTTCAGTGAGATAAATTCCATTTGCTGTTTAACTGACATACAGTATTACACAAAAGGAGAGTTTGACAAGGACATGATTTTCCACTGAAAACAAAGCCCAAAATTCACATTTCACATTGGTCTTTTTTTACCCAAACTAGGGTTAGGGTTAGAGATAGGAATAGGTTAGTGCCTTGCAGGCAGCGCCGCCTGGAAGGTTCCATCAGGGGAAAAAACACCATCCAGCCATTTAGTAATACACTTATACCTTCCTTAATCCAGTTATAATGTACAGCACCATCAGATGCAAATATAATACAGCAGGATTATCTGAAAATGTGTCACTCACTGTGTGCAGTCTATGTCCAGCTGGTAACCTTGGCAAACTGAACTCCACCAGGTTCTCCAAGTCTCCATCCACCTCCATCCATGTGGAAAGACAACTGAGGTGCGAGAGGAGCAAAGGACTTTTCCCATGGGCTGAGGTCTTCTGTTTACCACTCAATGGATTCCACAGTGGAGTCTATAAGATAACAAAATGTTTAAAATCAATTTATGGGGGCGCCATAACTCAGTTGGCGAGGACGACATACCATTAATCCGGGGACCTGGGTTAGAGTCTGACCTGTGGTCATATCCCGATCCTTCCCCGTCTCTCTTCCGCTCACTTCCTGTCACTCTCTACTGTCCTATCCAAATAAAAAATCTAAAATATCTAAAATCAATTTATGACAGATGATAATCCAGGACTGCAGCTTTAACATTTTCCCAGGGAGGGAAACCCTCTCAGCTCTCATTGTCATGGTGGTTCTCCTTACAGCCTCTCTGTGCTATATCCTTCCCCTGCGCATCAACCCACAAGCCTCACTCCCCCTCACCTCCACCTTTAAAGCCTCCTGGGGATTCTGATTGGAGTCTTTTCCAATTCTGTTTTCAAAGTTGCTCTGACCACCTTGAAATTGTCTCAGATTACACTGGGAGGGTCTGTCTTGTTAAAGAAATTTTGTCCCTGGGGACGAGTGGAATTTTTTTTTCTAGTCTATAATTTAGAAAACACTAGAGAGAAAAAAGGCAGAGCACAACAAAGAGCAAGTTGACATTGGTATTATTTCGGACATGAACATTGTTGTCTTGTTGTCTTGTGCTCAATTTCAGTTCTGTGTTAAGGTACACAAAGAGAATGTCTGAACATAAATTCTTTAAAATCAGACATTTTTTTTGGTTGAGCAAATAATGATCTTTCAAAATAGTGTGAAATTGACTTTGAATAGCTTCTTCTGTCCATCAGCCCAATTGCCAGTTTAAGACAGCATTGACGAGATCTTAATGAAATAGATGGGTTCTGACTATAAGTAATGAGCAATGTGTCCATCTTAAGTTGCATAAACCATAGTCCAAATCCTGTGGATTGCCTACAAAGCTCAATAACGACAAGTAGCAACACAGATTTACTGAGGGTCCTCATCTCAGCTATAGTCATGAAAACAAAGATCTTTATTTTCCCCTTATGACAAATTAATCCAAATAGTTAAATAAATTGCAGGACAGATATGAAAATTACAGAAATGCTTTAAATGGGCACTAACGAGCTATGGCAGAAGAGCAGAGCTCCCTGTACACTATATATTCCCCAGAGAATGCAAGTTGTTTCCAGTCTATTTCAATTAGTTTAGTGCTGACAAAAAATCTACTAAATTCTACCAAAAACAGTTTCAAATTCAGACACACCATCTTAACAACATAAAATAACTGAATGTAAAACAAATTGTAGTCTATAATAGTAAATCTAATCTATTCTTTAAATTCTTTTTGTCACCTACACTTGGAAGAACTACTTAGTTTTATTTACATTAGGCCTATCGTGTTTACAAGTCTGCTATACCTTATGAATAAAGAAGTAGCCTACATTAAATTTCATTACACTCTGAGGATACTAGCTTCATTTGTCATCATGATAAAGGGAATTTAACTGGAAAGCATTTCAAAATATTAAATTTTTCCCCCTGTAAAATAGCAAAAGACGTAAGGAGATTCAAGCTCTCACAAGGATTTCCCAGTCTTACAAAAAATGTTGAAATAAGTCCATTTCAGTCCTTACCTTGTATCAAAAGGCCTGTTGGGGGACGGGGCTTTGGCTTTTAAAGTTAAAGTGCAGGTCAACATGTCCACAGATTGGCTCAGGTTTAAGTACTCTATAAAGCCAGCACAGACCGCTTTAGGGGGTGAAAGACGGCTTAACCCAACTGAGAAGATGAAGAGAAGATGAAAATGGATGACGGGGTGAGCTGACAAACAGAGGGCGGACCACACCCCTGAACCCCTCTCTGTGTCTACAGATGTGAGACACGGATGAGCAAGACTGGCGGCCTTATGTAATAAATTACAAACTGTTACACTTGATTTCAGAAATGAAGCATTGAACTGTTGCATCAGTTGTTTACCACCAAATTCCTGTCAGGCAGTAATGGTGCATTGCATCATTGCCAATCAGTGTGAATGATGAGGGCTAAGCAGCTACTGTACACTTGCCAACAATAGTATGCAATTAATATTAATCATAACATACATTTTAAGTACACTTTCTAAATGTAATTTTATAAATAATTTGTGGTAATTTGGATAATTGGGGAGTTAATTTATTTTCCAAGGGTAAGGTGTACTGTAGAGTCAGTGATGACGTAGTGTCCATTGGAAAACTCTTTTGCTTCTATAGGTCTCCAGTAGGCTGTGATTGGGTAGGGCTGTTATCCCAGTGGTGTTGGGTCATCATGCAAGGTAGTCCTATGAATGACTGCTTGGGACGAGGGGGTATGGGGGGGCAGTCTACACTGAAACGCAGATACACAGGACGGAGAGAGACAAAGTGAAGTAAAGTGTGGCAAAAGTTGGGTGCACATTTTAGGTGCACAAAAACACAGGACCACAGGAGGATCACATCAAGGGATCCAGTGCTTCCAGGTTTGTGTGATTCTGTGATATCATTAGTATTTTTTCCATTCAGTCTAGCTGTATTTAATCAAAGATTAAATTTTAACAAAAATCAATGCGGCCCTGAAAAGGCTAATCAAACATTCAAGGCAATTAAGTAATATTGATATAGTTGAACAGCTGGTTGAAATGGCTTCACTTTTTATGACTGTCAATGTGATGTTTTCATCAGCATCTTTTGTAGCTACTGTATAGTAACAAGCTTTGAATAATCAAACTTTAAAACTGAACAAATAAGGTGCAGTATTTTCTTTTCTTTTTTCTTTTACTAATGAGAACAAGTCAGTAAGGACTATGGGAACACAGCAGGCATTAGCACTGAGTTGTGAAATGAATGAGACCAGCCATGTCTTTGTGTTATCACCTTCACCATGAGTCTTGGCAAGGACAGATAGCTCTGCAAACAATAAAAGAGGATTTATAATTAATTAATTACCACACTAATGTGGAGCATTTTACACTGTGTAGCCTGCATGAGTATGACCACATTTCCACTAGTACTAGTCTTTCTTACACATTTGATGAAAATGATCCATTTACCATTGTCCAGACATGTACATTAGTACTCATGACTTGGTTGACTAACAATCTGAAAGGCTAAAGTGGACGAGAAAGAACTATAGGAAAGTACACACATGCGTAAACATAGACATTTATCATAACTTTTATGTCTATAGCCTATTCATGTCCAAAGAAGAGCCTGTGAGAAGAGCAAGGCTACTGTAAATGTCACGATAGTACATGACATTATGCAAACATTAATGAAAAACTAAACCACAAATCTTTACACTCCATGAAAACTCATCCGATAATTTGAATGTTTCAGCTGGCAAACACAGGCAGTACTGCAGTCTTTTCTGGAAAAAAAGTCTAAGAGGAAGAGACTTCGACAAATATTATTCAGCAGGAATAATATTTGTCGTCTTTTTCTTCTGTGACCCACCCCGGCACGTGAGCTGTGTTTGGCTAGTCCTCTTTACTTAACCTAGAAAAGAAGTGCTGAAATATATGAACCTTCCTGTAGAACTGAGTGAAAGATGTGTGTTAACCATCGTAAATGTCACACACTTCTAAACACTCAATACGCTCGCTGGTGAAATCCATATTGACCCATCTCCCGGGTAACAAAGGCAGCACATGTTGTTAATTTACATTCATTTGGAGCCAGACACTCATGTTTGCCTAGATCTGCAGTTAATCATTTTGTGCAGCCATACCAGATACCTTTGAAAGGGTGGTGACTGTCACATACAGTATGAGATGCACTTGAATTGTCTCCTCACACACTTCAGAGATACTAGGTAGGATGCTGTAAATTAATAGAAAGCCTATCTGAGAATATACAGTAGTTCTTAATCATATTTGTCAAATAAGGTCTTTCCAAAAAAGAAAGAAAGAAAAAAAAAACATAAAAATTTACTCAGTGTCTGTATTCTGTTTCATTTCTGTTTAATAATTCATCCTTATTTTAGATTAACTTCACTGGGCGGGACACAAAGTGCGATCTGGTCCCAGGAAAACCATGAGGGCCCTCTTTATCAATTCCACCCTGCTCCTCATCCATGCACCAGCCAACGCATCTGTGGTGGAGCTGACAGTGTTCGAGAGGTGCTCGGGAATGCCCGAGGTTCTACTGTTTTACTTCTGCCTGCAGTTCATCAACCTGTTCCTGGGCATCCCAGCCAACGTGATGGTCCTCTGGCTCATCCACAAGACCAAAGGGGACTCGTCCACTTCAGACATCTTCATCCAGCACCTGGCCATCCTGGACACGTTCTTTTGCCTCATCCCGCCCCTTGAGTTTGCCAACCTCATGTACCTGACGGCGGACAGCACCTGGTATGTGCTGCGCTTCTTCTATGGCGTGAAGGACTCTTCGCCCCTCTTCCTCTCCTGCATCTGCATGGACCGCTACATGGCTGTGCGCCACCCCATCACCTTCACTGAGCTCAAGGACCGCAAGCACCGGTCCGTCTGTGCCGCTGTTGTGTGGCTCATCACGCTGGCGTACGCCGCCGCCAAGTGTGTGGGCAACATCCCCAACTTCGAGAAGGCCTTCACCGTCATGATCCTGGCCGCCTTCGCCTTCATGGTCTTCTGCAACGTCTCTATTCTCTGGGCCCTGAGACAATCAGGCCCTGGGCGTGACGAGATGCACCCGGTCAAGAAGAGGGCCTTCAAGATGGTGCTCATCATCCTGGCCATCATCGTCTTCAACTACTTCCCGCCTGTTGCCCTCTTCCCGTTTCAGGAGTACTTTACCGACGACGTCTTCCGCTGCTACATCCACTACATCGCATTCGGCTTCATGGACATCAGTAGCAGCATCCAGCCTGTGCTCTACCTGTCCAAGGAGAAGCTGACTATTCCCACCTGTAGCGTTAAAGATGACTGTTGCTGCTGCTGCCGCTGCTGCTGCTTTTGTGGTGGAACGGGTGAGATGCAGGTAAACACTTAGAGATGCTCTCAGGTTCCCAGAGTAGTTTTAGTTTTAGTTTTTTCCTTATGTTGAGGAGATTAACTTTATAATAATTTTTAAGCCATTCTCTTAATTTACAAGGTCAACTCCACTTAGGAGACTGAGCTACCTTCATTTAATCAGTAAATGGTTAAGATCATGCTTGATTCCTTGGTGGTTTTATACAGTATATACACACTATGTAACTTGAATTTTTTTGTACTAGACACAGTGAATATGTGTTTTATATTCGCATGTTAAAAGGTAAATGATCATGAGACATGACTGTAAATGAATGTAATGTGATTACATGTTTTCAAATTTTGGTTAATGTACATGTCACGACTAAAGTGAATTGAACTTTTTAAAGAAAATCAATTGTCATACTAAAGACTGAACATGTTGCTGAACAAAATAAGAAGTAAAAGATAAAACATGGGTTGGAAACTAATAGGCTTAATTATGCAGAAAAATAGGCCTACCTCAGATGAAGCATAATGTATCGCCATGGTTTATATGGTATCTGAATAATCTGGTTCTTTCCATTTCCTGACCTGTAAAAAATGCGTATCTCGTGTAAACATTGTAGAAAGCATATGATTAAACTTTTACAGTCAGTGCAAACACTGTTATATGTCATGGTCTGAGCAAATGTATACATATTGTAGCCTATGTTTTTTTAAGAGAATCTGGAAGTCTGCCGATTGCTGTTAGATACAGTATGACAACATAAACAGATCTATCATTTTCTGATTCATGGCAGAAGACATGTTTATCACAGCTGGAATAAAAATATATGAATAATCTTCATGAGAATTAAATCAATGATGTTGTAATTTTTCTTATTTTCTAATACAATTCTATAGGCTTACAAGATGACATCAAGTTTATGTCTGTTTAAAATCTCTTAGCTGACACTTATACACCAAGCCCAGAGAAACTCCACAAATTGTTTCTTAATGTGAAATTTTGTAAAACATTTTTCTGAGGTTTAAAATTATGAGGAGATGCTATAGAATGTTAGCCTGGTCTAAACCATCCCCTCGTAACGTGTAGGAAGATGAATATCGAGCGGAACTTACGGGATGGCTATAAGGCCAGGCTGATAGAATGTTACAGAATGTTATATGAATTACAAAAATCTGTTATGTTTACAAACTGTTAAGAACCGCTTGCTGTACTTCTAACAGCAGTGATGGAATAGGACAATGATATGAATTTAAGTGCACTTGCATAGTAATCTACAGTACCATACTAACAGCACCAAGTCACTGTCCTCTGCTGATATAAGCTTCAGCAATTTTATAGACCATGTCGTCTCATCCGAATGGATATCCCTAACTATACAAACAGGTTGATGCAACTGCAGCTAGATTAGTACAATTGCCTTGCATTTGAGAGAAGTTGGTAAAGAACAAGCATACACTGCAATCATCAGCGTTAAAACTCTGTCAAAAGCTTGTCAAGGGTGCCAGTGTCAGAACTGAACAAGATGTGAGCTAAGCCAAAATTGAATTGACACACAAGTCCTGGCCACGGTCCAACAGCACCAACCATCTCATTGGTTCACTGGTTCAATGGAGCTGCCCCACAGCAGCTGAGGCAACCTGAGCCTCTCCAAGGAGAAGCAGCAGTTCCCCAATATAAAAATAAAGGACCCTGGCACCTTTAGCATGGCCAGTTCTGATTTACAGTTGAATACTGAGAGCATTAATTAGGCTCAATAATGGCAGTGCTTTGCAAATACACTCTGCAATGGTACTCTCACATTAGATGCACATTTTGTATTTGGTCAACATTTTTGTTTAACATTATTTGACAAAACATTCAAGGGTGGTTTAATGGCTGTATTTTTATTTTGAATTTTCTTAAGGTATAAACGGCACAATGGCTTAACCTTTGTAGAAGATACATCAACACTGAACATCCTGCTACAACATCTCTGAATGATTGTTGATGTAAAGATATAGATTATTTCAATGATAGTTTAAATAAATAATTTATATTTTATGCAATGATGCACACACGCACAAGGCTTTAATTTTTCTCTGTAAGCACCTTCGTCATTTAGATCCCATTCAAAATCTCTTGTAGTAGGTGATGGGGCAATAAGATATAACTAATACATCACTCTTGAAGCACTTGAAGCAATCTACAGTACAGGTCATTTGACTTAGCTTAAAGTGGGTGCTATTACAATACCACACTTACAGACAAGTATCTGAATATCTTGGACTAGAAACTAACAGTAGTTAACCATATCACTTAAACAACAACAAAAATGGGACATATTCAACTGTGATTCTATTATAGGGATTATAATATTGCACTTAATAGTTAGGCCTACATTCTGTAAATGGACTGTGATAATCAATCATTAAAAGTAAAAAAAAATCTGTGCTACAGAAATGTAACATGTTTGGAAATTAACAAGTGATGCATCATTGATTTTCTTTTTCCAATTATGTGTCTGAGTATGAAGACAAATAATATCTTCTATAGAAATTTGAACTCAACAGTAGATTCTACACCAAGTATCCCCCTTAATTTCTCTGAAATAGTTACAATAAAATTAAACACAATACAGTAACAATATACCTTAAACTGACCAGGGTTCACTAAACAGTGATTACCCTTTTTTGGAAGAAGTGCTTTATCTTCAGTAAAGTATTCGTCATCAATGCAGTAACTCAACATTTTTTTAACTAGAGGTAAAAAAAAAAGCTTTGTGCAAGTTCAAGAAAGATAAACAAACAAAAATAGTAACAAAAACAAAAACATGGAACAGTAGCCAGTCTGAGGTCTCCTCATTCTCATTCGACCTTTACAGAATTAGCATGTGGCACGTCCGAAGTGCTAAGGCTAAGGCTCTCTTGGCCCAGAGTCTGAGGTTCTTCTTCTGCGGGCGCGTGGCCTCTTTCGTCGGCCGGGCTCTTCTCCTGCGCGTGGATCTTCTGGTGCTTCTTGAGCGTGGACATGTCGCTGTAGTTCCTCCCGCACTGCTGGCACGTATACACCTTCTCTTTGGTGTGCACCTGCTCGTGGCGCTTCAGGTGGCCCGCGCGGCTGAAGCTCTTGCCGCAGAAGGTGCAGCCGTACAGCTTCTCGCCGGTGTGCGTCCTCTGGTGCAGCTTGAGGCTGCTGGCCACGCTGAAGCGCTTGCCGCACTCGGGACAGCCGTAGGGCTTCTCGCCCGTGTGCATGCGCTTGTGGATGGTCAGGTGACCTGCCTGGCTGAAAGTCTTGGCGCACAGGTCGCAGCTGTACGGTCGCTCGCCGGTGTGGATGCGGTAGTGCGTCTTGAGGTCGCCCATGCCATTGAAGCGCTTGCCGCACTGGCCGCAGCCGTACGGCTTCTCGCCCGTGTGGATCCGTTCGTGGATGCGCAGGTTGCCCGCGTTGCTAAACGTCTTGCCGCAGAAGCCGCAGCTGTACGGCCTCTCGCCTGTGTGAGTGCGCAGGTGCACCTTGAGCTGGTTGTGTTCGCTGAAACGTTTGGTGCAGTGCGGGCAGCAGTAAGGACGCTCGCCTGTGTGCACGCGTTTGTGGATGCGCAGTTGACCCTGGTGCCCATAGCTCTTGCCACATAGGTTGCAGCTGAACGGCCGCTCGCCCGTGTGAGTTCGCCTGTGTGATTTGAGCAGGTCGGCGCGGCCGAAACGCTTGCCGCACTGGCCACAGGTGTGCGCCTTCTCACCACTGTGGATGCGCAGGTGGATGTTTAACGAGCCCACGCGGCTGAACATCTTGTTGCACTCGGGACAGTGGTAAAAATTGGGAGGGGCTTTGGTTTCGGACAGGCAATGCTTGTCAACGGGCAACATCAAGTTCTCAGCAGAAACATCGTCGTCTGGTGGTGGTGTGTTTGACTGGTTTCTTTCAGACCCCACCTGTTCAGTCTCTTGTCTATCAAACGAAAACCCTGTGCTGACAGAGAACTCTCCCCCCGGGGCATCCTCCTCTTTGTGCACCACCCTCAATCTCCTCTCCTTCTCGTCCGTCTCCGAGTCCTCAATGCAGCTGCCTTCGTTGTCACTAGCCCCCAAGTGACTATCAGACACAATAGTGACCCGCACGTCATTGTCACTGTCTCTGGATTCTGAGCCGTAGAGCTCGCCACTGGCGTACACTAGCTCTGTGTCCTCCATCTTGATTGGTTTAGCTGCCACTAGGTTGAGAGGGGACTGAGCCTTCGAGAGGTCAATGGCACAGCCATCCTCCAGATCTGGGTCAGATTTGACAGCGAAAGTGAAAACTGAACTGGAGTGGCCTCCCATCCTGTCGGGCGACGGCAGCTGTTCCGGTGGCGGGGTTTGCCTCCCCATCTGAGCACAGCCATCACCCTGGCTGGGCTGCTCTCGCTGTGGCCGTCGGGAGTTGAGCTTTCTCCTGTTCTGGGTGGGAGGCCTGGCATGCTTTGGTGCTGAGGCACAAGGCACATCAACACATAAAGGGTCCACTGGAAATTGTTCAATGGAGGTGTCCACACAGGAAGTGACATGATTGCTCTGGTTGGCTGGAAAAAAAAGAGAACATTTTATTTTGGACTGTATTGTGCTACTTCTGCCTTTTTTATACAAAATATTGTTAAAATATGCATATATTAGATTATTTGTAAATAAAATATCTTCTTCCATCATTGTGTCTGTTAAACCTAAATGATTCAAGAAATGTAGCACACACAAAAAACTACAGGCCTAAGCCTTGGCATCCGTTATATATGCTATTAAAGATGTACATGTAGTACTGAAAAGTTCTATTTCAGACAATGGTTGCATTTATATACTGAATGAGATGACTGCAAATGTGCAAACTCTATTGTGGGCGGGTCTGTGTGTCGTAAGACCGCCCCGTTTCACAAAAACATTCTGCGAACTTGACCCCTAAAAGAAATCCACCAAGCCTGGAAGACCGATAAGGGGCTCTTTCAACTGCACCTTCCGCGCATCATCTTTAAAGCCAATGCATCCATAGCTAGATTACGCTGACACGTTACAATACATAGCCTTGGTAGTTCTGCAGGAAAATATAAACATCCTACTCAAATGTTCACATACGTTAGAAAGATTCACATGCAGTCACGCTCATCATAAAGGTTACCTTTACTCTCCATCTTTATTCTTATGTCACTTTCGTATAGTCTTCGTCTGAGGTCTTCATTGTCAGCTTCAATCCTCTGGATTTTACCTTGATACTCGGACAAGGTCTGCTCAACAGATTCCAGAATGTCACTCACGGTTGCTTTGAATATTTCATTTAACGACGACTCTAAAAATGATTTTAGATTACTCGGCTTCTCCATGTCTGCAGAAGTTCTTTGATCACGGATGACACTATAGTATTTTGACACTGTGGTTTATTTTCCGTGAGGGTGTGATCAAGCGTGTGATGCTGCCGTTTACGGAACAAAGCCGTCGGACACTGTTGACGCACTTGCAGCGACTGTAGTTTTGCCATGACCTTGCTGGATACCAGCAACTTAGACTGTCGCCCCTGGTGGTTTGGAGTTTAGAAGTTCCTTAATTGTAGGCTTACTAGGCTGTCATGTCCTATCGGTACCCAATTTCAAAGGGGTTAATAGGCCTCTTTTATCAGCTGAAAACGATCGGCTCCTGTCAAAACTGCCAGTGACTAAATCAAATGACAACATTACGCTTCAGCCCTTAACGGCTGTGTTTTCCTGCTCCAAACACTAATGACTTGGGGACATTTGATTACCAAAATGACGAGCAGGTGTGGGAAAGTAGGCCTAATGGATCTTTTAAAACTTTGGAGCAGGCCGTAGGCTAACTGAAACAGATCAAGAAAATATTTCAATTGTAGCCAACAAATTGATCAATGCGAGCTGTTCAAATGCATTACGCCATAAATCAGAGAGACGGCGGTTTTACCTCGAAAGGAACTTGCGCGTCTTGGCAACTAAACGCTCCACAGATGTGCAATTTTCATTAAGCTAAATAAGCACCCTCAGGCTAAATAATCACCTAACGTCAGGCCTACATCTCTCACCATAACTTTTCAAATGAGCGCAAAATGTGATTTCCTACCCCCTCTAGTGGATGAGCGAATGAGAGGAATGTAGTTTAAGTTTTCTCCCTGACAGTCAAATGGCCTCAGGCGATGGGTGTCGGCTCCACTGTCGCAGGTAATGCTAGCCTATCTTTCCGCGTTTCGCTGTGCTCCAATCAACAGCACCTCTCCTCCTGCCTTTGCATGATTTTTCACAGACAGTTGCCATCGTCAGCGTCCTCTGTTTCACGTTTTGCAACTGATGTAGTCGCCGATACGGCATATTTGTTTCTTTGTATCGTTGTCTATGATTCATATCAGAGTAACCGGAGAGAACCCAAATACCAGGGGCTTGGATTAAAGAAAGAGGAAAGCAGGAAAGTTCCTCTGTAGGTGACAGGCGTACTGTAGCTGAGCACTGAACACCTGGTGCGCGCGCTGGGCAGTGCGCATGCAGTAGTGGGTTTGTTGTGACGAGCGACTGTGACTATCAGCCGTGCACCTCCTTTCCTCTCTCTTTCTTGCTCTCTTTCTCTCTGTTTCTCTAACCACTCGAGGGGTTTCGGGAAGACCCCTCGGTGTCAGTTGACTGCGAGCAAGGCTTCCATGAACGTGACTTTGATTTGAACATCAGAGAGATAAGTAAGTATATGCTGATCATTTGAACTTGTGCAGTGTCCTGATTAATACTTGTTTTTTTCCGCTCCACCTAAATGTTTTCTAAGTTTCAAAGTTATTTGTTTGCAACATACATAGCTTCAAACTGTAATTATAAAGAATTCTGAAGACTGCAATTACACCCACAACAATTTCAATGAAAAAGCACTAAATCCACATGGATTAAGGTGTTGCCACCAACCTTTTGCAGCTTTTACAGTTCTTTGGGAAAGCTGTCCATAAGATCTTGAAGTGTCTGCAATTTGCTGCCCATGTATTCAGACTCTAGGCTGTATGATGGCATTGCTAAGAGCAGCATGTGTGGATTCAGTGTTGGAAGAGAAGACCTTGCATGTATTGTCTGTTCTAGTTCATCAATATTCTACACTCTTTGTTAATATTACTTAGCTTCTGTCTGTACCTGAGGCACAGACAAAGACATCTCTCTATGGCCTGTTATTATGCCCACCTGTCTCTGTGTCTGTTAGCCTAAAGTGATGAACCAAGACAACACATGTCCAGCATCTTTATGATGGAACTGTCAGTTGTGCAATGCAAATGTCAGCTGCTGATAATGCTGTCTGTTGCTTAATAGCTAGATCTGGTTCCCCTTTCCTCTACTACTTCTACTTTCTTTGCCCTGTTGTAGAGGTCGCTGTCATTTCTCAAAATGAAGGGAATAAAACAAAACACAAACATTATAATGTAAATCACGTCATTGTTCACCCTCCCTAACGTGTACTGTATACAGCTAACGTCCAGGCGGTGGCAGAGATTGCAGATTAGATGTCACTTGTCAGTATTATTATGCCAAACATGACCTAGGAGTATTGTGCGTCAAAGCCCTTACCTGATTGCCTGCCCTTTCACGTGTCATAAGTTATATGTAGCTTCCTGTAGACTTAAAGCCAAAACATGTGTATACATGTCTGTACAGTACTGTATGTAGCCTACTTTACTGTGTGTCTGTTTTGCTTTGTAATGCATTGTTTGTAGAGTTCTGCAATCTTGGACTCATATACAATTATACAAATATACTCATACTCAATTATTTCAAGGAAGGAACGCTTTATTTGTGTGGTATTTGTGTGGCATGTCCTGTATGTCATTGTAATATATCATACCTTTCTTCAACAGGAAGTGAGAAGTAAGCATCACCACAGGAAGCTGAAGGCAACATGCACCCGGATGTTGGTTAGATGATGTGAGTCTAAGGAAGAGAAAGTTGTGAGCGAACAAGAAAAAGACATATAGAGAGAAAGACCCTAAAGAAGGAGAAGTGGATGTAAGAACTCACACACTGTTTCTTTGTTGCACTGTCTTTGCTCATTTGAACTGGTTGTAGTTCCTTAATTTCTGTTTGACTTCCAAACACTTTCATTGAAATATTTATGCCTGATATCTCAGCTCTGGCGACATGTTTTTGCTGTGAGTGTGTGCGCACCCAAGCAGAAAGGAGGGGACACTGAGTCGACCATGACAACAGACTTCTCATTTATTAGTATTATATCATTGTGCTAGTAGACAAAGATAAGTGAGCATGGAAGAGTGATATGAATGAAACCCAGGCCTACGCCCTCAAACGATCACTGTCTGCCTTTAATCTTTGCTTGACACCCTCTCGGCCTCCACTCAGTATCTTGCTGTGGAGGTTTTTCATTTGTGGTCAGGAAGTTCAAACGCACCCCTTGCATTTCAGCAAAAAAAAAGGCACATTGCAAAGCACATCCGCTCAGGCTGAAGGGCACGGTCTCCAGATTCTGGTGGTTCTTGACAAGATATTTATATTTGTTTAAGGGCAGACTAATGGTACCGTGATCAGTAAGTGATCTCTCTTTCTTCAGTTATATGAGCAGGTGATGTTTGGGGATGTTAACTTCTGACGAGTGAGGAGTTTATGATCGTCTATTTGCATAGGTACATGCCGATGAGGAAGAGGCTTGCCGGCAGTGTGAGATTGTAGGATTGACTTCTGAGAACTGAATTAGCGTATTTCTCCACGTAAAAAAATCCTGACTCATGTACATATAGCCCTTTTTCACATTTCACTGGTAAGCTTAGAAGTTTGTCACTTGTTTGATGTGACAGGACAGCGTGGTTTGCCTATTGTTGGTATTGGCTACTAGGGAGTGGCTGGTGTGTGCTCTCAGAAAGAGGACCTGTTCAACGGCTTTGTCTTTTGTTTGTATTGTGTCAGTCTTTTAAAATGTTTGTCATAGTTTAGCTTAGTTTATAAATAGAAGGATCATGTACTTGGGTAACTGTACAGATTTAGCAAAATCCTTTTTTTACATGGTAAAGGTATTTAGAGACCATGATAGATTATCAGTAAAGGCTTCGTTGACATCTGCTGTGTAATAGTTTGCTTTAATCACTATTCAGTGATGGCATTTTCCTCTCTTTCAGACATTTCTGAGTCTCTTGGATCGTGCTGGGCTAGGTGTTAAAAGACCTTCTTTGTTCACCTCTAAAGCTGGGATGTTGCGGCTGTGGCATTCAGCGGATATCAGAATGAACGCCCTTATTACCCACGAGTGAAACCCAACTGAAGTCCCTGAACTGTGTCAAAATGGAGGAGGAACTGAATGCTGGATTTCAAAGCGTCATCATCCCCAGTATTTTAGAGGACGGGAGTTGCAAAGACCTGTGTGGGGACGGGAGCCTTCCTTCTGGAAGGGGACCTATTCCCTGTGATGAGCCAGAGTCTCTTGCCGCTTACCCCATCACCCTTCCCAGCTTGCCGCTGTCCTTCGCCACTGTCCAATGGGACGTACCCACCACCCCTACTGACCTCCCTTCGCCAATGACGGACAACAGCTCTGTGGACGAGCTGAGCTGTAGCGATGGGATCAGTCCAGACTGGGTTGTGAACCCCCTCTCTCTGGTCCCACCGACACCCACAGAGTCTGTGTCAGCTGACGACATGCTGCCTGACGGCAATGAGGTCACATTACCACAGTCAGTGGCACTTTCAGATCAGCATACTGATTGCAACCAACAGGTATGCCACTCAGATCGAAAGTCTGTTGTGGTTTGAATTCATTGCCCGTTAGGATTGCGCTCTGAATTACAAATGTGCATGAATAATATACAGTACAATAATATTATTATGTATACATAAGTAACAAATTAGCCTTGCCTGTATATTTTTGACCATCAGTATGTCAGTGAGAAAAAAGAATTAAAGGGCAAAATATGTGAAATGTTGTTGTTGTTGTTGTTGAATTAAGAGCCTTGATGTCAGTTTGACAGATGTCCAGGTGGCATTGAATATGTCCTCATGTCCTTCTGTCTGTATGTTTGTGTGTCTTCATTTTGTACTGACTGAGGATTGGTCTAGCCTGAGCTTCCTGTCGTCAAATTGATATGCTTGTTTTCATTATGAGTATGAATGCAAAGGAATGACAATATGGGCAGCCAGCCACAAACTTTGTGCAAAGTTCTCTGAGCTGTATGCGTGTGTGTGTGTGTGCGTGTGCGTGTGTGTGTGCGTGTGTGTGTGTGCGTGTGTGTGTGCGTGTGTGTGTGTGTGTGTGTGTGTGTGTGTGTGTGTGTATGTGTATGTGTATGTGTGTATTCTTCTGGCCTGTCTCTGCTGTTTGCATAAGGCTATGTGCTAATGTAGTCCCATCTGTGTTGTCCTTCTCACGACAGACCTGTGATTCTGTGGAGGAGGATGTGACCACGTCTCTGATGGCGACAGGCGATAAGGAAGAGCCATCGCTGTCTGGTGACGAAGGTGTTGTACCCCCACATCTTTTTCCATTTTCAAGTTTTAAGTGTTAAAGCGATACACCGGCGGATATCAATTCTAGGTTTTATTTCTGCATGAGAACGAGTCAAACTTTGTCATGCGGAGAAGTTTACGTTACTTGATCCCAGCCGGAGTTACGGCACTCTTCTCTTTTCTAGTCTCATAATATTCTAATGGGAGTGATCCAGCACTCTCACAGACGCGACCAAAATGCTATTTTTAAACCACTTAGAATGTTCGAATTCACATGAAACTTCCTACAAAGTATTATCAGGGGCTCTACTCATAAATTCAAGCATAGACAACGTTGTTGGTGCACTTAAGTTTGACTCGTTCTCATCAAGAAATAAAACCTAGAATTGATATACGGTGTAATGTAATGTAAACAGAATACTTCAACCTTGGTTCTTTGTAGACATTTCGCAAATTTTGTATTGGTTTAAGGAGTGAATAATGTATGGATGAATGTGTGGATGAAGTAGTAAGCTTTATTGTCAATTACTTCACATGTACAAGACATACAGTACAAAGAATCGAACAGCCCCAAACGGTACTCTGAAACTTCTGTATTGTGAAAGCATCTTCGTTATTGTGTACCATACTAACTGGACAGTATTATATGGACTGTATCTATATAAAATTCAATTAATTCTATACCGAGTGGAGTGTCTGTAATGGAAGTATGAGTCCTATTGCTGCATCTGCATCAGTTTTTTTTTTAATGTAGTTCAGCATCCTGGCCTTTCAGTGACACTTGAGTCATCCTACTGCATTTGCGGTTCAGCACATGGAATGTGATCTGAGCAGCCTGAGGCAGTGGTCTGACTGTATTAATGAGCGCCATTGTATTTCAAACAGAGATAAGCCCATCTGAAGAGCCCTCAGCGGAGGACATGGCCCCGGCCCCGGCCCCGGCCCCGGCAGAGACCGAGTGCACTGACACATCCGAACTCCCAGAATGCAACAGTGATCATGCAGAGACTCCGGGTGAGGAAGGAAGCTGTGTGTCAGTCCCAGAAATGGAGGAGGAGGAGGTGGAGAAGAAGAAGGAGGACCAGAGCCTCCTAGAGACAGCTGCAGAGATATGGACTGAGGAGCAGCAAGAGGAGCAGGACTGCTGTACAGATGGAGGTGGTGGCAGTGGAAGGACACAGGAGGAGGAGGAGGTGGAGGATGAGGAGGAGGAGGAGGTGGAGAACATGTGCTGTGACTTGGCTCAAGATGGAGAAGGAGTGTTGACAGGCAGAAGTGTGTGCTGTGGTGATGAGAACACAGCAGGGTGAGCGTCATGACTTACTAGTGTAACAGAACGGAATGCAAATAGTACAAGGAAATAATACGCTTGTTTTCCTGAGCACACCACTTACTCACCACTATGACTAGCCTTACTTTTTATATTCGTATGGTTTGAAAAGATGTCAAGTTAAGATGTGGATTAAATTCTTAGTTTTTCTTAGTAAGAAACATACTACACCGTTCACAGTATACTTCACTCGTTGGTTGGTGCTGTTTAGCTTGTTGAGCTGTACTGTAATAGTTTGTGAATTTATTGTTTTCCAGGGAGCCCACATCCCTGACCCTAGAGAGGCCAGACAGAGAGGAAATACCAGTGTCAGGGGAAGACTTACAGCTCGACCCTGACGAGGACCCCATGTCTGCGGACCAGATGACGCCGCCCGAGCCCACCGAGCCTCAGGAATGCCTCCAGCCCCATGAAAGTGAGTCAGATGGTGGGGAGGATTTGCCACAGGCACACGGTGGCCTCACAGAGGAGGAGGAGGAACCTCCAGAGACTGGTGAAGAGCTTCAGCCAGAGAGTTCCAGCAGCCCAGGGGAGACCACGGCATGTGAGGAGGGGTCGGACGGGGAACAAAGGTTAGAGGTCGCTCAGCTGATGCACGACAGTGAAATGTCCACACAGGCTGAGGAACAGATTGAGGACTCATCAGACTGTCCTACAGAGACTGCAGGGACCAAGAGTTGTCAAACCTCTGAATGTGTCGAAGGTGGACAAGTGGAGGAACCGGGACTTGACACGGCAGAGCGTATAGAGGAGACGGAGGAGCCGAAGCCATCTTTGGGTGACCAGCCAGAGGTGGAGAACATGGAGGAAGCCTCCTCAGAGTCAGAGGAGATGGAGCAGTCGCTAGGCGCAGTGGAGTCAGAACCCTCAGGGACGGGACAGGCGACAACAGAGACGGAACACATGGAGGCGACAATGGAAGGTGGACTCTCAGTCGAGGCAGAAGGTCTGGAGGAGACTGGTATGGAGGTCTCAGACATGACTAAATCAATAGGAGAGTCAGATGAGACTCAGGGAGGAGAGTCAAGCGAGACTAATCAAACCGAAGAGTCAGCTGAGATGAACCCCGCAGAACAGACAACACAGACTGAAATCAAAGAGTCAAATGACGCCCAGCCAACAAACGAATTGGAACGGGCTCCAGACGAAGAGTCAGAAGAAGATGGTCAAACAGACAATAATCCGGAACAATCTGAAACCAAACCGCTAGAAGGGCAGCCCGGTGAGCAAACAGAGGCGTCACCACAGCCTGAACGAACTGAGCAGACTGAGGGTGCTAAATCCAGCGCACAGAGACAGAGAGAGACAGAGCAGACTGTGAGCGCGGCGGAGAGCGAGGGCTCATTACAGAGACATATGGAGGAGACGACGGAGCAGTTGGAGGGACAGATGCAGGGAAAGGGGGATTCGGAGGTGGTGGAGGTGGAGGAGGAGGAGGAGGAGAAGGCAGCAGCGGTGCCGTACATGAATGGAGGCGGAGTAGACCAAGAAGAGGCGCGCAGGTTGGCAGAAAAGCTCTTCAGGCTGGAGGGTATTCACCGCACAGATGTGGTCCGACATCTGGACAAAGAGTAAGAGTGATGGGGCCTCCCCTAATCCTTGTCTGTTACACCGTGTGTGTGTGTGTGTGTGTGTGTGAATGTGTGTGTGTGTGAGAGAGAGAGTTGTATGTGTGTTTGTGTGTGTGTGTGTGATCATGTCACGCCATTCCTGCTAAATCATACTTACATAACAAAACAAACAAAAAAACTAACAATGTGTTGTCAAAAACAAAACCAAATGCATGGTTGTTGTGATTGTAGAAAAGCATGTAATGTGGTTATGCTTCCACCTATTTCTCTCACTTCCTTATGTCCATGTTCTGAGCTAATATGAAACAGAGAGGAGTATCTCATTTGTGCTGTATCTGTTTCAGTAATGATTTCAGCCGCGTTGTTGGGGAGGAGTATCTGAAGTTCTTTGACTTCACAGGTCAAACTCTGGATCAGGCTTTGAGGTGAATTTCTGCTTGGTTCTGTTGAGTCTAGTCCCCTTCTTATATGAATTGTTAGTTTGTATTTATCTCTGTTATCTCTTGTTTTTAATCTGTGTCAATGTTTGTGTTTGTATGTGTGTTTTTGTGTGTGTACATATGATCAACCGTAGATAAGATATGATCAGGTGGATGAATGAGCCCTTTATCTTTCTCGTCATAATTATTTAAAGCAAGCGATGTCTCGTCATGCTGAGAGCCCCAAACCCACAGGTTCTGTGTCCCTCTGTCTCCTCCCTCCTGCCAGGGCTTTCCTGAAAGTGGTTGTGCTGATCGGTGAGACGCAGGAGCGGGAGCGAGTCGTTCAGCGCTTCTCCAGTCGCTTCCACGAGTGCAATCCGCACGTCCTCCCCTCCTCAGGTAACTGACCATGGGGTGCTCTGATTCAGCTTGGGTCGGCTCAAACTGCATGTGCAATTACATGTGATCCGCTGCTTTTGTTCCTGCTGTTCGTTAGCTATTGATGACTCGTAAATAATTCAGGCCATTGACGTAGTATTGTTGTGTTTTTTTTCCATTGAAATAGGGAAGTGTGTTTAAGAGTGTCAAAATACTTTGTGGAGAAGTAATCTGGATCAACACCTGCCACTTGGCATGGTGCAGTTTTCTGGATGGGGTGTGTATTCATATGGGTGTGTTTTAGGTCATCCAAGGTAATTTTTCTTTTCCATAGGTGCAGTTCTGACACTCACATGTGCAATGATGCTTCTGAACACAGATCTTCATGGACAGGTGAGCGTGCAGTGAAATATTAACACGTCTTTCAAAATGGCCACCACTAATAAAGAAAGTCGTTTGTGAAATAGTCTTAGGCCCAGCATCTTTGTTAGGCACAATCCCTTCCTAATATGTGCTTTATCCCACCCCTACACTACCCCAGGCCTTCACCAGACAGTCACCACCCCCCCCTCTTTACCCAACTCCCAACACATTCTATCTAAACTTTCCTTGTATTTCACTCTGAAAATAACAGCTCATGTCCACAGGATTATTCAGATCTCTTGTGTAAATGCAGGCTTTTTCATTCATTATTGGCAAAAAATGCCTATCCATTTGGTGGCCTCTCAAAACACTCTCAACAGATATTTTTATGTCTATCTTGAGTAGTTTCCTCAAGTTAAGATTTTTTTTGCATGTACATCAAAGGAGCTATCTCAACATAATTTAAAATGTGTTTACTTAATTTTGACTACTGTTTTTTGGACTCTCATGGAGTAAATTTCACAAGGTATGGGGGGTAATCGTTCGAAATATACACCCGACATCCCTCCGGTTTAAGCTTCTTGGACTGTCTATGGGTTTAAGGGATGTTTTAAGGGTTTTAAGCACTTCCTCTTGCTCTTTAAAGCATCGGGACAACCGACCCTTGACGCTCAAAACCAAGTGCCTGTGCCAAAAATGGGTGGAAGGGGTTTAAATAGGACGGGGTCGTGGTGCGTATTGTAACGCACTGACACATTGCACCTTTGCAGTAGTGCACAGTAGAGCAAAACCACACATTACGTGCACATCTCTGTAGCAATAATGAAGTACCGCCACTGTATTGAGTTTGCTGCTTTCTTTGCAGTAAATACAATATCTACAGACACTGTAAATTATGCATCTAAAAACACATTCAGAAGTTGCACATTCATGCAACACTTGCAAATGCCAAAAAAACGACCTGACAATTTTTTTACAAAATATTTAGATAATACTATACTTGCTCATGCTCAATCATATTTTTAATGTGTAATTGTCCTAACATATCATTATCACATGAGACTCTTGACACATGAGACACATTGTCTCAACAATATTCAACTGAACTACTGTTTGCACTTTCCCCCTATGACCCCTGGAGGTGGGGTTAGCCCCTTGAGCCGCAGATCTGTCCAAGGTTTTAAATATAGATAGCACTGTATACTAACTACCACAAGGGACTTTTTCCTTGCCCCTGTTACTCTTGGGTGCTCCTGAAAGCACTATAAGACAATACTATTGTTAAAGATGGTGCACTGTGTATAATACAGTGTATAAATAAATATGCATTTGATCTTATTTGCAGAATGTGGGTAAAGCAATGTCCCAGTCCAGCTTTGTGTCCAATCTGGATGGGATGAACGATGGTGAAAATTTCAATAAGGACTTGCTGAAGGTAAGTTGGGATCTGCTCATTAAAATGAGACTTGACCTGCAACTCACTAGTAGTAGGTAGATACAATTCATATGAACCTGAAAGACAAGAAGTTATGCAATTATGAAGTATAGTTTTGTATTCTGCGTGTTCCAAATTTTGAAAGAAAAAAGAGTAATGCAAAAAAGAGAAAGAGAGAAAAGTGAATTGACCCTCAATCCGAGTAAATGATGAATATTCCCTTTCAGGGTCTGTACA